>OY748295.1:17710283-18283716 GCA_963556515.1 Nudaria mundana | reverse complement strand
GTTCGTTCAGAAAGCTGGCCATCCAGCTGCACAGTTGAGGAGGTAGACCATATGCCGGAAGCTTGGAAAGGAGCGAAGCATGCCAGACTCTATCGAAGGCTTTGGCGATGTCAAGGCTAATCGCCAAGGACTCGCCGTGCCTTTCCATAGCCTCACCCCAGACATGCGTTACGAATGCCAGAAGATCACCCGTTGATCGTTTTGGCCTGAAGCCGTATTGCCGATCATTTAGTAGCGAGAGAGACCATTTTTAAAAACAGGAGGACCAATCTGAATGCCAGTGGCGAATGTTCCATACATTCCCATAAGCCCGGAATTCCCATATTAATATTGTACCATTGACCCTAAAATAATATTGTGTATTATAATATTAATATTGACCCTAAAAAATGTCGAATGCGTCCAAAACGATTATTTCAAAATTAAATTTCGCGTGCTTAGGGTCAATCCCCTATACATACCGACGAAACGAACCGTTCCTCTATCTATTTTTTTTATTTTATTTATTTATTTTTGTACACACACAGTAAATAAAACAGTAAATGGATACAAACTAAACATGTATACAATGGCGCCACTTATCTCTAAAGAGATCTCTTCCAGTGGGCCTAAGAGAGGAGATCGTGATGCAAACAGGTCCTGATGTGTGTGCAGGTTAATAAACTTACATAAACTATATCTACATAAATACACAAATACATACATAAAAAGATATATAAACATACATAGACGTACAATAATTAAGGTAAGGAAGCGAGACTGACTGACTCTCTTCTTGAAGCCAGACACAGTTCTGCAGTTCCTTATATCGGTTGGAAGAGCGTTCCACAGTCTGACGGCATGAACGGAGAAAGAGTAGGAGAAGAAGTCAGATTTGTGGGAAGGACAATTGAGGCGGTAGGAGTTGTGAGGCCGGCACGATTCATCTGATGCACGCATCAGTGTGAACCGCTCCCGCAGGTAGGAAGGATATGAGGGATTGTGTAGGACATTGAAGAGGAGACATAATAACCGAGTATTTCTACGAAGACGGATTGGGAGCCACTTGAGTTCCTTGCAAAATTTTGAGACGTGATCATACTTACGTAAGTTAAAAATAAATCGGATACCTAAGTTTTGCAACCGCTCAAGTTTGTTTAAGAGCTCCTCTGTAGCATCCAGGCAGCAAGCGTCCGCGTAGTCCAAGATCGGCACGATTAGTGTTTGGGCCAGCGAGATTTTAGTATCGTGGGGCAAGAAACTCTGGAGACATTTAAGTGTATGAAAGGTGAAGTGGACCTTCTTGCTGACCTCGTTAATATGAGAGCCCCAGGACAAGTTGTTGTCGATAATAACTCCCAAGTTCTTAGCGGCATTGGTGTATTTGATAGGGCATCTCTTCCAGCACGATTGCTGGAAGAGATGCCATATCCAGCCCTGCCAACATCTGCCGACTGCCAATTACCATGGCCTGAGATTTAGTGGGATTTATGTGGAGGCCGTATGACCTTGCCCATAGGCTGATGGCACTCAAGTCATGATTCATGACAGCGATGGCAGTCCGATACTCGTTGAGGGTAAAGTGCCTATACAGCTGTAGGTCGTCTGCATACAGATGGAAGTTGGAAGAAATGACTCTAACTGCGGAATTGATAAAAATGGAGAACAAAAGAGGAGAGAGTACGCCACCTTGGGGCACGCCCGCAGTGAGATTGCACCAGTCAGACTGAGCGTCATTGTAGCGAACACACTGCGAGCGGCCCTGAAGATAGGATTTAAACCAGGTCACAGCCTCCAAGGAACAATTCAACGACTTAAGGATACCAAGGAGAATGTCAAAGTCTACCGAGTTAAAGGCACTACTGAAGTCCAGTAGCAACAATACCGTAAGAGATCTACTCTCCATGGCCCAACGTATGTCGTCGGTCACCTTAAGAAGTGCCGTCACAGTGCTGTGACCTGTCCTAAACCCAGATTGAAAGGGACTAAGGAGATTATTCCGTGTCAGGTAACTAGTCAACTGGCGATGTACTACATGTTCAAGGACTTTGGATAGGAATGGTAGAATGGATATAGGACGAAATTGGGACGGGAGAGAAGGGTTTGATGTTTTAGGTAGTGGAATAACTTGTGCCTGTTTCCAAGCACTAGGAAAACAGCCGGAGGAAAGGGAGAAATTAAAGATATGAGTTAAAATGGGGATTACGGACGGGAGAATAGGAGAAAACATTTTAGAACACAGCTGATCGTTCCCAACAGCAGAGGAAGTGATGGCTAAAAGAGATTTTTGGACGTCATCCTCACCAACCGCAGAGAGATGAAACGAAGGGCATGATGGGACCGGCAAAAGAGACAAATCGAGCAGAGTGTTGGACCTAACAAGCGGGTCAAGTGTTACAGGTGGGAGAGAGAAATGCTTATTGAGGGCTCGAACATCGATGTTGTGACAATCAATAGTTGGTGATTTGCCGATTCCATTAGCTTTAAGGAATTTCCAGACGTCTGAAGAGTTGTGGTTGACAAGAGATTCGTGAAAATGACGGCGTTTGGCATCACGACACAGACGACCACAGCGGTTGCGAAGGTTCTTATAACGAGCAAAATTGAAGTCAGTCGGACTACGCTTGAGCCTCCTTTTAGCCCGGTCACGGTTAGCCATGAGCTCTTTGATTTCAAGCGTAATCCAGGGAGCGGGGACATGCTTTAACCTTACCCTACGCAGCGGTGCATGCCGATCATATAAAGTGGTAATGGCATTATTAAAAAGTTCTACCTTCTGGTCGACAGCTTCACAATGAATGACGTGTCCCCAATCTAAGCTGCCAGCATCACCGCGTAAAGCCTCCAGATCCATGCTCCTAAAATTCCGGAACACAGCAAATTGTGATTTCCGTTTAGGTGGACGAATAAATAGAGATGCATAAATGAGGTCATGATACGAAAACGGAGCAGTGAGTTGACCATGTGAGGCTACATGATCAGGTGAAGATACAATCAATAAGTCGAGTAGAGAAGGTTTACGATTAGGGACATGGTGAGTAGCAGAAAGGGGAAGGATATGTAGATTTATAGAAGTTAGAAGAGAGTGTAAGGAGTGGGTACGATGGTCGTCTTTAATGAGGCATGTGTTAAAATCGCCCATCAGAACGATTTGATTATAATTTGGGCACAAGTCATTGAGCAGCGCATCCAGTGCATCAAAATAATCTATGCGAAGACTAGGGCTATAGAACACACCCAGAAACATTTTGCAGTGATGTACAGATATTTCCAAAAAAAGATGTTCTGCTGCATTAGTTGTTGGAGACGAGGTACTAATAATGCGAAAGGGAATGTCTTCACGCAGATACATCGCTACGCCGCCACAGCCTTTGCCAGCCCTGTCATTACGAATTAGTACAAACCCCGGGAGGGCAACTAGTGATGATCGATGGGACGGCTTCAGGAACGTTTCGGATACCAAGACTGCGTCCACGCGAACACTGCTAAAGGATGCTAGAATATCAGAATGATGGTGGGAAATACTCTGGGCTGTGATGTGGACTATGTTAAGGTTCTTAGGAAAGTTTGAGAAGACTGAGGATAGCTCGTCGTTCAAGGTCAAAGCTGCAGAACTATGGCTTGCTGCACTATCGAAACTGGAGTCAAAAGAAGAACATGAAAGAAAGGTTTCATTATCAAGGCTATCGAACGAATTATTCATAAATATACTATATAGATAAATATAATATAATAAATATAAGTATATATATATATATATATATTAATTTAAAAAGATAAGTAAATAAATATATGTAAATTTAAATTAAATGTCTATTGAAGGGGAAAGTATAAATATTAACAGGACACACCAGCCCCCTGCACTGGAAGAGATGACACACAATGTTTCCTACGTTTATAATACACACAAATAAAAAAAACATGGCGATCTAATTGACGAAATAATAACAAGGAGGTATGGTCATAGACTATAGCCTGCCCCAGAAGAGGATAAAAAATAAAGATTGTCAACTTGACAACGTCATGCGTGGTGTCAAATAGACGTCACATAGACAATAATTACATCGCGGGCTCAAACTAAAAGAATAACAATCGCGGGTATTGAATTTACAATATAAAATATGTAGGTACCTATATACTAATATACCCATACCCATGTTTACATTGTTTTAACGAACATACAACTAAATTAAATTGCTCGGTAGCGAAAAATGAAGTAACACGAACCTAAAAGTACACAATTATAGTTAACCGTCCAATTTTAGAAGTAAATTATGAATGTAAACAAAACATTGTACCGGTCAATATTTACGGCAGCTTCTCAGCGCTTTGGTCGCAGTTGTGGAAGACGCAGCAGGTGCTCCCGGGACCGAAATCATAGGTGCAGAAGCCTCAGCGCCACCGCTCACAGTAGAAGAGTCAGGGAATCGCGCAATAAGAGTACTGAGTTCGGCCGCAGATTCGATCTTGTGGCGCACTTTATCCGGCGTTATAATATTGATCGTCCCATTGGTTGTCCACACATGTTTCACTTGGAAGTGCTTACGTGAATCCATGAAAACACGGTGCCTAACCCTAGTAAGAAACTCGGAAACAGTAAATCCAGTACCTTTCAGTGTTGTTTTGTTGTCCCAAACTAAGTGTCGGTGGTCCAAGTCTTTAAACCGGATGAAGATGGGACGAGGCTTGGCCTGGCCTGTTCCTAGACGATGGCAGCCCTCAATGCTAACCGAATGTGCATCAGGCAACTTCATTCGGTCGGTCAATATGGAAGTGACGGTGCTGTGCAGAACCTCGCCCTGCTTTTCCGGTACACCATGGATGAGGAGGGTCTTCCGACGCATGACAGTTTCATGTCTGTCCATTCCCAAGGACAACAGCTGTACCTGTGTACGAAGATGTCCAAGAGACTCCAAAATGAAGGACTTGAACTCGTTAAAGTCTCTGCAAAGTGTCGCCAAGTCAGAAGAAGCAGGATCCGGGGTCACCAAAGCCTTCTGCAACCTTGCCTCATGTTCACAAAGTCGAGCGGTGAACATCTTTTCCAAGTCAGTAAGACTTTTCTCCAACTTGCCATCCATAATGTGTCTTGTGTAGGCTTATGTGTATGAGATAATGTTGGATAGATTTTACTTGTGCAGTGGGCAGGTGAGTCAGGCTACAAATAACTGCATAAATAACAATAAATAACTAAGATTTTATAATTTTAAATACTTAATTACTAGGAGCTAAGATTTTAAAGTCCTTTTGTTATGCCTACCCACCTATCTATGTGTACTGACTGGTACTCTGTACGGTGTTGAGCGCGCGGATGCCATCTCGCTCGCACAAGTTGTAAGTAGACGCAATGCATGCCCGTTATAATCGGGCTTGCATTTTCTCTTTCACACCTATGGATATTTTCGCTAGCATACCACAATACTTAGTAGGTTGGTATAGCAAAATCTTCTCCCCATAAGCCTGGCTTTTTTGCTCTGAAGTTCGTCGCACGGTTGCGTGGCGACCTATGTTCGCGTTTGTTTACTTCAGTTTCCGCGTAGTAATTTGCTTTTACGAGTGGGTGATTTTTTCAAAATTGTTTTTTATTGTTTAAAAGTTGTGAATTTGTTTATTTGAGTGTTAAATATGGAAGAATTTGTGCCTTGTGATGATTTGAGGTGCTGTAACGTTTTATTAAAAGACCAAAGGGTAAAATCATTAAGTTTTGATCAGAGAAAGTCGTTAGTTGTTTCTCCTAAACTAACGCCAGATTTGTGTATTTTTAAAGTAAGTAAAACTCATAAACGTCAGTTTAATAGAACTGTTTACAAAACCACTTGGATTACTGGATGTTCACATTCCAATAAATTATATTGCTGGTGTTGCATATTTTTTTCGAACGATAATAGCGCATGGAATACTACGGGTTACGAAGATTTAAATAATTTAAGTACCTCAATAAAAAGACATTCTCAATCACAAAAACATTTGAGTGCATTAATTTCTTTTACGAAATTCGGTAAACAGCGCATAGAAACTCACTTGTCACGCCAATTTGCTGAAGAAATTTCAAAACACAATCAGCAAGTTGACCAAAACCGTAGTATTTTTCAAAGACTTGTAGATGTAGTTTGTCATTTAGCGCAACAGGAATTGCCTTTTAGAGGACATGACGAGTCCAAAGATTCATTAAATAGAGGTAACTTTTTAGAATTAGTTTAATTATTATCGAAATATGATAGCGTTTTGGAAAAGCAAATGCAACATCAACAGAGCGACAAACCCGGGCCGAGTTATTTATCATCTACAATTCAAAACGATATTATTCACTCTGTAGCCGATATAATAAAAACTCGCGTCGAGTTTGAAATTAAAACCGCGGATTTTGTGGCTGTTATAATTGACGAAACTCCGGACAACGCGAACAATTATGCCTGATTTTCCGATATTATTTTGGAACCGATATTCATGAACGGTTTTTAGGATTTATCGATGTCTCTGAAAGTTGCACAGCTGACATCCTTTCAAATATAATTTTAGAGTCATTACATAAACATGACTGCACCGCTAAATTAGTAGCACAAAGCTACGACGGTGCTAGTGTTATGTCGGGTGTACGAAATGGAGTACAAAAAAAAATTAAAGATGTTTAAGTAATGGTAAGTAAGATGTTCAAACTTTTCAAAATAATTGCATCATTCTCGCAAAAATTATAAGACATTAAAACGTTGACAAATGTTTCACCTCTAAACGAGGCATTCTCAAGACTGTCTCAGAGAGAACAGCTGTTCTCTCTCCAGGTAACGCCTGATTCTATCCAATATTTAAAGATGTTTGTCCACAGGCAACTTATATATGGTGTAATGCACATATTCTAGCACTAGTTTTATCAAAATCTTGTAATAGAATTGGAGAAGTTAGTTTATTTTTTTCCGCTCTCCATAGTTTTGGTATTTTTTTCAGTCATAGTACAAAACGTGCCGCATTTTACGATAAGTATTGTAGTAAGAAACTGCCCCATACACCAGCGACTCGATGGTCGTATACGTCACGAGTTGTATTTGTTATCAATGGACAAATAGTAATCTTAGTCACATATTAGATTCTTTTAATTTAAATTTTTTTCTGGCACTGTTTTATAAGATATTTGAAAAAACTGACACCTTGTTTAATATTTTACAAAAATCGCAAGTCGATGTCGGTTATTGCAGTAATAAAATAAAGGAATTTCAGTCATGGTTACGTAACGAATTTCAGGTTAAATTTGATAGTATTTACGATAATACTTTAGAAAATAGCTCGGCTCCACGGTTGCGTCGCAATATACCTTGTGCTCGCACAGAGTACAAACGTCTGTTCGTTCAAGTAATTGACAACATATCCTCCGAAATAACTGACCAATATTCCGAAGTTTTTAATTATTTTTTTTTTCAATTGTTAAACAATAAACTTTTTGATAGATTATAAACTTATTGTTTGAGATTTACTCCCAGTATTTTGACAAACAATGTTTAAAAGCACAATTAGTTTGCTTATATTCCTCCCCAGAACTTAAAGAACTTAACGTATTCCAATTAATAGATTTCATTAATGAAAATAGCCTAGATAGTGCCTTCCCTCAGTTATTAAAATTAGCTTACCTCTTTGTTACCATCCCTGCAACAAGCGCTTCCGCCGAAAGGGCTTTTTCCTCTCTTAAGCGTATTCATACCTATTTGAGAAATACACAGGATCAAAAGCGCATATCTGATTTGTCAATGATCGCGATTGAAAAACAGTTAAATTAAATAAATCTAACTACTTTGCAATATTCCGCCACATGCAAATTACCCAATTCTCGTATTTATTCATGCACAAGTCCGCCCTCCAAACCCACTTAGGCCGAAAGAATAGAGAAATAATTTTGAAAATAGAATAAATATGAGAGTTGTGTTATCGTGCAAAATATAATAAAATACTTCGACACGTGTTTCGCCCCCAACCAGGGGCATCATCAGGAGATGTTGATGGCTCGGCGCATGGCGACCGAATGAGCCACAACTCGTAAACCGCCCTTATTTATATCCTAGGTTTTTTATTTCTACCCACAACCATTACACCAAATTATTTTATGTCTACCCACCACCGTTGTTTGAATGACGTATACCTACCCGCAGCAAAGGGGAAGAGGCGAAATTAAGTTGATCATTTAAAATATTAGGGTTCAAGCGTCTATGTTTGTAGATTTCTAATTGTTCCAAAACGGAAAGCCTCAGTCCTTTGTTGCAGGTGTGCAGAACGTCATAAGTGTGAGGATTAGGTAGGGAGTAACCGGAGTCCAACAAATGTTTTGCGAAATGAGACCGTTCTGGGCGATTGTTTCTAAAAGCTGATATGTTCTTTATACCGCGTCGCGAAGCTACGGCCGGTTTGGCCAATATAAACACCCTCACAATCCCCACACTTAAGCCTATACACACCTGACTTCCTGTCATCCCCAATTTTCTCCTTAACATTGCAAATGTTTCTCCGGATAGTGTTGTCCGTTCTAAACGCGACATGAATATTATTTTTACGCAAAATTTTGGCAACTTTATCAGATATCGGACCTAAATAAGTTAGACTAGCTCTATACCGATTGACGTCACGATCCGGGGGAACAGTATATAATAAACTACGCGTAATTGAGGCTCGCCGCCTTCCAACTAAGTTTGTCCACAAGCTTGGTACTGTAACCATTAGATTTAGCAATTTGATAAATAATATTTAATTCGCGGTTAAAATTTATTTGAGAAAGTGGAACCGAAAATTGCCTGTGAACATAGCTGTGGAAGGCGGCAAGCTTGTGCTGCCAAGGATGACAGGAAGTAGCAGGAATTACTGTGTCAGTATGAGTGGGTTTGCGAAAGAACAGAAGATGAAAAACAGTTGTTGGTAGAATTAAAACGTTCACCAACATTTTATGCCGATATTATTAAATCATTTCTTAAGAAGGATAGGCGGTTTAAATTAGAATACAAATAATTTTTTAAATGTTTAGTTTATTGTGTAGTAGTTTTTAACACACTTTAGTTTCTCACAAGGCTCAACTTTGTTTCAACCGCTCCCTCCAGCAACTTACACGAAACGAAACGGCTTTTATCAAAGCCACCGAAGGTATGTAACTGCTGATAATGTTTAATTGGAATTCTATCTAGTAGTAGTATGCCTTCAGTGCGCTTTGGTACACTCATACTTGGTAAAAAAGAGAATTTGTTCAAACTTGTTAATCGGGCATGCAGTCCTCAGCTTATGAAGCTTCACCCCTGCTGACGGCGTGTTTTCTACGTGCTGATTGAACGCTATCACTGCCTCTTCGGAGTTGGTAAAAGTGAAACCTCTCATCAAATCTTTGATTTTTTTTTTTTTTTTTTTATATTTAGGTCGACAAATTGACGCCACCCGCCTGATGGTAAGCTGAGGCGACGTCTGGCAATTGAGGGCGACTCTCACAGTACACAGGAATACTATAGAGAGTGGCCCTTAACTTGACGACCCAGTAATGTGCCTCTTCACGCTTCGCTTAAAGAGCCCAGGGTTATATGTTGGAGGAAACACGTGCGCAGGCAGGGCGTTCCAAGCCACCATCGGTCGGCAGAGAAACGATCGTTTAAAACGCTCGGTTCTCGCGAAGACGGTTTCCACGGTATGAGGGTGACATCTCTGGCCGGCACGCGTTGTTCGGGATCGGAAGGGAGAGGGTGGGATCAGGTTGAAGAGCTCTTCAGAACACTCACCGTGGTAAATACGGTAGAACGCGGCCAAGGAAGCAATTGTTCGGCGCTGGGCTAGCGGCTCAAGGCTTCCCGTTACCTCCGGACAGTCTATAATGCGAACAGCGCGTCGCTGCATAGCGTCGAGTGCGTCCAGCAAATACTTCGCGGAGCCGTCCCAGAGGTGAGAGCAGTATTCAACGCAGGGTCTAATCTGCGTTTTGTACAGCAGACACCTCTGGTGCGGTGTAAAGAATCGCTTTACCTTGTTCAGTATTCCTAGTTTCCGCGAAGCTAGCCCAATACATCTCTCAATGTATTTTGTGTTATTGAGCTCTCGACGAACGTCTATGCCAAGGATGTCTAGATTGTCCTTCATTGGTAATATTGCATTCTGAAGAGTGGGTAGGGGAAGGAAAGGGGATTTTTTCGCTGTAAATGCACACGCCTGTGTTTTGTGGGCATTGAACTCGACCAAGTTCTCGGCACCCCATTGGGAGATACTGTCGAGGTTTCGGTCGAGATCACCCACGAGATGTCGTCTCTCCTCCTCTATCACAGATCGCCCCGCCGTCGGACGAACCGAGTAACTCCCGTGCAATGTACTGTCATCTGCATAGCAATGAATGTTCCCGAGGGAAAGCATATCATTGATATGCAGAAGAAAGAGAGTTGGTGACAGTACGGACCCCTGCGGTACCCCGGCATTCACTTGCAAGTAGCGAGAAGCCTGGCCATTGCAGAGGACCCGCACTCGGCGCTCGTTTAAAAAACTGGCAATCCAGCTGCACAGTTGAGGAGGTAGACCATATGCCGGAAGCTTGGAAAGGAGCGAAGCATGCCAGACCCTATCGAAAGCTTTGGCGATGTCCAGGCTAATAGCCAAGGACTCGCCGAGCTTTTCCATAGCCTCACCCCATACATGCGTGACGAATGCCAGGAGGTCACCCGTTGATCGTTTTGGCCTGAAGCCATATTGCCGATCATTGATTAGCGAGTGATCCTCCAGGTATCGCATGAGCTGCTTATTAATAAGAAGCTCGCGCACCTTGCAAGTGACTGAGGTGACAGCTATGGGTCGATAGTTGCCTGGATCGGATCGATCCCCTTTCTTGGGGATCGGTTGTACGTTCGCCTCCTTCCAGGCCTCCGGCACGAGGCCTGTAGAGTATGACAGGCGGTACAGACGCGTTAATACTGGAGACAACTCAGCAGCACATTTTCGTAGCACCACCGCCGGAATGCCGTCAGGGCCACTGGCTTTCCGCGTGTCGAGTGACCGCAGCACTGCCCGTACATCACATTGCCTGATAACAATATCAGGCATAGTGTGGCCACAGTTGGCTATGGCGGGGGGCTGCAGGCCACGGTCATCGACCCGGGAATTAGCCGCAAAGAGGTCTGCGAGCATGTCCGCCTTCTCTTGGGCTTTGTGAGCCAGTGATCCATCAGGAAAACGCAGTGGTGGCAGCGAGGGTTGACAAAAATTTGACTGTACGGCTTTGGCCAGTTGCCAGTATCCACGGCTGCCCGTGGGATGGGATGTAAGCTCCTGACCAAGCCGCGCGACGCGCTGGGCATCCGCTCTCTTGAAGGCCCTCTTGCTGAACCTAGTGGCCCGATTGTACGCTGCTTTGAGGCGGTTCACGTTCGGGTCACGTGCCGCCCGAGCCCTGACCCAGGCGCGATATGCCGACTGTTTTTTCTGGACAGCCTCGGCACATTCACGCCCGAACCAGGGGCGAGCTTTGCGGATGCTGGCGACATCAGTGAAAGGGATATAATATTCTATCCCTAGACTGATCTCGCCAGCAATGGCAGCAGCGCTATCCGAAGGCGCCTTCCCTACAAAACAGCGCTGGCTCCACGGGACGGACGCAAAGTAATCGCGGAGACCGTCCCAGTCTGCCGACGAGTAGTGCCATAGTCGTCGAGTCATTTGTTCAGCACGAGCAGGCGGTGGCACTTGGAAGCTGGCGTGCACCACACAGTGGTCGGAAGTGCCCAGTGGGGCGCGTACCGACACACTGTACTCGGCTGGGCGACTCGTCAGCAGTAGATCCAGCAAGGCGGGCGTGTGGTCTGACCTGTCAGGTATCCGGGTGATCCCCCGTACCATCTGGGTCAGCCCGTGGGAGAGAGCGAATGCATGGGCGGTTCGTCCCGCATGATCGGTCCTAAGGGACCCCAGCCACTCAACGTGATGACCGTTAAAGTCCCCCAAGAAAACCAGGTCAGCGTTCGGGAACCGCACCTGCGCATCGTCAGCCATCTCGCTGAGGTATTCGAAAAGCCTTGTTGTTCCAGTGTCCCCTGTGTGGGAGCGGTAGACGCACACGTAGATCTGGCTCATGGAGCCATGATCCACGTGCAGCCAAAGGACGGAGTAGGAGGGGTTCTCCAGACAGCGCAACCGGCGGCAGCAAACATCCGCCCTAACGAACACGCACACCCCGGCTTTATCGCGGAATTGTTCCTCAATGATATAGCCCGGGTAACAGAGGTACGACGTGTCGTCAGGGCGGCGTATCTGTGTCTCCGTTAGGAACATCACAGAAGGCCGTGCCGACTCCAGGTGATGGTGGACGGTATCGAGGTTTGCATGGAGTCCGCGGATATTCGCGAACTCCACCTCAAACGAAGTCAACTTTGTGGGGTTTCTAGGGGCCGCTGTGTACCGTCTATTATCTTGTTGCACTGTCATTGTGAAATATGGGGAAGCGTGAAGACAGGGCGATATTTGGTGCGGCAGTATGTGACAAAGTGCAAAGGCTAGCTTCGTCTAGAACCGTGTGGTTAGGTCGGAGCCGACCCGCCGGACGGAAGGGCTCCCAAACCCCCCTGATGCAAGGCCGCCGCTACCCCACACCGGTTACCACCCGGAGCGGCGACCCCACAACAGGATTATGCGCAACATGTGGGGCAGCCTACTGGGGTGGTTGGTCCCAGGCGGGCCCCATGACTATGTTGCGGGCGGCCGCGGCAACGCCGTTGCTAAGGGTCTCCCTGGCCGGCGAATCGACCCACACCACCCACACTAGACTCTGCTTCGCCCCCACTGGACCCCTGCCTGCCGCACCATACACCGCCCCGGGCCCGGCAGTGCAGCTGCTGAACCCCTAACGCAACCCAGCCTGGGCTGGGTTACTTGGGGGGCTTTAGCACAGCTGCACGGTGGTTTTTTCGGGTTCAAAACACTAAATCCACGTTTCGTCTCCTGTGACATAAACAGCATTAGAATGTCCGTGGTCGTACTTCAGTAGCATCTGTGAGCACCATTCCACGCGAGCCCGCTTTTGCTCCGCAGTCAGTTCATGAGGGATCCAACGACAACAAATTTTCCGAACTTTCAATTCTTCCTGTAAAATTTTCTGGATTTGACTCATACCAATCCCCAATACTCCTCGAATTGTCTCATAGGTAATCTGCGGGTTTTCTTCAATTAACCGCTTAACAGTAGCCACATTATTTTCGTTGACGGCAGTTGAAAGCCGCCCTTCGCGAAATTCGTCATGTAAAGAAACTCGACCTCTCTCAAATTCAGCAAACCATCGCCTCACGATGCTCAAACAAGGTGCTTCTCTCCCAAAAGCATTTTGAAGACGAGCGGCACAGTCTTGCGGAGAGAGAGAACTTTTAAAATCATAACAAATCATCGCTCTAAAATCTTTTCAACTTAATTCCATTTTCGTTGCATACGTAGAACTTTGATGTGTGATAACAAACAATTGACAAATGATTTCCCCCCAATTGTTTTTTTTATTACTAAAAAGGTTGCAAAGGTTTAAAAAAATATAACATTCGAAATTCAAATAGTTCCGATTAGCTAGAAGTGCAAAACTTTTAGTGTGCCCCATGCATATACTAGTGGTTCTGTGAACCGTACACTTCGGGAGCGGTTTTGTTTATTCTTAAATTGTATTTATTTCCATGACTTTTGATTTTATTTATATGGGTTGCTATGGTTACTGATTGCATTCTTGACAGACCGTAGACTTCGGTAGCTTTGTTTTGAACATTTATTTTTCAATTTTCTTTATTACTCTTTCATTTTTCATCCAATCCAAAAAATATCATTCATATCAAAGCAATGGTGAGTAAAATATTTTTAAAAAATGTTTTAAACTTTTAAATTTGTAATAGCATTGTTTTCCGCAGAATTAAAAAAGACAACAAAACGTCGACAATTGTTTCGCCTCTAAACGAGGCATTATCAAGACTGTCTCAGAGAGAACAGCAAAATTTGTGGTTAGAACAGCTTATAAGCAAACGTGTGCAAATTTTATTATCGCGATGTAGGATTTTTCACAATAACTAACGTGGGTAGAAACCTCAGATCATGCTAACTAAGTACCAAAAATAGGTATTCACCAATACAAGACTTTATCTTCTTAATTTTTAATAAATTGTGTAGAAATGCCAAATGACACATACAAACCAACAACCAACTAATGTGTCCGTCTGTTTACAACCAGATTAAGTAAGGGAGACGTGTGAAAATCTATTTGTTCATTGAGTAAGGTAAGGTCTATTTGTCCGCATCTCTTCTAACTATTTCTAGCCTTTCCCAAACACTCAGCTTGAACCCTTTCTCACATAAGCGTAAAACTTTAAAGGTGTTACTATTGTTCAAGGGGTGACCAGTGTCAAGGAGGTGCTTCGCGAAGAGGGGAGGCGGGGGGGGTTGATAAATACGGCCGCAAACATGATCTGACGGAACCCGTAGATGTAGTGATGTAGACATGTAGAGGTACAGACGAAAGAAATTCTCCCCAGTCTGCAAGTTGAAACGGAGACTTCAGTCGCTTCGCTCCCTGAGTCAATAACTATAATAAAATGTAGTATCTTTAGGAAGCATAATAATCATAACATAGTATAAAATAATGTCGCTTCCGTTCCCTATGTATGCTTAGATCGTTAAAGTACGCAACGGATTTTTATGCGGTTTACACCAATGGATAGAGTGGTTCTAGAAGAAGGTTTTTGTGTATTTAATCTGTCAAGTGGGGGAAATCTCGGGCGTCCGCTAGTTTTAACTAAAAGAGTGCATTTTTAGGAGGCATCTTTATGGAATAAGATAATTGATTGCATTTGAAATATTCTCAGAGCTTCAGAAATCTCTCGCACGCCGCATGCGGGCGCTAACAACCAATAAAAATTAACCCCTTAACTGATATCAAAACCGAAATTAATTGTGATAATATTAAACATACGATACATACCTCAATCAACATTCCAACCCAAACGTCGCTCGGGTAGCAATATAAAGGTACAGTACCTTCAATAATAGGATAGATGACTGTCAAGTCATATTCTTCTTCTTTTTTTAAAAACGTGGCTCCTTCGATTATCTTCGATGATTTCGCCAATGTCAAGGTAAAGCTTGATTTTCCCCGCACTAGTTACTCTGAACTCTTTCGCGGTGCGGTTGTCCCGCTGAAACGTTGTTCGGTATTGCAATTGAGCGTTTGGGCCTGGAATTTTACCCAGCGCCAGAGGTAACCTAAAAGGCAACCTGCCACGCGCTCCGCATAAACCCAAGTCCGACTGTCAAGTCAAATCCCCGACTTTTTATTAAATGTCAAAACGGTAAGTCTTGTAGAAAATTGTATAAAACACAAACCTATGAAGTCACTTCTATGAACCTACTGTCAAATCAGTAACTATTAGTATTTTAATTGATGATTAAATAAAACTAAATACAAGAAAGTATATTTATTCTTCTTATTCTTCTTATTATTTATTCTACATAATTATATATAAATATTTACATTACAAAATCATCATTCACCGAGCCTTAATTAGACAGTCGGATTCCCCTTGTCCGTGCCAGTTCTGAGCTGACCGTTGAACGGCGGTCGTACAGAACCGCACCAGTCGCGCACGAGACGAAACCGACATGGCCTTACGGCTAGGAAGATCCGCGGAAGGCCGGAACGCGGGTCCGGATTCCGCCCTCACGCCCCGAGAGACGCAAGAGCATCAACCAGGCCCGGCACCGGCCGCATCCGCTTCCCAAATATTGTTTAAAAAATCCTCCGCGTCATTGCCGACTGGGCAGGATCCCAGAATGCTGACTGCGTTGCCACGTTGGATGGCTATACTTATTATAATTAGATTCAGTATAATATTTAAATTTCTTTTGACATTCTTTATTTAACAAATACATTTTATTTATTTATTTTAGTTTTAGCCATCTCTCTTATTGTGTCATAATTGAGAAAAAAAATTACTGCCTTATCTATCATCGGCGTTCATCGATCGCCCTTAATTTACGTAACCGCGAATATCAAACTCATCCGGAAGTTATTGTTCCTTTTAGAGTTTTCGAAACGAAAATCTCTTATAAGTACAACAGTAATGTCCGTCCGTCCGTCTGTGAACAACTTTCAACTTGAGAACGGTAAGAACTAGAGACTCAATGTAAACTCCAATCGACTTAGCATAGTCGAAAACCCCCCAAAATGAACTTGACCTTTGACCTCTGATCTCAAGGTCAAGCTCAAAACGAGGTCTAACCGAGAACGGTAATAGAGACTCAAGATCAACTGCAATCAACTCAGCATGGTCAAAGACCTCTAAAATGATGTTGAACTTCATGTCATGTAACAATTTTTTTAGATTTTATGAAAAAACTTTCAAAAACTCTAAAATATATGGCAAATTCTTGCCATATTTTTAACTTGTTTTAAATCATTCAGTAGAATTTTCCCTCCTGGCTTTAAGGTTTCGAAAAGTAATCATTACAAGTCTCCAAGTTAGATTGATATTGAAGAAAATTGGAAACAACAATTTAAAAAATAAGCTCCAGATTTTTTTTTCGAGTGTTTAAAAGTAAGTGCTAAAAGAAAATTCTGAACAATTTTTTTTTAGATGACACTTTGTGTGATGACATTTACTTCGAAGTCTGGATGTTACCTATGTTTAATATGTATGTATTTACATAAAAAAATGTATATAAGTATTTATATCAGTTTATCTAGTACTCATATCACAAGCTCTGCTTAGTTTGAGACTAGATGGCGTAGTGTGAATTGTCCTAACATATTTACTAGTGGTTCTGTGAACCGTAGACTTCGGAAGCTTTGTTTAGAAAATTTATTTTTCAATTTTCTTTATTACTCTTTCATTTTTCATCCAATCCAAAAAAATATCATTCACATGTTATTCATTGTAAGCAAGGAGTGTGTGTGTAAAGTTTCATGAAAATCGGTTGATAAATACGGCCGCAAACATGATCTGACAGAACCCGTAGATGTAGAGATGTAGAGGTAGGTACAGACGAAAGAAATTCTCCCCAGTCTGCAAGTTGAAACGGAGACTTCGGTCGCTTCGCTCCCTCAGTCAATTATTTATCAATAAACCTTTCAGTTTTGACCTTATCCCAATTATTTGTTGTCGGCGCAACATGTTTGCCTTTTCCACACATCCCTGTCACACGTCATTCCTCTGTCACTCCTTTCATTGTCATATCCTCTTTCACGCATTCCATCAACCTTTCACTTTTGATACTGGGCCTTTTTGAAAATATTATCAAACGGTGTTTGAACAGTGAAGCTCTTAATTAATCTGTCGACCCTAGTCGATCCCCGTCTGGATATAGATTGACAAATTTGATCATTAGAGCAGTGATCAGATTTGTCACTGTGTTCTCACCTTGCCTTAACGAGACGTGGGCTCGTTAAGTGCTTTCGAACGATTGACAGGAATTAACTTCAGTCTTTGCTCGCGAACGTGTTAAACAATTGGAAAGAATGATGTAGGTAACTGTTTTTTTTTTTAAATTACGCCTAATTATCCATTACCCTTCGTTCCCAGGGAAGATAACCATAGGGTGCGTGGACCGAAGACCCATAGCACGCCAGCCTTCTGACTTATGGCCTGGTCCTTCTAGAAGGATAGTGGGTAGCCAATCGGTCGTCCACAGGCAGGAGTCTGATTCGCGCACGAAGAATTCCGTACCAATATCTAGAAAAATGGCAAAACAAATTACGTTTGTTGTATGGGAGCCCCCTTTTTTTTTTTTTTTTTTTTTTAATTCCGCGGCCCAAGGCCGCGGCCGCTCTAACGTCCGTTGCCGGGCGTCCCTGGTTACTAGCAGAGGGTATGTCCAGTGGCGCCCGGCGATGGGAGCCCCCTTAGATTTTATTCACTTTTTTTGTATTTTTTGTTATAGCGGCACCAAAAATACATCATCTGTGAAAATTTCAACTTTCTAGCTATCACGGTTCATTAGATACAGCCTGGGGACAGACGGACGGACAGCGGAGATTTTTTTTGGGGTAGGTACACGTAACCAGAATTTATATTTTTTTTCTTGCGTCTACCACGGAGTGTGGGAAATTAAATGAAATGAAATGATTTATTTGTATAGGTCACTAAATGGCTCTTACAAACGTTTACAAACGTATTTAAGTACTTAAAATAAATAATATCATTGCTTCTATATTGACATGTACTGCCAGATTCGCAAAGCATGGGATATCATTAGATTGATTTTTTTTTTAAACATATAACAATACGATTTTTTGATTTAAGGTTTCACATGCGAGATATTAAACTTTATAGCTCATTTTTTTGGAAAACAGAGTGACCCCTCCACCCTCCCTCTAAAATCGAAACGGCTGGCTCGAAAATATTTATGATGGTAGTCCATGTAATGAACTTAAAACAAAACTATAACGGATCCAATAACTCTGTTACTTCATGAGTTATAGAGGTAATTATGTGTGGCTACGGAACCCTATTCTATGCGTGGCCCGACGTGGACTTGGCCGATATTCAAAATGTTAACGAAATCCATATCCGATTACGAATTAATTCGATCCCTTTCAATATTGATGAAGTTGTGAAAGATATTTATATTTCTGATTTTTTTATTAAAATACGACTAAGAATTTGTCAAAGTTTGTGGAAAAGTTTTATCAATTTACTGAATTAAACAGGACGCCTCCAAAATTAAAATCTAGACTTTGTGAAATATTACGGAAAAGTTTTATAAAATATCGAAGTACAGCGTTTTAAGTCAAAATAACGGCCAACTGCGTGTCGGGCCTCGCATAATATAGGGTTCTGTAGTTACCCATTATAGGCTCCAACTCCTAAACTAACAAAGTTATCTGGTCCGTTATAGTTTTCCTCAAAGTTTCTTTATACTACCATCATGATATTTTTGAGGTTCTTCGAGCTAGCCGTTTAGATTTCCGAGGAGGGAGATACTATGTTTTAACAAATAAATGCGCTTTAAAGTTAAATATCTCGCAAACGGACACCTATATCAAACAAATTGTCTTAGCAACCTTTCTTGTTATTTTGTTTTACCAATACCTATCTTAAATACTGAATGGAGTCAGGCGTTACCTGGCGAAAGTCCAAGATAAAACAATGGAAATTTGATGTTGAAATTTAGATAATTGCAATGATTTTAGACTGTCTCAAAGAGACAGACATCTCGCGGCTGTCTCTTTGAGACAGTCTTGATAATGCCTCGTGAGTAGGCGAAACATATTATGTCGACGTTTAACATGTTTTCTACTCGTAGTTAGCGAAATCATTGCAATTATCTAAATTTCAACATCAAATTTCCATTGTTTTAAATACCTATCTAATGATACCCCATACTAAGGTCCATAATATAGATTTCCTATTGTAAGTAGGTACCTAAATGCCTGGTAACGGCAATAGGCTTGTACTATTACGTGGGACTAATAGACCTACTGGCGAAATGTGTGTTAAGCAGCTCTTTTTATACCCTTGGCCTATATCTAAAACATAACCCCTCGATGACAACTTTACGTTACAACTTTTTGACCAATCGCAAAAGAATTGTAGTAGTTTAAAAAACCAACTTCATAAACTAAAATAAATTTATTTACAATAAGAATTACAATATACATATACTAAAACTAGTGGTTCTTAGAAACCGTAGACTTCGGGAGCTTTGTTTAGAAAATTTATTTTTTCAATTTTCTTTATTACTCTTTCATTTTTCATCCAACCCAAAAAATATCATTCACATGTTATTCATTGTAAGCAAGGAATGTGTGTGTAAAGTTACATGAAAATCGGTTGATAAATACGGCCGCAAACATGATCTGACAGAACCCGTAGATGTAGAGATGTGGAGGTAGGTACAGACGAAAGAAATTTCTCCCCAGTCTGCAAGTTGAAACGGAGACTTCGGTCGCTTCCCTCCCTCAGTTAAATATTTACATTACAAATTATCGTTTAAAAAATCCTCCGCGTCATTGCCGACTGGGAAGGTTCCCAGAATGCTGGCTGTGTTGCCACGTTGAATGGCGATACTTATTCTTTGGGCCAGAAAATAGCCAGCCTTCTGGTCCTGAGAAGCATCGATTAAGCGTTTAGGAATGTCTCTATAAAGGCGGCGAGCACTCGGACCCCATGTGTAATCACCTGCTAGGTTAGCATATTTACGCCGTTTGTGGCCTTCAGGCGATGCAGCAGCAGCGCCCGCCATGTAAACTAAAATGTATAAAATAACTTAATAATAATTGAATTTAATACACCACTTATGCAAACCTAATATCTTTAACATTTATAAAATACTATTTCTTATTAGCGGTCTGCAGTGGAGTGACGGCATAAAAGCGATAAAGGTTGAAGTCATTTATTTATGAGGTCGTAAATTACAGCTCATGACAGTACTTATGAGTAATTGACAGTATACCCACGTAATAAAATGTAATTAATTCATAATGACGTCGTAAATATGTCATTATAGTTAAGTAATCACAAAAAATTGAAATGTCAACAGCAGTACTCGAAACCATGACATTTTCCTTTCAAAGGGGAATGCTCTGACCAAAACTACAATGACCAATACACCCAATCTTTGCTTTACATCATAACTAGCTGCCCCGATGAACGTCGTACCTATCGCATTAATTTTTCTAATGTACCGCACAACTTTTTTTTCTTCCAGAAGATCCTTCTCCTGATAAAAACGAACGAATTTGCGAATTCGGTCCAGCTGTTCTTGAGCCAGTAGTTAGTATCTATATCAGTTAGTATCTTAACCAACACGACTTTGTTTTATATACGTATATACAGGATGTTACTAATCCAGCATAACTGTAGGAGGCGTTAGCATCGGCATCAAGCCCTCGATGAAGTACTTAGGGATTGTACTTGATAGCCGATGGAACTTCGGACCACATTTCCGAAGTTTGGTCCCCAAAGTGACGGGGGCATCAGTCGGGCTTTCGCGACTCATACCCAACCTTAAGGGACCCAACGCCTCCTGCCGGAGACTGTACCTGGGGATCGTGCGAAGTATGGCCCTATACGGGGCTCCCGTATGGGCGGATAGGTTGGCGGCCAAGGTGAACGTGACTCTGTTAAACAGACCACTTCGAACCTTGGCCGTTAAAACCATACGGGGGTACCGCACGATCTCCGGAGGGCTGCATGTCTTCTAGCCGGGACCTCTCCATGGGACCTAGAAGCGTCATTGTTCCAATGGCGCAAGGAGGCGCTGGAGTGGGACCACAGACCTGCGTCTCGAGAAATCGAGGACCAGCGGTCCCAACTCTGCCAGGATCTCATGGAGTCATGGAGGGTGCGACTTGAGCAACCCAAGTGGGGTACCACCATCATCGCGGCGGTGAGACCAATTATGGACGATTGGCTGCAGAGGCAGCATGGTGACCTCACGTATCGTGTGACGCAGAGCGTTACCGGGCATGGATGCTTCGGTAGCTATCTGTTCTCCATCTTCATCTGTTATCCATCGTGAGGTCACACCCCGGTGTCAACACTGGGAGGTTTCCGACGACAACACCGCTCTCCACACTTTGGTGGAGTGCTCTGCGTGGGCGAGTCAGCGCCGGGACCTCGTAGTGGGTCTGGGCGTGGATACCCTCTCGCTGGAGACCATGCCTCAAGCCATGGTCTCCAGCGGGAGTAGGTGGAATGCGGCCGTGTCCTTCTGCGAGCAATTCATGCTCGTGAAGGAGGCGGCCAAGAGGGAGCGTACCCTCCCCGCCGAGTTCCATAGTCAGCGGCGAGGGCGCCGCAGACTCATCTACGCCCAAGACCATAGACCTCCATGATCGGGGTCTGAGGACGGCGGGATCGCCACCCGCCGTCCTTACAGAAGCAGGCTAGACGGGTTGCGTGCTGCGGGGCCTTTGCCCCATAGCACGCAACCAGATTCACTCACTGACGCGGGATAAAACCCTACCCCAACGACGCGGGATTCTCATCCCGACCAAACCCCCGCAGAGACCAAGACATTTTTTGTCGTGAGTTTTTTTTTATTGGGTAGAAGCTAAATAAGCATTTTTTGGTTTCATTTTTTAATTTGGATCGCCAAATTGACGCCGCCCGCCTGATGGTAAGCTGTGGCGATTGTGGGTGACTCTCACAGTACACAATACTATAGAGAGTGGCCCTCAACTTGACGACCCATCCGATCCTAATTCTCCTATCTGCGTGAACGCTTTGAGTATTTGGTGCCTAGAGACAGAGAATGTAGTGTCTCTTCTTCCCTTCTCCTTCGAACTCCTGCTCATTCCTCTAGTTGCTATGACAAATCCTTCACTATTCAAGCTGTCAGACTGTGGAACTTGCTACCACACGATATACGTGCAAGCCGTTCGTTGGACTTTTTCAGGAAACGAGTTCGGGAACATTTCCTATCCAACTAATATTTTCCTACCGTCTTCTTATTTTATTTTTATAAAATTAATTATAAACATTTAGTTTTGTTTGTATGGTGTACCAAACCATTATCTTTTAGTAATAAGTATGTTTATTTTTATGTATTTATTTAGTAAGATTGAAACTATGTCTTGTTGTGTTGTACTCTCTAAGTTATGTAACGCGGTGTTTGCTTCTCATCTCTCTAAAATCTGTACCTATCCTATATAACTCTGGGTCTGATGGAAGATAAGTCATCCATTGACATAAGCACTACTTTTGGCATAGTGTGTTATTGTTTTTGTAACAATGTATGATGTTTAATTTTATGTACAATAAAGAATAAATGAAAATGAAAAAAATGACCTGGTAATGTGCCTCTTCACGTGTCCCTTAAAGAACCCAGGGTTATATGTGGGAGGAAACACGTGCGCAGGCAGGGTGTTCTTAGGCCACTATCGTTTGACAGAGAAACGAACGTTTATAATGTCCACTGACGACTTAGCATTATAGGGAGTAATTTAGGCTTCGTTTTATCCCGGGAATGTATTCCCGTGGGAATTGAGAACTAGATATCCACACTGCAGAAAACGTGTGTATCATTTTGTTACATTTATTTATATATTTTTTTTTTTTTTGTTTTATTTAATGTTATTAGTTTTTATTTATTAATTTTGTCTGATTATCATTTTGTTGCTTTGTTTTATTTTTTATATAATTTTAATTTATTAAATGAATGTATGGATTTTTTTTTTTTACATGCTTGCAATAAGGATTAATAATCTAATGTACTTGCACATTTAGTTGGTTTCATGAATATTAAATGCACATATTATATGTTGACAAGAGGAATTAATTAATGTAATAAACTGCGATACTAAATGCAGAATATTAACTCTAACACAACAGGAACTATTAATCTAATGTACTTGCACATTTAGTTGGTTTCATGAATATTAAATACACATATTATATGTTGACAAGAGGAATTAATTAATGTAATAAACTGCGATACTAAATGCAGAATATTAACTCTAACACAACAGGAACTATTAATCTAATGTACTTGCACATTTAGTTGGTTTCATGAATATTAAATGCACATATTATATGTTGACAAGAGGAATTAATTAATGTAATAAACTGCGATACTAAATGCAGAATATTAACTCTAACACAACAGGAACTATTAATCTAATGTACTTGCACATTTAGTTGGTTTCATGAATATTAAATGCACATATTATATGTTGACAAGAGGAATGAATTAATGTAATAAACTGCGATACTAAATGCAGAATATTAACTCTAACACAACAGGAACTATTAATCTAATGTACTTGCACATTTAGTTGGTTTCATGAATATTAAATGCACATATTATATGTTGACAAGAGGAATTAATTAATGTAATAAACTGCGATACTAAATGCAGAATATTAACTCTAACACAACAGGAACTATTAATCTAATGTACTTGCACATTTAGTTGGTTTCATGAATATTAAATGCACATATTATATGTTGACAAGAGGAATTAATTAATGTAATAAACTGCGATACTAAATGCAGAATATTAACTCTAACACAACAGGAACTATTAATCTAATGTACTTGCACATTTAGTTGGTTTCATGAATATTAAATGCACATATTATATGTTGACAAGAGGAATTAATTAATGTAATAAACTGCGATACTAAATGCAGAATATTAACTCTAACACAACAGGAACTATTAATCTAATGTACTTGCACATTTAGTTGGTTTCATGAATATTAAATGCACATATTATATGTTGACAAGAGGAATTAATTAATGTAATAAACTGCGATACTAAATGCAGAATATTAACTCTAACACAACAGGAACTATTAATCTAATGTACTTGCACATTTAGTTGGTTTCATGAATATTAAATGCACATATTATATGTTGACAAGAGGAATTAATTAATGTAATAAACTGCGATACTAAATGCAGAATATTAACTGTAACACAACAGGAACTAATGTACTTGCACATTTAGTTGGTTTCATGAATATTAAATGCACATATTATATGTTGACAAGAGGAATTAATTAATGTAATAAACTGCGATACTAAATGCAGAATATTAACTCTAACACAACAGGAACTATTAATCTAATGTACTTGCACATTTAGTTGGTTTCATGAATATTAAATGCACATATTATATGTTGACAAGAGGAATTAATTAATGTAATAAACTGCGATACTAAATGCAGAATATTAACTCTAACACAACAGGAACTATTAATCTAATGTACTTGCACATTTAGTTGGTTTCATGAATATTAAATGCACATATTATATGTTGACAAGAGGAATTAATTAATGTAATAAACTGCGATACTAAATGCAGAATATTAACTCTAACACAACAGGAACTATTAATCTAATGTACTTGCACATTTAGTTGGTTTCATGAATATTAAATGCACATGTTATATGTTGACAAGAGGAATTAATTAATGTAATAAACTGCGATACTAAATGCAGAATATTAACTCTAACACAACAGGAACTAATTTACTTAACATAATATTCCTTAGTATAATAAATATAATAGCCTTATCGCGCAGAGTCATTTCTTCCAGGCAACCTTAGGATGGATAGAAGAAATAACATGACATATAGAGGGGTAGTGAACAAAAATAAAGTCTAACTAGTTATCCCAGCGAACTTTGTATCGCCTCAAGATAAAAAAAAAGAAAAAAAAAAGAATATTTTAATATTTTATGCAAATGTATGTATTATTAATTATAATTGAAAAACGCGACGGACGGACCGACAAATTGTCGTATTAAATATATAGATTATTTATCTTTAAGTCCTAAATTAATCAAATCAAAAAAAGCCATGGAAGCTTCCATAACCACCCACAACCCTACCTTTTATATTATCATTTATTAATTATTTATTATGATTCACCAACATTTGTATACACTCTTACATGGGTAACAAATACATGTAAATAAGTTGAAACTAAATGTAACAAATAATTATAGGTAAATACAGCATGTTATACAATACCACCACACTTATCTACTTAACGTAGGTAGGAACCTAACTCTAAACATGTCTGTCTTAACAGCTGCAATGAGTGATGACAACCGACAAACTATAATGTTACTACAGAACTAGCATACACAAACATCCCTTAAAACCGTAAATAGGTTTTTAGGTGAGAATAGTAGGGAGTGATATACAAACAAACAAAGGTAACAACATATATAGGTATAACAACGAATATAAATGTGAAATGGTGGTTACTGATCATTATAACGTCTCATTAGAGCGCAACGAAAACGGATCAGCGAATCTGAGTGGATATCCACGAGATCGCTTGACTCATTGGCCAACTTTGAGAGTCTCGGAATCGGTGAATTAGCCCCGTAAGCCGTCCTACGCAGGGGCGAGTGGAACGGAGTGATGCAATGACGAGGGTATCTAGCCGGAACGCGAATATTAAATCTACCTAACAATTGTGGGCAGCTCAAACTATTATGTAAAATTTTGTACGTGAAGATGTTATCATGAAGCTCCATGCGATGGGATAAAGAGATCATTCTAAAATGTTTCAGCTTAAATTGATAACTAGTTCTTTTTTTCTTTAAACGTGGATTGTTACGGGATAAGTGCCACAAAAATCTCTTTTGCACTCGCTCCAGACGCATTGCATGAACAGCAAAATGTGGTCTCTTATCATCGTTCATAATCATCATTGGAGCCTATCTGTTCACTGCTGAACATATGCCTCTTCAATTAGTTTCATGTGCCGCATCACAAATTTGCGACATGGCTCTCCTGAACCACTCCGCCTCGGCATCCACATCGGCAGGCCGGTCCGGCGCCGGAATCCAGGCCTGCACGATGGATGCCTCCAGGAGAGCCTCCCGAGCCAGATGGTGAAGTGCCCAACGCGGATCCGGGGGATTTGCCACCGGCTGTGGGAGGTCAGGTGGGGGGACGACATCGAACCGGATGTACCGATGATCCGAGTGCGTCTCCTCACCCTCCTCCACGCGCCAGCCTGTAATACGGCGGGCGAGGTCAGGGGATGCGAACGTTACGTCCACGATCGATTCCCCCCCCTCCCCTTGTTCCTGGTTTCCCGGGAGCCCCACGCCTCACTCCAGGCGTTGAAGTCTCCCAGGAGCAGGACAGGGCGAGGACCGGGCCGGCTGCAGCGGAAGCACCGATCGCCCACGGTGACTTCCGCTGTACACTGCACTCCGACGTGCCCCACCACCATGCACCGGAAACATCTGGTTTCCCGGGCACGAAGGAGGTGCACCTGCGCCTTTAGGAAGCCCCCTACGAGGAGGCTTCGTCCGTCCGCCACTTTCAGTGCCGCCGCGACGGGGCACTGGACGACTGTCATCCCGTGACCAGTGGAGCCGAAGTAGATATCTGAAGCCTTCACCTGGTCACGGGGGCAGCCGCCCGCCTCCACGACGGCGGAGACAACTTCCTCCGTCGTGGCCGCGTCATCCAGACCCGTGATGCGCAATGCGGCGCATTTGGTGGGTCTGGTGACGCGGACGGCTTCTTGGTCCAGCGCGTCCCTAAGCTGAGCCGCTAGGGCGTCAGCTTTAGGGCCGCTGGAGGCGCCGGAGACCTCGAGGAGGCGAGCCCCGGTGCGTGTCGTCTTGCACCGGAGCCCCCCCTGTATATCGAGGGCCGAGAGGTTTACTGAGGACTTCACAGTCCTCAGTACGTCGGCGTACCCCACCCCCTTCTCCACACCTACCGTCGTCACCGTCAGGACGACGGCGGTGGAGCGAGGAGGGCGGGGCCTCTTCGGCGCCTTCGCCGCGGCGGCTTTGGCCGCTTTCTTTGCGGCCTTCGTCTTCCTCTTCTTGGCCCCCACTACTTCCCATCCCTCCCGTCTGGAGGGATGTAAGGAAGCAGCGGGAGCGACAATAGAGGAAGAGGAGGCGGCAGGGGTGCCACTCTTCTTGCCGCGCCCCTTGGCCTTCCGCGCCTGGGCCGCGGTCTCAGCCGGTATCCGGCTCACCGAAGCGGACGGGGGCGGAGCGGGGCGGCGGACAGCAGGTGTGCCGCTAGGACCGGGAGCGGGAGCACCGCCAACAGCCGCCGCGTATGAAAACGCGGGGCGCGCTAGCGGAGGGCGGCACGCCCGGTCCTCCAGGACCGCGAGGCGCCTCTCGATCGCCGTCAGGACCTGCACCGTAGTCGGTACAGGCTTCGGCGGCGAGCCGGGCGCCATGGTGGGCGCGGTCCTAGGCGCCGTCTTCGGCGCTGGTCCAGCCGTCAGAGGAGGAGGCGGCATGGGACCTGGAGGTGCCTTGACCGCTTTGGTCAACTCAGCGACCTCCCGACGGAGATCTTCCATCTCCTTTCGGGAGGCAGTGAGCTCCACCTCCAGGCTCGCAACCTGCTTGCGGAGCTTCGCCTCCTCCTCTGTGACGCTCCGCTCGAGGAGCTTGTCGAGGGAGGATTGGGCTTCATCCACCAGTGAAGCCACAATCTTCTTCCTCCCCGACATATTTTTACTCCCCCGCATGGCCGCGTTCATGCAAATACTCATTATCTCCCGCGTGGGCGGCACACCGATATCCCCGCGACTGCGCAGGGACGGCACAGATGACGGGGGTGGTGTTGGCGGGCGCTTTCTGTAGGCGTCGAGACGCGTGCGCACCGTCTTCACCGGCACCTCCTCCTCCGAATCGCTGGAGAGGAGGGACCCCCACCCAGAGCAACTAGTACTCCGGTCGCGCGGCAGCCCCCCCTTCTCGAGGGTCCTCTTCTGCGAAGAAGAACGGCCCTTACCCCTCACACTACTGGGAGCTGACCCATCGTCAGTCCCAGCAGCAACATTTCCTTGGGGCGTCGACGTCGCGCTGCAACTAGGCGGTGCGACGCGAGCCCCCAAATCGATAGGCATAATCAAGTTCCGGGAATAATGCAGTAAGTCGTCGGCTGAGACTGCCCGGGGAAGGGCAGTGTCAGGACCGGGGGTCTCTTCTGGCTTATTCATAATAAGCAGTTTCTCTCTGTGTTGGCCACTCAAGTTCTCGATGTCGACGTTCGGCCACCCAACTTGCCACTGCGTTACCGTGGTCAAGTTGGGGTCCAGGGCGGACGGCGAGGACGTAGTCGAATCTCTTGGGGCCCCGCCCCATATAGATAGGCCTTATGTTTTATGTTATATTGTCGTAGATAATCTCTTTTGTTATACATGGGGTACAATAAAAGTTTTGCACTTCTAACTAATCGGAACTATTTGAATTTCGAATGTTATATTTTTTAAACGTTGCAACCTTCTTAGTAATAAAAAATAACAATTGGCGGGAAATAATTTGTCAATTGTTTTTTATCACACATCAAAGTTCTACGTATGCAACGAAAATGAAATTAAGTCGAAAAGATTTTAGAGCGATGATTTCTTATGATTTTAAAAGTTCTCTCTCTCTCTCCGCAAGACTGTGCCGCTCGTCTTCAAAATGCTTTTGGGAGAGACGCACCTTGTTTGAGCACCGTGAGACGATGGTTTGCTGAATTTGAGAGAGGTCGAGTTTCTTTACATGACGAATTTCGTGAAGGGCGGCCTTCAACTGCCGTCAACGAAAATAATGTGGCTAATGTTAAGCGGTTAATTGAAGAAAACCCGCAGATTACCTATGAGACAATTCAAGGACTATTGGGGATTGGTATGAGTCAAATCCAGAAAATTTTACACGAAGAATGAAAGTTCGGAAAATTTGTTGTCGTTGGATCCCTCATGAACTGACAGCGGAGCAGAAGCGGGTTCGCGTGGAATGGTGCTCACAGATGCTACTGAAGTACGACCACGGACATTCTAATGCTGTTTATGACATTGTCACTGGAGACGAAACGTGGATTTATTGTTTTGAACCCGAAAAAAAACAGCAATCTTGTGAATGGGTGTTTGAAAATGAGAACAAGCAAACAAAAGTGAGGCAGGCGAGAAACGTTAGTTTAAAGTTTAGTTAGTTTAGTTTAGTTTTTTAGTTAGTAAAAATGATCGCGTTTTTTTTTCTCAGCTACTGGTCCCATCTGTACAATTCCACTTGAAGATCAAAAGAGTGTTAATGCCGAGTGGTATTCTACCATTTGTTTACCCAGGGTGTTAGAAAAAGTTCGCGAAAGACGACCCAAAAGCCGCGTTCTCCTACATCATGACAACGCTTATTTACACACGGCCAACAAAACAAAGTCATTTTTAGCTTCCGAAAAAGTTCAACTCGTCACCCATCCTGCGCATAGCCCGGACCTAGCACCCTGTGATTTCTGTATTTTCCCCAAAATCAAAGATTTGATGAGAGGTTTCACTTTTACCAACTCCGAAGAGGCAGCGATAGCGTTCAATCAGCACGTAGAAAACATGCCTTAGATCTGTGGTCCTCCTGTTTTAAAAAATGATTCGATCGCATGAAAAAATGTTTAAAATGTAAAGGAGAGTATTTTGAAAAGCAATAAACATAATATTTTGGTTTTAACATGTTGTGTTTTTAAGTTACCCAAAACTTATAGTGTGACCTACGTACTATTACTTTGTCGCCACCTGTGGGGACTTATTAATGGCTCAATGTTACTATCTTTATGTTACGTTCATGTATTTAACTGATAGTCTTCCTAAAATCCAATAAATAAATAAATATAATCCCAGGGTGCATGTATATCTGTAGCATAAGCCTTCCTCGATAAATGTACTATTTAACACAAAAAAAAACTAACTTCAAAGGTTCGGAATGGGACTAAACTGAAATGGGACCACACGACCACACTTTGTATTGCCTTAAATATAAAAATATATATTTATATAAAATATGTAAAAAAAAATTAAAAAAAAAAAGAATATTTTAATATTTCATGCAAATGTATGTAAATTGAAAAACGCGACGGACGGACAGACAGACAGACAAACAAATTGTCGTATTAAATATATAGATTTTCAAAATCGGTTATCCCAGTCGAAAGTTATAAGGTAACAAACATTATAAAAAATTACATACTGTCGAATTGAGAACCTCATCCTTTTTTGGAGTTGTTTAAAAATCCAGTTCGATTTATTTTAATTCGCACTTCTGGAGATCATGTAATTCCGACAGTCACATGTATACATAGCTGAGGTATAGTCTACAATTATTATCGTTGTAAAACGTTAGCAAATACTTAGTTAATTAGATTAAACTCAATTTTCAAATTAATTAACACTGAACACGAAACTTGATTATGAATAAATACTTGTATGAAATTCTACAAATAATGCGGTGATGCATAATTAATATTTGACGGAGTTTTGTGGAATGCGGTGCCTTCGTGTTGAGAAGGATGTACACAGGTACCTACTATCTCTACTGTTATAATACATACATACACATATCATGCCTATATCCCTGAAGGGGTAGGCAGAGGTGAATTACACACCCACAATTTGCCAGTATTTTAATCGCACGTAATAGGGGCAAGCCTATTGCCGTCATTTTTTCACATTTATAATGGGTTATATCCAAAATGACCGAATGAACTTAATAAAAAGTAGGTAGCTTTATTGTAATTTGGAAAAATAAATTGAAACCCGATGCCTTGTGATAAAATGTTGATTAAAGGCAACAAAATGTTACGTGCCAGCCGCTATAGCACAGCCAATTAAAGTCCTGGGCGTCTCGGACTAATCTGTTATATCTACTGTAAAATAATGCGTTAAATTGTAATTAATATGTTATGGTTCACAATCTTTTGAGAGTTTTCAATCTTGCGAGCTTTGATTAGTAAATAACCATAGCTCGCGAGATTGGTTACGAGTATAGATAATCGTATTTACAAAAATGGTCAAGTGAGAGTCGGACGAAGGGTTCATTCAATAAGTACCATTAATAAAAACACTTTGAGGGTTTCTAAGGATTCCTTCTTGGAGGACCAAAAAACGGCAAAAAATCATGTCTGTTGCATTTTATTCCGTCATCTGATTTTGTGAAAATTTCAACAGTCTATCTATCACGGTGCATGAGAACAGGCTGGTAACAGACGGACAGAGAGCTGTGTATAGTTTTACCCTTTGTGTACAGAACCCTACAAGGCATGTGAATTCACTTGAGAGCCATCGACACTGATCGATGACATGCTATACGAGTATATGTAGTCCATTGAAATGTTACATGAGCTTTGCATTTTTTAGAGGACGCAATTTTAGTTTTGGGACATGTGTGGGGTCAATAGAAGCTTAACCTTAAGTTTGTGGGGTCGCCACCCTTGTCCCCCGGCCGCCATCTTGGAAAAAGGGGTGAAAACACTTTTTTCGCAATATCTCGGACACTACGCGTCTTTTTTAAAAATTTGTAGCAAATTGTTTTGCCTACAAATATATCTGTTTCACTTTTTGCCCTCAATTAAACAATTAAAAAAGTTATAAGCAAAAAAGTGAGAAATTTTTTAAGCACTCACATCTAGTAACATTCATGCTTTCGATTGTCGGCACTTGGTGGACATAATAATACATTCTGCATAAACTCACTAATAGATACATTCCAATAATGAAAATTGTGGAATATATTAGTGAGTTTATTCAGAATATAAATATATATATAGATATTATAAATATTGTATAAATACGAGTATATAAATATTGTACCTAATTTGATACGTGACTCCGACAACCTCTATGGAGAGCATAATTACTTACTAATATTTGATCCCAATACAGACCTTGTGAGGCACGTTTAATATCAGATATCATGGCAATGTAGCTTGAAAAATATATTGTAGTTCAAGAGTCGTTGTAGGAAGTATCGTTTACCTACTAGACCTAAAGCTGTTCGCATTAAAGTAGATATCAGACATTGCTAAAGTGAATTTCGGTAACGCCCAGTAAATGCTACAGGAAATTGGTTTTATGTCGCACAATCCCACAAGTGATTGAGTTTTTACTTTAAATAAATATTTTGGACATTCTCATACAACGTCATCTAGCCCAAACTAAGTTATAAGCTTGTGCTATGGAATCTAGACAACTGACACACTTATATATTTCTAAATACATAGTTAATATACATAGAAACACCCAAACTCCGAAATAAACCTTTGTGGATCACACAAATATTTCATTCGACCCGGGAATCGAACTCGAGACTCCAGAGTCGAAAGTCGATGCACTACCGACCACGCCACCGAAGCAGTCGACTTTAAGTTTGGATCGTGGATCACTACTCATCTCCCAACCTAACCTCAATACACTGTGTACTTATTGAGCGAAGCCAGCCGAAGGCGAGCGGAGCTCTCAACGGGTGACTCAAATTATTTTTCAAACGATTTATGTCAAATTGTTTCTCGGCGAATACTCGGCCGATTTCGGATTTTCTTGCACTCATCAATAGCTTACAGAATTACCCAGGTTATTACGATGCCAGAATTTTGAATTTAAACTCGCTTCGCTCAAATATATGCTGCAGCGTAACGGTACGTTTCGCGACTGCGGCGACCTAGTTTAGTATACCTCTAGGTACCTATTTAAAAGTTCTTAATTGGATAATATGTTTGAAAGCGTCCAGAACGCTTAAAACTTTTTCTAAATATCCACTCAGCTACCGATGATCGAGTCTCTTTGTAAGAGAAAAAGGTTGCCGGTTCAATCCCGGCCCGATGACGTTTAATTTTTGTGATTAATTACAAAATATTTTGAAGTTCTAAATTAAAAATGTTTTATTTTTTTCTTTTATTTATTTTTATTCGTGTAACACAAGTACAGATAGGTACCTAAAACACACACACACATATCACGCCTATATCCCTGAAGGGGTAGGCTGAGGTGCATTACACACCCACAATTTGCCAGCATTTTTAGTCCTAGGCACACATATAATGGGTTATGTCCAAAATGGCCGATTGAATTTAATAAAAAGTAAAAGCAATATTGTAAAATTGACAAAAAAATTTGAAACCCGTTGCCTTGCGATGAAATGTTGATGAAAGACAACAAAATCTTACGTGCCAGCCGCTATGGCACAGCCAATTAAAGTCCTGGGCGTCTGGGACTGGTATCTACAAGTTTATAGGTATTTATTAGTTCTTTAACTTTCGTACGACTCTGTATTAATGGAAATTATTTAAAAATGTAGTACAAACAACAACATCAATGATGCTCATTTATAACTCGTATGAGTGCCTCTGCCTATCTCTGCCTATACCAGCGTGGTTATATTTATGTATGTATGTTTTTCATAATAACTAAGTACGTACTTTATTCCAATAAAGAATGGCTGTTTAGGAAACAAAGTATGAAATAAGTTTCAAAGTGAACAGCTTGCTCTAAGAGGCTCTTGAGCCAACAAGATTGTAATTAAGTTCATTTGCTCCATTTTAACAAAAGATATTTTGTTACACGCTTTAAATATGTTGGAAAATTAGCGTGATGTAAATTGTGTAATATCAGTTTTATTACTAATTATTACACACTAACCACTCGAGTCTAATTCAGTTTTTTTTTTACTTATTTCTTAAAATATCTATTCATCATCCATCAAGCCTGTTCTCAACCCAGTTGGGAGTCGACTTTCCAGTCTAACTGTGATGCGGCTGAACTTCGCTCCTGTCCGTGGAGTGACTGCCATCTGACCTCCACAACCCATGGGTGATATCGAAGTTCTGTAGTTAGACCGGTCGGATTTTTGTTTTAGGGCTCTAACTACCCCTAACGACTGCCCTAGTTTGTATCACAACCGAGACCGACTGCTTAACGTGCTCTCCGAGGCACGGAGGGGTCTCAAAGTCTTAAGAAATGATCACCCATCCCAAGACCGGCCTGAGTAGATGTTGCTTAACCTTTGCAATGTGTTAACATTGCCGGTTACCACTAGACAACGAGCCCCTCAAAATATCAATTATTCGTATCTTATTGACGTCTTTACCTAATCTAAACTTACCACTGCCTTTATTAAAAATGGAATACATATGTAATTAAAATTATAAAATTGGTACCTAAATTTCTTTGAGTCCTCGGCCTAAGCCACGGCTGCCCCTACGTACTCGGACGTAGGTACTCCCTGTGGCACCAAGCGTCGGGGGACAATATTGGTGACTGTCACATATTTACACCTAGATGTACCCAGACGCTGTGTCGAAAGACCATTCGAATCTATAAAATCTTAGTATCGCAAACAAAGTGAGGAATTCAATTAAAAGGTTTCTCCATTACATCTGGAGCCAATTCCTTTTTCATCGTATTCGGGGTAGCGTGTGCTGAACCGTGTTTAATGTGGCCCCAATCAAACGTCGGTCTAACAATTACAAAGTTCCCGAAGTTTTGTTACAATGTACGTAAATTGTTTGAGAGTAATTGAAAATTGTCTTTTAGGTTTCATTTGGTTTCATTACACGACTAAAGTATTTTTGTATTGTCATCGTATGGGCATATGCAACAAATTTTAACTGTTTCGGTGGCGTGGTCGGTAGTGACATCGGCTTTCAACTCCGGAGTCTCGGGTTCAATTCCCGAGTCGAATGAAATATTTGTGTGATCCACAAATGTTTGTTTCGGAGTTAAGGTGTTCTCTATGTATATTATGTATGTATTAAGAAATATATAAGTATGTTTATCAGTTGTCTAGATTCCATTGCACAAGTTTATAGCTTAGTTTAGGCTAGATGACGCTATGTGAGCATGTCCAACAATATTTAAAGACGACAAGACGACAAGAAAGCAAAAATTCGATGTTGTCGGTAGTGGTCATCGTAGCTCAGTTGGCAGAGCAGTCTCCCTGTTAGGGAAAGGCCGTGGGTTCGAATCCCGCCGATGACATCAGTTTTTGTGATCTATTTATAATTTCTTTCTTAATATTTTAATATTTAAAGAATTAATTTGTGTGTTGTTGGTCCTGGCTGTTAGAGCTAACGTTCGAATCACAGAATGGTTAATGATTTTTCTATTGTACTTACATGTGCCACATGAGTATATATAGTAGGTACCTACTCATCTGGTATACGGTGCCCAGTACGGCAATTGGTTTGCCCCCTATTACGTGAGAATAAAAGAGAGGGCTCGTGGTCACAGAATAGAGAATAGTAGTTACATATCATAATAACTATGATCTTCTCTCGGCTCTGGATATGAAGCGAGGAAGCGATGTACCGAGATGTTTGTGCTACTATTGAAGGAGTGAACAAGTCTGAGTGACATAGCCCTGTCGTGGTCTAGTAGACCGGTGTGAAGCTGGCAGCCAATTTTAGCAGCCTATATTCCGACTAAATGAAGATGGTAATTTTTGTGAAGTTAGCAGCCTTCGTTATTTTTAAACGATATTCTAATGTTGTTGTACAATTTATTAATCAAACTATTCAAGCGATTGCTAAAGCATCAATTAGGATCATTTGCAAGCGATAATTTCGTAAAATGTAATGTACATTATAGTAATTTTTCCAGAGTTAATTGATCATGGCTGCTGGTGTTGTTAGCATACTAAACCCCATTTATTTGGATGTTTTAGGCATAAAATCATTAGACAGGTATATGTCGCATCGAAAAGATGTATTTTCAAGGCGGCAGTTTGATATCTTGACCCAGATATAGTGCTTCGAAATGCATCTTAAAAAATTTCAAAACTTCTTATACAGAGTTAATTGATCATGGCTGCTGGCCTGTGTGAAGTTGGCACCGCAAAGTCAAAAATTAAAACGTTTCTCAAGAGTTCCGTTTGCACAACATTTAGTTCTATAGTTCCTGATAGGTTTTATTAATAGTTCCGGCGAAAAAGATCAAAAAATTAAGTTTTGAAAATTTGCGGTGCCAACTTCCCGTAGCACCGCAACATGTTAAAAATATCATTAAAATCAAAGAATCTGATAGTTCTCGATAAGTTCTACAGTTCCTGATAGATTTCAGGAATAGCTCCGCCCTTTAAATATTTTTAAACATTTTTTTTAAATCTGACCACTCGTTTCTCTGGCACCGCATTTTCTAAAACTTTGTTGTGCTCGTTGTTTTCATGGTTTAAATGACAGTTCCCGACCGTTCTCGTATAGTTCCCATCGATACGATTCATGTTAGTCACAGTTCCGGCCTTAAAATGCCTTAACTTTTTTTAAGAATAGCATTTTTAACTTTTTGTTAAACATAGCACCGCATTTTCTAAAACTTTGTTGTGCTCGTTGTTTTCATGGTTTAAATGACAGTTCCCGACCGTTCTCGTATAGTTCCCATCGATACGATTCATGTTAGTCACAGTTCCGGCCTTAAAATGCCTTAACTTTTTTTAAGAATAGCATTCTTAACTTTTTGTTAAACCTAGCACCGCATTTTCTAAAACTTTGTTGTGCTCGTTGTTTTCATGGTTTAAATGACAGTTCCCGACAGTTCTCGTATAGTTCCCATCGATACGATTCATGTTAGTCACAGTTCCGGCCTTAAAATGCCTTAACTTTTATTAAGAATAGCATTCTTAACTTTTTGTTAACCCTAGCACCGCATTTTCTAAAACTTTGTTGTGCTCGTTGTTTTCATGGTTTAAATAACAGTTCCCGACAGTTCTCGTATAGTTCCCATCGATACGATTCATGTTAGTCACAGTTCCGGCCTTAAAATGCCTTAACTTTTATTAAGAATAGCATTCTTAACTTTTTGTTAACCCTAGCACCGCATTTTCTAAAACTTTGTTGTGTTCGTTGTTTTCATGGTTTAAATGACAGTTCCCGACAGTTCTCGTATAGTTCCCATCGCTACGATGCATTTTAGGTACAGTTCCGGCCTTAAAATGCCTAAACTAAGTCTAGCACCGCATTCTTAACTTTTTGTTGAACCTATCACCGCATTTTCTAAAACTTTGTTGTGCTCGTTGTTTACATGGTTTAAATGTCAGGTCCCGACAGTTCTCGTATAGTTCCCATCGTTACGATGCATTTTAGGTACAGTTCCGGCCTTAAAGTGCCTAAACTAAGTATAGCACCGCATTCTTAACTTTTTGTTAAACCTAGCACCGCATTTTCTAAAACTTTGTTGTGCTCGTTGTTTTCATGGTTTAAATGACAATTCCCGACCGTTCTCGTATAGTTCCCATCGATACGATTCATGTTAGTCACAGTTCCGGCCTTAAAATGCCTTAACTTTTTTTAAGAATAGCATTTTTAACTTTTTGTTAAACATAGCACCGCATTTTCTAAAACTTTGTTGTGCTCGTTGTTTTCATGGTTTAAATGACAGTTCCCGACAGTTCTCGTATAGTTCCCATCGATACGATTCATGTTAGTCACAGTTCCGGCCTTAAAATGCCTTAACTTTTATTAAGAAGAGCATTCTTAACTTTATGTTAACCCTGGCACCGCATTTTCTAAAACTTTGTTGTGCTCGTTGTTTTCATGGTTTAAATGACAGTTCCCGACAGTTCTCGTATAGTTCCCATCGATACGATTCATGTTAGTCACAGTTCCGGCCTTAAAATGCCTTAACTTTTATTAAGAATAGCATTCTTAACTTTTTGTTAACCCTAGCACCGCATTTTCTAAAACTTTGTTGTGTTCGTTGTTTTCATGGTTTAAATGAGAGTTCCCGACAGTTCTCGTATAGTTCCCATCGTTACGACGCATTTTAGGTACAGTTCCGGCCTTAAAATGCCTAAACTAAGTCTAGCACCGCATTCTTAACTTTTTGTTGAACCTAGCACCGCATTTTCTAAAACTTTGTTGTGCTCGTTGTTTACATGGTTAAAATGACAGTTCCCGACAGTTCTCGTATAGTTCCCATCGTTACGACGCATTTTAGGTACAGTTCCGGCCTTAAAGTGCCTAAACTAAGTATAGCACTGCATTCTTAACTTTTTGTTAAACCTAGCACCGCATTTTCTAAAACTTTGTTGTGCTCGTTGTTTACATGGTTTAAATGACAGTTCCCGACAGTTCTCGCATAGTTCCCATCGTTACGACGCATTTTAGGTACAGTTCCGGCCTTAAAGTGCCTAAACTAAGTAAAGCACCGCATTCTTAACTTTTTGTTGAACCTAGCACCGCATTTTCTAAAACTTTGTTGTGCTCGTTGTTTACATGGTTTAAATGACAGTTCCCGACAGTTCTCGTATAGTTCCCATCGTTACGACGCATTTTAGGTACAGTTCCGGCCTTAAAGTGCCTAAACTAAGTATAGCACCGCATTCTTAACTTTTTGTTAAACCTAGCACCACATTTTGTAAAACTTTGTTGTGCTCGTTGTTTACATGGTTTAAATGACAGTTCCCGACAGTTCTCGCATAGTTCCCATCGTTACGACGCATTTTAGGTACAGTTCCGGCCTTAAAGTGCCTAAACTAAGTAAAGCACCGCATTCTTAACTTTTTGTTAAACCTAGCACCGCATTTTCTAAAACATTGTTGTGCTGGTTGTTTACATGGTTTAAATGACAGTTCCCGACAGTTCTCGTATAGTTCCCATCGTTACGACGCATTTTAGGTACAGTTCCGGCCTTAAAATGCCTAAACTAAGTCTAGCACCGCATTCTTAACTTTTTGTTGAACCTAGCACCGCATTTTCTAAAACTTTGTTGTGCTCGTTGTTTACATGGTTTAAATGACAGTTCCCGACAGTTCTCGTATAGTTCCCATCATTACGACGCATTTTAGGTACATTTCCGGCCTTAAAGTGCCTAAACTAAGTATAGCACCGCATTCTTAACTTTTTGTTAAACCTAGCACTGCATTTTCTAAAACTTTGTTGTGCTCGTTGTTTTCATGGTTTAAATGACAGTTCCCGACCGTTCTCGTATAGTTCCCATCGATACGATTCATGTTAGTCACAGTTCCGGCCTTAAAATGCCTTAACTTTTATTAAGAATAGCATTCTTAACTTTTTGTTAACCCTAGCACCGCATTTTCTAAAACTTTGTTGTGTTCGTTGTTTTCATGGTTTAAATGACAGTTCCCGACAGTTCTCGTATAGTTCCCAACGTTACGACGCATTTTAGGTACAGTTCCGGCCTTAAAATGCCTAAACTAAGTCTAGCACCGCATTCTTAACTTTTTGTTGAACCTAGCACCGCATTTTCTAAAACTTTGTTGTGCTCGTTGTTTACATGGTTTAAATGACAGTTCCCGACAGTTCTCGTATAGTTCCCATCGTTACGACGCATTTTAGGTACAGTTCCGGCCTTAAAGTGCCTAAACTAAGTAAAGCACCGCATTCTTAACTTTTTGTTGAACCTAGCACCGCATTTTCTAAAACTTTGTTGTGCTCGTTGTTTACATGGTTTAAATGACAGTTCCCGACAGTTCTCGCATAGTTCCCATCGTTACGACGCATTTTAGGTACAGTTCCGGCCTTAAAGTGCCTAAACTAAGTAAAGCACCGCATTCTTAACTTTTTGTTAAACCTAGCACCGCATTTTCTAAAACATTGTTGTGCTGGTTGTTTACATGGTTTAAATGACAGTTCCCGACAGTTCTCGTATAGTTCCCATCGTTACGACGCATTTTAGGTCCAGTTCCGGCCTTAAAGTGCCTAAACTAAGTATAGCACCGCATTCTTAACTTTTTGTTAAACCTAGCACCGCATTTTCTAAAACTTTGTTGTGCTCGTTGTTTTCATGGTTTAAATGACAGTTCCCGACCGTTCTCGTATAGTTCCCATCGATACGATTCATGTTAGTCACAGTTCCGGCCTTAAAATGCCTTAACTTTTTTTAAGAATAGCATTTTTAACTTTTTGTTAAACATAGCACCGCATTTTCTAAAACTTTGTTGTGATCGTTGTTTTCATGGTTTAAATGACAGTTCCCGACAGTTCTCGTATAGTTCCCATCGATACGATTCATGTTAGTCACAGTTCCGGCCTTAAAATGCCTTAACTTTTATTAAGAAGAGCATTCTTAACTTTATGTTAACCCTGGCACCGCATTTTCTAAAACTTTGTTGTGCTCGTTGTTTTCATGGTTTAAATGACAGTTCCCGACAGTTCTCGTATAGTTCCCATCGATACGATTCATGTTAGTCACAGTTCCGGCCTTAAAATGCCTTAACTTTTATTAAGAATAGCATTCTTAACTTTTTGTTAACCCTAGCACCGCATTTTCTAAAACTTTGTTGTGTTCGTTGTTTTCATGGTTTAAATGAGAGTTCCCGACAGTTCTCGTATAGTTCCCATCGTTACGACGCATTTTAGGTACAGTTCCGGCCTTAAAATGCCTAAACTAAGTCTAGCACCGCATTCTTAACTTTTTGTTGAACCTAGCACCGCATTTTCTAAAACTTTGTTGTGCTCGTTGTTTACATGGTTTAAATGACAGTTCCCGACAGTTCTCGTATAGTTCCCATCATTACGACGCATTTTAGGTACAGTTCCGGCCTTAAAGTGCCTAAACTAAGTATAGCACCGCATTCTTAACTTTTTGTTAAAACCTAGCACTGCATTTTCTAAAACTTTGTTGTGCTCGTTGTTTTCATGGTTTAAATGACAGTTCCCGACCGTTCTCGTATAGTTCCTATCGATACGATTCATGTTAGTCACAGTTCCGGCCTTAAAATGCCTTAACTTTTTTTAAGAATAGCATTCTTAACTTTTTGTTAAACCTAGCACCGCATTTTCTAAAACTTTGTTGTGCTCGTTGTTTTCATGGTTTAAATGACAGTTCCCGACAGTTCTCGTATAGTTCCCATCGATACGATTCATGTTAGTCACAGTTCCGGCCTTAAAATGCCTTAACTTTTATTAAGAATAGCATTCTTAACTTTTTGTTAACCCTAGCACCGCATTTTCTAAAACTTTGTTGTGTTCGTTGTTTTCATGGTTTAAATGAGAGTTCCCGACAGTTCTCGTATAGTTCCCATCGTTACGACGCATTTTAGGTACAGTTCCGGCCTTAAAATGCCTAAACTAAGTCTAGCACCGCATTCTTAACTTTTTGTTGAACCTAGCACCGCATTTTCTAAAACTTTGTTGTGCTCGTTGTTTACATGGTTAAAATGACAGTTCCCGACAGTTCTCGTATAGTTCCCATCGTTACGACGCATTTTAGGTACAGTTCCGGCCTTAAAGTGCCTAAACTAAGTATAGCACTGCATTCTTAACTTTTTGTTAAACCTAGCACCGCATTTTCTAAAACTTTGTTGTGCTCGTTGTTTACATGGTTTAAATGACAGTTCCCGACAGTTCTCGCATAGTTCCCATCGTTACGACGCATTTTAGGTACAGTTCCGGCCTTAAAGTGCCTAAACTAAGTAAAGCACCGCATTCTTAACTTTTTGTTGAACCTAGCACCGCATTTTCTAAAACTTTGTTGTGCTCGTTGTTTACATGGTTTAAATGACAGTTCCCGACAGTTCTCGTATAGTTCCCATCGTTACGACGCATTTTAGGTACAGTTCCGGCCTTAAAGTGCCTAAACTAAGTATAGCACCGCATTCTTAACTTTTTGTTAAACCTAGCACCACATTTTGTAAAACTTTGTTGTGCTCGTTGTTTACATGGTTTAAATGACAGTTCCCGACAGTTCTCGCATAGTTCCCATCGTTACGACGCATTTTAGGTACAGTTCCGGCCTTAAAGTGCCTAAACTAAGTAAAGCACCGCATTCTTAACTTTTTGTTAAACCTAGCACCGCATTTTCTAAAACATTGTTGTGCTGGTTGTTTACATGGTTTAAATGACAGTTCCCGACAGTTCTCGTATAGTTCCCATCGTTACGACGCATTTTAGGTACAGTTCCGGCCTTAAAATGCCTTAACTTTTTTTAAGAATAGCATTTTTAACTTTTTGTTAAACATAGCACCGCATTTTCTAAAACTTTGTTGTGCTCGTTGTTTTCATGGTTTAAATGACAGTTCCCGACAGTTCTCGTATAGTTCCCATCGATACGATTCATGTTAGTCACAGTTCCGGCCTTAAAATGCCTTAACTTTTATTAAGAAGAGCATTCTTAACTTTATGTTAACCCTGGCACCGCATTTTCTAAAACTTTGTTGTGCTCGTTGTTTTCATGGTTTAAATGACAGTTCCCGACAGTTCTCGTATAGTTCCCATCGATACGATTCATGTTAGTCACAGTTCCGGCCTTAAAATGCCTTAACTTTTATTAAGAATAGCATTCTTAACTTTTTGTTAACCCTAGCACCGCATTTTCTAAAACTTTGTTGTGTTCGTTGTTTTCATGGTTTAAATGAGAGTTCCCGACAGTTCTCGTATAGTTCCCATCGTTACGACGCATTTTAGGTACAGTTCCGGCCTTAAAATGCCTAAACTAAGTCTAGCACCGCATTCTTAACTTTTTGTTGAACCTAGCACCGCATTTTCTAAAACTTTGTTGTGCTCGTTGTTTACATGGTTAAAATGACAGTTCCCGACAGTTCTCGTATAGTTCCCATCGTTACGACGCATTTTAGGTACAGTTCCGGCCTTAAAGTGCCTAAACTAAGTATAGCACTGCATTCTTAACTTTTTGTTAAACCTAGCACCGCATTTTCTAAAACTTTGTTGTGCTCGTTGTTTACATGGTTTAAATGACAGTTCCCGACAGTTCTCGCATAGTTCCCATCGTTACGACGCATTTTAGGTACAGTTCCGGCCTTAAAGTGCCTAAACTAAGTAAAGCACCGCATTCTTAACTTTTTGTTGAACCTAGCACCGCATTTTCTAAAACTTTGTTGTGCTCGTTGTTTACATGGTTTAAATGACAGTTCCCGACAGTTCTCGTATAGTTCCCATCGTTACGACGCATTTTAGGTACAGTTCCGGCCTTAAAGTGCCTAAACTAAGTATAGCACCGCATTCTTAACTTTTTGTTAAACCTAGCACCACATTTTGTAAAACTTTGTTGTGCTCGTTGTTTACATGGTTTAAATGACAGTTCCCGACAGTTCTCGCATAGTTCCCATCGTTACGACGCATTTTAGGTACAGTTCCGGCCTTAAAGTGCCTAAACTAAGTAAAGCACCGCATTCTTAACTTTTTGTTAAACCTAGCACCGCATTTTCTAAAACATTGTTGTGCTGGTTGTTTACATGGTTTAAATGACAGTTCCCGACAGTTCTCGTATAGTTCCCATCGTTACGACGCATTTTAGGTACAGTTCCGGCCTTAAAATGCCTAAACTAAGTCTAGCACCGCATTCTTAACTTTTTGTTGAACCTAGCACCGCATTTTCTAAAACTTTGTTGTGCTCGTTGTTTACATGGTTTAAATGACAGTTCCCGACAGTTCTCGTATAGTTCCCATCATTACGACGCATTTTAGGTACATTTCCGGCCTTAAAGTGCCTAAACTAAGTATAGCACCGCATTCTTAACTTTTTGTTAAACCTAGCACTGCATTTTCTAAAACTTTGTTGTGCTCGTTGTTTTCATGGTTTAAATGACAGTTCCCGACCGTTCTCGTATAGTTCCCATCGATACGATTCATGTTAGTCACAGTTCCGGCCTTAAAATGCCTTAACTTTTATTAAGAATAGCATTCTTAACTTTTTGTTAACCCTAGCACCGCATTTTCTAAAACTTTGTTGTGTTCGTTGTTTTCATGGTTTAAATGACAGTTCCCGACAGTTCTCGTATAGTTCCCAACGTTACGACGCATTTTAGGTACAGTTCCGGCCTTAAAATGCCTAAACTAAGTCTAGCACCGCATTCTTAACTTTTTGTTGAACCTAGCACCGCATTTTCTAAAACTTTGTTGTGCTCGTTGTTTACATGGTTTAAATGACAGTTCCCGACAGTTCTCGTATAGTTCCCATCGTTACGACGCATTTTAGGTACAGTTCCGGCCTTAAAGTGCCTAAACTAAGTAAAGCACCGCATTCTTAACTTTTTGTTGAACCTAGCACCGCATTTTCTAAAACTTTGTTGTGCTCGTTGTTTACATGGTTTAAATGACAGTTCCCGACAGTTCTCGCATAGTTCCCATCGTTACGACGCATTTTAGGTACAGTTCCGGCCTTAAAGTGCCTAAACTAAGTAAAGCACCGCATTCTTAACTTTTTGTTAAACCTAGCACCGCATTTTCTAAAACATTGTTGTGCTGGTTGTTTACATGGTTTAAATGACAGTTCCCGACAGTTCTCGTATAGTTCCCATCGTTACGACGCATTTTAGGTCCAGTTCCGGCCTTAAAGTGCCTAAACTAAGTATAGCACCGCATTCTTAACTTTTTGTTAAACCTAGCACCGCATTTTCTAAAACTTTGTTGTGCTCGTTGTTTTCATGGTTTAAATGACAGTTCCCGACCGTTCTCGTATAGTTCCCATCGATACGATTCATGTTAGTCACAGTTCCGGCCTTAAAATGCCTTAACTTTTTTTAAGAATAGCATTTTTAACTTTTTGTTAAACATAGCACCGCATTTTCTAAAACTTTGTTGTGCTCGTTGTTTTCATGGTTTAAATGACAGTTCCCGACAGTTCTCGTATAGTTCCCATCGATACGATTCATGTTAGTCACAGTTCCGGCCTTAAAATGCCTTAACTTTTATTAAGAAGAGCATTCTTAACTTTATGTTAACCCTGGCACCGCATTTTCTAAAACTTTGTTGTGCTCGTTGTTTTCATGGTTTAAATGACAGTTCCCGACAGTTCTCGTATAGTTCCCATCGATACGATTCATGTTAGTCACAGTTCCGGCCTTAAAATGCCTTAACTTTTATTAAGAATAGCATTCTTAACTTTTTGTTAACCCTAGCACCGCATTTTCTAAAACTTTGTTGTGTTCGTTGTTTTCATGGTTTAAATGAGAGTTCCCGACAGTTCTCGTATAGTTCCCATCGTTACGACGCATTTTAGGTACAGTTCCGGCCTTAAAATGCCTAAACTAAGTCTAGCACCGCATTCTTAACTTTTTGTTGAACCTAGCACCGCATTTTCTAAAACTTTGTTGTGCTCGTTGTTTACATGGTTTAAATGACAGTTCCCGACAGTTCTCGTATAGTTCCCATCATTACGACGCATTTTAGGTACAGTTCCGGCCTTAAAGTGCCTAAACTAAGTATAGCACCGCATTCTTAACTTTTTGTTAAAACCTAGCACTGCATTTTCTAAAACTTTGTTGTGCTCGTTGTTTTCATGGTTTAAATGACAGTTCCCGACCGTTCTCGTATAGTTCCTATCGATACGATTCATGTTAGTCACAGTTCCGGCCTTAAAATGCCTTAACTTTTTTTAAGAATAGCATTCTTAACTTTTTGTTAAACCTAGCACCGCATTTTCTAAAACTTTGTTGTGCTCGTTGTTTTCATGGTTTAAATGACAGTTCCCGACAGTTCTCGTATAGTTCCCATCGATACGATTCATGTTAGTCACAGTTCCGGCCTTAAAATGCCTTAACTTTTATTAAGAATAGCATTCTTAACTTTTTGTTAACCCTAGCACCGCATTTTCTAAAACTTTGTTGTGCTCGTTGTTTTCATGGTTTAAATGACAGTTTCCGACAGTTCTCGTATAGTTCCCATTGATACGATTCATGTTAGTCACAGTTCCGGCCTTAAAATGCCTTAACTTTTATTAAGAATAGCATTCTTAACTTTTTGTTAACCCTAGCACCGCATTTTCTAAAACTTTGTTTTCGTTGTTTTCATGGTTTAAATGACAGTTCCCGACAGTTCTCGTATAGTTCCCATCGTTACGACGCATTATAGTTCCCATCGTTACGACGCATTTTAGGTACAGTTCCGGCCTTAAAATGCCTAAACTAAGTCTAGCACCGCATTCTTAACTTTTTGTTGAACCTAGCACCGCATTTTCTAAAACTTTGTTGTGCTCGTTGTTTACATGGTTTAAATGACAGTTCCCGACAGTTCTCGTATAGTTCCCATCGTTACGACGCATTTTAGGTACAGTTCCGGCCTTAAAATGCCTAAACTAAGTATAGCACCGCATTCTTAACTTTTTGTTAAACCTAGCACCGCATTTTCTAAAACTTTGTTGTGCTCGTTGTTTTCATGGTTTAAATGACAGTGCCCGACAGTTCTCGTATAGTTCCCATCGATACGATTCATTTTAGCCACAGTTCCGGCCCTAAAAGGCCTCAATTTTTTTTAAGAATTGCATTCTTTACTTTTTGTTAACCCTAGCAACGCATTTTCTAAAACTTTGTTGTGCTCGTTGTTTTCTCGGTAGGTACCTACATATAGAAGGGGATTACGAGTGCCCTGTACCAGGCCTCCGTCACTCGCTGAAGGCCGCGCGCTATATACCTACCGCTCGGCGTACTTTCGAGAGTACAAACTGGCAGAGGGCTGCCGAACGCCCGCCTGACGGCCTGAGCGCTCGCAATGCACCGCACTGCACGTTTCCCGCGCTTACGCTTCGAAATGCAGAAACCACGTAATTATTGTGCGGATTATAGTAGGTATGCAAATGGTATGCACTATTTTAATAATAACAAAATGCATTTTTAACTTGCGTTTCATTTACTTACATTTCCTTTTGTTTTTCGTGCACAGGGATTACGTTATGTTTGGCTGACAAAAAAAGCGGTGAAGTGCGAGACTCGCCCATGAAGAGTTCCGTAGCAGCAAGAAACATAGTATTTTAATTTTTACGATTGATTAAAAAAAGGGGAATTAAAAAAAACTACTTACTAGATCTCGTTCAAACCAATTTTCGGTAGAAGTTTGTATGGTAATGTACAACGTATATATTTTTTGTTTTATCATTCTCTTATTTTAGAAGTTAGAGAGGGGGGGAAATTTTTACCACTTTGGAAGGGTCTCTCGCGCAAACTATTCAGTTTAGAAAAAAAATGATATTAGAAACCTCAAATTCATTTTTGATGAACTATCCATAGATATTATTTATTTTCTTTTATGGCTCCGTACCCAAAGGGGAAATACAGAACCCTATTACTAAGACTTCACTGTCCACCTGTCTGTCTGTCTGTCCGTCCGTCCGTCTGTCACCAGGCTGTATTTCATGAACCGTGATAATTAGTATACCTTGAACCGAGACATAGTAAATAATGTATTTATGTTGCCGCTATAACAACAAATACTAAAAACCAGAATAAAATTAATATTTTAGGGTACAACCCATACAACAAACGTGATTTTTTTGCCGTTTTTATTTATTGATCAATAAAAAAATATAAATCATTATATAAAACTAAAACATATTGGATTGACTAATAAAAAAATGGTTGATTCGTAACATTCGTTTTATTACAATAATCACCATAGGTACAACCCTAGCGCATTCTTACGATGGCGTCACTCGCACGGCGGGCAACACAGTCTCGACTCTATGAACGCGTGTTTAAGGTACAATTCTCCTCGTTCTGTGCAGCAGGTATTATTATTAAAATTTTGTAGGTTAATATAGAGTAGGTATTTTCGCTTTTGTATGGGAGTGATGTGTCTGTCAGGTAGTAACTATTTATTAATCTGTGCCTGTACCGCTGTGCCCAGTAGGTGACATGTGCGGCAGGTGCTTCATGTGGCCAGAGCAACGCTGTAGAATTTGTGAAGGTAGCAGACATGCGGTGGGTAGCAGTGCCGGTACGAAGGTATAGTGGATCGGCAGGTGCTTCACGAACTGGGTGTAGTGGTAGCGGCAGTTGGAAAGAGGCAGTGGGAGAAACTGGTAAGATGCTGTCAATCGTCCCGGAAAGTTATCAGGTGCAGGTCTGACGGTGTTCGGTGGTGTGGTAGTTGGTAGTCAACCGAAATGCTGGATGTAACATCAACACAGAATAGGTACCTAGGGTGGTACCTACCTAGTTTGAAATAGTCAAACATCCATCTTCATAAACTTTCATATAAGCTTATTTATAATAGTACTTACCTAGTAGCACAGAATACTTAGCTATAGGTAATTAGTACGTAACTACCTACCAAATTCTGTACTAGGCGCTTTAGGTAGTATACCTACGCAGTGTAAGTTCAAAGTAAGTATAAAACCAGGTAATTAGACAATAAATAGGTTTAGTTAGGTTGGTAACATTTTTCTGTTGTAAAGATAATCGAAAGAGTTCGTTGTGGGTCAACATTGTATAAATCCCGCGCGAGAGACACTGCAGACGGGACTCGCTCGCTAGGTAGGCTCGGGCAGGGAGGCCGCGCGCGGGCGGCACGCCTGCCTCGCTTCAATGAATTTGAACATGTGTGCGTGTGCCGTGTGTGAGTGTGACATGCATGAGCCTGCTATTATACATGTGCGCGCATACGTCTGTACTGCTCATCGCTGATGCTGTTTCTTTCTTACACGCTGTGAGGTGAAACAGCATGCTCCCGAGCAATACCTATCAACGAGTTTGAGCCGCTAAAAAGCGCAAGCTTAAGAATTTGAAATATTATTTATTATCTTCGTCGTGTGTGATAGTCCATTGAATTGTATGGCGAGCGATATTGTATCTTAAGTTAAAATATTATAGTACCTTAGCCTCTTTGGGGGGTCCGCCGCAGACAACTCGCGCCTTGCGATTATTGCAAGGGGCCGCGGGTGTGTTGCGGCGGACTATGATGGGTTGGCAGTCGTGGCCACCTACATCTCGCCGAACATTGACGAGTCTCAGTTTGAGCTATGGCTCACTGAGCTCGACGTCGTCTTCGCTGCGTGCCGTCCTCGCCCTGTCCTGCTCCTGGGAGACTTCAACGCCTGGAGTGAGGCGTGGGGCTCCCAGGAAACCAGGGACAAGGGGAGGCTTCTTGAGGACTGGACCAGAACACGTGGTCTGGAGGTCCTCAACCGGGGGAATGTCGCCACCTTTTGGCGGCGGGGGGGGGAATCGATCGTGGACGTAACGTTTGCATCCCCTGACCTCGCCGCCCGTATTACAGGCTGGCGCGTGGAGGAGGGTGAGGAGACGCACTCGGATCATCGGTACATCCGGTTCGATGTCGTCCCCCCACCTGACCTCCCACAGCCGGTGGCAAATCCCCCGGATCCGCGTTGGGCACTTCACCATCTGGATCGGGAGGCTCTCCTGGAGGCATCCATCGTGCAGGCCTGGATTCCGGCGCCGGACCGGCCTGCCGATGTGGATGCCGAGGTGGAGTGGTTCAGGAGAGCCATGTCGCAAATCTGTGATGCGGCGATGCCTAGGGTTACACCCAGACCGGCCAGGAAGCAGGTGTACTGGTGGTCGCCGGAGATTGCAGAGCTGCGCGCAGCATGCATCTCCGCCCGCCGCCGGTACACCAGGTTTCGCCGGAGGCGTCGCCGCCCAGACGACGCGGAAGCCCGAGAGGCGGAGCTTTTTCAGGCATACAGGGAGGCTAAAGGTAATCTCCAGGAGACGATAAAGCGGGCCAAGACGGCGGCCCGCGAGGAGCTCCTGGAGACCCTGCAGCAGAACCCATGGGGGCGCCCGTACCTACAGGTCAGGGAGAAACTCCGACCTAGGGCGCCCCCACTGACCCAGAGTCTCCAGCCGCAGCAGCTTGTTTCCGACGAGCGCGGAGGAGCACGTCCCTCCGCGCATGGCTCCGTCTCTGCCCGACGCGGATAGCACCAGCGAAGACGACGTACCCGAAGTCAGGGTGGGGGAGCTAGGTGCGGCAGTGCTCCGGCTTAAACGCCGGAAAATCACTGCCCCCGGACCCGACGGCATTCCTGGCCGTGCATGGGTCCTGGCCCTCGAAGAACTCGGGCCTCGACTGATGGGGCTCTTTAGCGCATGCCTCGAAAGGGGCCAGTTTCCCAAGGTGTGGAGAACGGGGAAACTGGTCCTGATCCGTAAGGCGGGGCGGCCGGTGGACTCACCGTCCGGATACCGGCCGATCGTGTTGCTCGACGAGGTGTGTAAGCTCTTTGAGCGAATTATCGCGGAACGCCTCGTCGAGCATCTCACGAGTGTGGGGCCAGACCTGGCGGATAACCAGTTCGGTTTCCGTCGGGGACGCTCCACCGTGAGCGCGATCATGCGCGTGAAGAGCCTGACGGAGGAAGCAGTCTCGCAGGGCAAGGTGGTGGTGGCGGTGTCTCTTGACATCGCCAACGCGTTCAACACCTTGCCATGGAGCTGCGTAAGGGAGGCGCTCGTGTATCACGAAACGCCTCTCTACCTCCGTCGTATTGTCGGGGCCTATCTCTCGGAGAGGGCCATAGCTTTCCCCAGCTGGCTCGGGCCAGCTCGGCGAGATGTGTCGTGCGGTGTTCCACAGGGGTCGGTCCTGGGGCCGCTTCTGTGGAACATCGGCTACGACTGGGTGCTGCGGGGTGCGTTGCCTAGGGGTGTCGGCGTAACGTGCTACGCCGACGATACCCTCGTCACGGCGCGGGGTGCAACGTACCAGGAGGCAGCACTCAAGGTCACGACGGGTGTTGCTCGAGTCGTGGGTCGGATACGGCAGCTGGGACTGGAGGTGGCCTTGCACAAGTCCGAGGTTCTGTGTTTTCACAGACCTCGGAACGGTCCACCAGAAGGTTCCAGCATAAATGTGGGAGGCGTTAGCATCGGCATCAAGCCCTCGATGAAGTACCTAGGGATCGTACTTGATAGCCGATGGAACTTCGGACCACATTTCCGAAGTTTGGTCCCCAAGGTGACGCAGGCATCGGTCGCGCTTTCGCGACTGATGCCCAACCTAAAGGGACCCAACGCCTCCTGCAGGAGACTGTACCTGGGGATCGTGCGGAGTATGGCCCTATACGGGGCTCCCGTATGGGCGGATAGGTTGGCGGTCAAGGGGAACGTGACTCTGTTAAACAGACCACTTAGAACCTTGGCCGTCAGAACCGTACGGGGGTACCGCACGATCTCCGGAGAGGCTGCATGTCTCCTAGCCGGGACCCCTCCATGGGACCTGGAAGCGAGAGCCCTTGCGTCATTGTTCCAATGGCGCAAGGAGGCGCTGGAGCGGGACCACAGGCCTGCGTATCGAGAAATCGAGGACCAGCGGTCCCAACTCCGCCAGGATCTCATGGAGTCATGGAGGGTGCGACTTGAGCAACCCAAGGGGGGTGCCATCTTCATCGCGGCGGTGAGACCGATCATGGACGATTGGCTGCAGAGGCAGCATGGTGACCTCACGTACCGTGCGACGCAGATGGTTGCCGGGCATGGATGCTTCGGTAGCTATCTGTTTCGCATGCATCGTGAGGTCACACCCCGGTGTCAACACTGCGAGGTTTCCGACGACGACACCGCACTCCACACGTTGGTGGAGTGCTCAGCGTGGGCGAGTCAGCGCCGGGACCTCGTAGTGGGTCTGGGCGTGGATACCCTCTCGCTGGGGACCATGCTTCAAGCCATGGTGTCCAGCGGGAGTAGGTGGAACGCGGCCGTGTCCTTCTGCGAGCAAGTCATGCTCGCGAAGGAGGCGGCCGGGAGGGAGAGGGAGCGTACCCTCCCCGCCGAGTTCCGTAGTCGGCGGCCAGGCCGCCCCAGACTACGCGACTACGCCCAAGACTATCGTCCTCCATGATCGGGGCCTGAGGACGGCGGGATCGCCACCCACCGTCCTTACAGAAGCAGGCTAGAAGGGTTGCGTGCTGCGGGGCCTTTGCCCCATAGCACGCAACCAGATTCACTCACTGACGCGGGATAAAACCCGACCCCAATGACGCGGGATTCTCGTCCGGACCAAACACCCGCAGAGACCACAGGGGTGGTCAAAGTCCGCCGGGCGCCACTGGACATACCCTCTGCTAGTAACCAGGGACGCCCGGCAACGGACGTTAGAGCGCCCGCGGCCTAGGGCCGCGGAATTAAAAAAAAAAAAAAAAAAAAAAAAAAAAGTACCTTAGCCTTGTGCAGCGCCCCTTAGTGAACTCCACTGCGGGTGACGTAACCTATTCTGAAGAGCTCTTCAATCTGATCCCACCCTCTTCCTTCCGGTCCCGAAAAACGCGTGCCGGGCAGAGATGCCACTCCCACACAGTAGATAGCATGTTCGCGAATACCGAACGTTTTAAACGTTCGTATCTCTGCCGAACGATAGTGGCCTGGAACGCCCTGCCTGTGCACGTGTTTCCTCCCACATATAACCCTGGGTTTTTTAAGCGGCACGTGAAGAGGCACATCAGTAGTTTTAGAAAATGAGGTGCTAGGTTTAACAAAAACTTAAGAATGCGATGCTATACTTAGTTTAGGCATTTTAAGGCCGGAACTGTACCTAAAATGCGTCGTAACGATGGGAACTATACGAGAACTGTCGGGAACTGTCATTTAAACCATGTAAACAACGAGCACAACAAAGTTTTAGAAAATGCGGTGCTAGGTTCAACAAAAAGTTAAGAATACGGTGCTAGACTTAGTTTAGGCATTTTAAGGCCGGAACTGTACCTAAAATGCGTCGTAACGACGGGAACTATACGAGAACTGTCGGGAACTGTCATTTAAACCATGAAAACAACGAACACAACAAAGTTTTAGAAAATGCGGTGCTAGGGTTAACGAAAAGTTAAGAATGCTATTCTTAATAAAAGTTAAGGCATTTTAAGGCCGGAACTGTGACTAACATGAATCGTATCGATGGGAACTATACGAGAACTGTCGGGAACTGTCATTTAAACCATGTAAACAACCAGCACAACAAAGTTTTAGAAAATGCGGTGCTAGGTTTAACAAAAGGTTAAGAATGCGGTGCTTTACTTAGTTTAGGCATTTTAAGGCCGGAACTGTCCTTAAAATGCGTCGTAACGATGGGAACTATACGAGAACTGTCGGGAACTGTCATTTAAACCATGTATACAACGAGCACAACAAAGTTTTAGAAAATGCGGTGCTAGGTTCAACAAAAAGTTAAGAATGCGGTGCTAGACTTAGTTTAGGCATTTTAAGGCCAGAACTGTACCTAAAATGCATCGTAACGATGGGAACTATACGAGAACTGTCGGGAACTGTCATTTAAGCCATGAAAACAACGAGCACAACAAAGTATTAGAAAATGCGGTGCTAGGGTTTTTTTTTTTTTTTTTTTTTTTTTTTTTAATTCCGCGGCCTGAGGCCGCGGCCGCTCTAACGTCCGTTGCCGGGCGTCTCTGGTTACTAGAAGAGGGTATGTCCAGTGGCGCCCGGCGGACTTTGACCACCTCTGTGGTCTCTTCGGGTGTTGGGTCGGGACGAGAATCCCGCGTCGTTGGGGGAAGGGTTTTATCCCGCGTCAGTGAGTGAATCTGGTTGCGTGCTATGGGGCAAAGGCCCTGCAGCACGCAACCCTTCTAGCCTGCTTCTGTAAGGACGGCGGATGGCGATCCCGCCGTCCTCAGGCCCCGATCATGGAGGTCGATAGTCTTGGGCGTAGTCGCGGAGTCTGGGGCGCCCTGGCCGCCGACTACGGAACTCGGCGGGGAGGGTACGCTCCCTCTGCCTCCCGGCCGCCTCCTTCGCGAGCATGACTTGCTCGCAGAAGGACACGGCCGCGTTCCACCTACTCCGGCTGGAGACCATGGCTTGAAGCATGGTCTCCAGCGAGAGGGTATCCACGCCCAGACCCACTACGAGGTCCCGGCGCTGGCTCGCCCACGCTGAGCACTCCACCAACGTGTGGAGTGCGGTGTCGTCCTCGGAAACCTCGCAGTGTTGACACCGGGGTGTGACCTCACGATGCATGCGAAACAGATAGCTACCGAAGCATCCATGCCCGGCAACGATCTGCGTCGCACGATACGTGAGGTCACCATGCTGCCTCTGCAGCCAATCGTCCATGATCGGTCTCACCGCCGCGATGATGGTGGTACCCCACTTGGGTTGCTCAAGTCGCACCCTCCATGACTCCATGAGATCCTGGCGGAGTTGGGACCGCTGGTCCTCGATTTCTCGAGACGCAGGCCTGTGGTCCCGCTCCAGCGCCTCCTTGCGCCATTGGAACAATGACGCAAGGGCTCTCGCTTCCAGGTCCCATGGAGGGGTCCCGGCTAGGAGACATGCAGCCTCTCCGGAGATCGTGCGGTACCCCCGTATGGTTCTGACGGCCAAGGTTCGAAGTGGTCTGTTTAACAGAGTCACGTTCCCCTTGACCGCCAACCTATCCGCCCATACGGGAGCCCCGTATAGGGCCATACTCCGCACGATCCCCAGGTACAGTCTCCTGCAGGGAGCGTTGGGTCCCTTTAGGTTGGGCATCAGTCGCGAAAGCGCGGCCGATGCCTGCGTCACCTTGGGGACCAAACTTCGGAAATGTGGTCCGAAGTTCCATCGGCTATCAAGTACGATCCCTAGGTACTTCATCGAGGGCTTGATGCCGATGCTAACGCCCCCCACATTTATGCTGGAACCTTCGGGTGGACCGTTCCGAGGTCTGTGAAAACACAGAACCTCGGACTTGTGCAAGGCCACCTCCAGTCCCAGCTGCCGTATCCGACCCACGACTCGAGCAACACCCGTCGTGACCTTGAGGCGGTGCTAGGGTTAACAAAAAGTTAAGAATGCTATTCTTAAAAAAAGTTAAGGCATTTTAAGGCCGGAACTGTGACTAACATGAATCGTATCGATGGGAACTATACGAGAACTGTCGGGAACTGTCATTTAAACCATGAAAACAACGAACACAACAAAGTTTTAGAAAATGCGGTGCTAGGTTTAACAAAAAGTTAAGAATGCTATTCTTAAAAAAAGTTAAGGCATTTTAAGGCCGGAACTGTGACTAACATGAATCGTATCGATGGGAACTATACGAGAACGGTCGGGAACTGTCATTTAAACCATGAAAACAACGAGCACAACAAAGTTTTAGAAAATGCGGTGCTAGGGTTAACAAAAAGTTAAGAATGCAATTCTTAAAAAAAATTAAGGCTTTTTAAAGCCGGAACTGTGGCTAAAATGAATCGTATCGATGGGAACTATACGAGAACTGTCGGGAACTGTCATTTAAACCATGTAAACAACCAGCACAACAAAGTTTTAGAAAATGCGGTGCTAGGTTTAACAAAAAGTTAAGAATGCGGTGCTTTACTTAGTTTAGGTATTTTAAGGCCGGAACTGTACCTAAAATGCGTCGTAACGATGGGAACTATACGAGAACTGTCGGGAACTGTCATTTAAACCATGTTAACAACGAGCACAACAAAGTTTTAGAAAATGCGGTGCTAGGTTCAACAAAATGTTAAGAATGCGGTGCTAGACTTAGTTTAGGCATTTTAAGGCCGGAACTGTACCTAAAATGCGTCGTAACGATGGGAACTATACGAGAACTGTCGGGAACTGTCATTTAAACCATGTTAACAACGAGCACAACAAAGTTTTAGAAAATGCGGTGCTAGGTTCAACAAAATGTTAAGAATGCGGTGCTAGACTTAGTTTAGGCATTTTAAGGCCGGAACTGTACCTAAAATGCGTCGTAACGATGGGAACTATACGAGAACTGTCGGGAACTGTCATTTAAACCATGAAAACAACGAGCACAACAAAGTTTTAGAAAATGCGGTGCTAGGGTTAACAAAAAGTTAAGAATGCAATTCTTAAAAAAAATTAAGGCTTTTTAAAGCCGGAACTGTGGCTAAAATGAATCGTATCGATGGGAACTATACGAGAACTGTCGGGAACTGTCATTTAAACCATGTAAACAACCAGCACAACAAAGTTTTAGAAAATGCGGTGCTAGGTTTAACAAAAAGTTAAGAATGCGGTGCTTTACTTAGTTTAGGTATTTTAAGGCCGGAACTGTACCTAAAATGCGTCGTAACGATGGGAACTATACGAGAACTGTCGGGAACTGTCATTTAAACCATGTTAACAACGAGCACAACAAAGTTTTAGAAAATGCGGTGCTAGGTTCAACAAAATGTTAAGAATGCGGTGCTAGACTTAGTTTAGGCATTTTAAGGCCGGAACTGTACCTAAAATGCGTCGTAACGATGGGAACTATACGAGAACTGTCGGGAACTGTCATTTAAACCATGAAAACAACGAGCACAACAAAGTTTTAGAAAATGCGGTGCTAGGGTTAACAAAAAGTTAAGAATGCTATTCTTAATAAAAGTTAAGGCATTTTAAGGCCGGAACTGTGACTAACATGAATCGTATCGATGGGAACTATACGAGAACTGTCGGGAACTGTCATTTAAACCATGAAAACAACGAGCACAACAAAGTTTTAGAAAATGCGGTGCTAGGTTTAACAAAAAGTTAAGAATGCTATTCTTAAAAAAAGTTAAGGCATTTTAAGGCCGGAACTGTGACTAACATGAATCGTATCGATGGGAACTATACGAGAACTGTCGGGAACTGTCATTTAAACCATGAAAACAACGAGCACAACAAAGTTTTAGAAAATGCGGTGCTAGGTTTAACAAAAAGTTAAGAATGCTATTCTTAAAAAAAGTTAAGGCATTTTAAGGCCGGAACTGTGACTAACATGAATCGTATCGATGGGAACTATACGAGAACGGTCGGGAACTGTCATTTAAACCATGAAAACAACGAGCACAACAAAGTGTTAGAAAATGCGGTGCTAGGTTTAACAAAAAGTTAAGAATGCTATTCTTAAAAAAAGTTAAGGCATTTTAAGGCCGGAACTGTGACTAACATGAATCGTATCGATGGGAACTATACGAGAACTGTCGGGAACTGTCATTTAAACCATGAAAACAACGAGCACAACAAAGTTTTAGAAAATGCGGTGCTAGGGTTAACAAAAAGTTAAGAATGCAATTCTTAAAAAAAATTAAGGCCTTTTAAGGCCGGAACTTTGGCTAAAATGAATCGTATCGATGGGAACTATACGAGAAACTGTCGGGAACTGTCATTTAAACCATTAAAACAACGAGCACAACAAAGTTTTAGCAAATGCGGTGCCAGAGAAATGAGTGGTCAGATTTAAAAAAATGTTTAAAAATATTTAAAGGGCGGAACTATTCCTGAAATCTATCAGGAACTGTAGAACTTATCGAGAACTATCAGATTCTTTGATTTTAATGATATTTTTAACATGTTGCGGTGCTACGGGAAGTTGGCACCGCAAATTTTCAAAACTTAATTTTTTGATCTTTTTCGCCGGAACTATTAATAAAACCTATCAGGAACTATAGAACTAAATGTTGTGCAAACGGAACTCTTGAGAAACGTTTCAATTTTTGACTGTGCGGTGCCAACTTCACACAGGCCAGCAGCCATGATCAATTAACTCTGTATAAGAAGTTTTGAAATTTTTTAAGATGTATTTCGAAGCACTATATCTGGGTCAAGATATCAAACTGCCGCCTTGAAAATACATCTTTTCGATGCGACATATACCTGTCTAATGATTTTATGCCTAAAACATCCAAATAAATGGGGTTTAGTATGCTAACAACACCAGCAGCCATGATCAATTAACTCTGGAAAAATTACTATAATGTACATTACATTTTACGAAATTATCGCTTGCAAATGATCCTAATTGATGCTTTAGCAATCGCTTGAATAGTTTGATTAATAAATTGTACAACAACATTAGAATATCGTTTAAAAATAACGAAGGCTGCTAACTTCACAAAAATTACCATCTTCATTTAGTCGGATTATAGGCTGCTAAAATTGGCTGCCAGCTTCACACCGGTGTCTAGTAGTACCCGACAATGTGAACACGTTGCAAAGTTTAAGCAACATCGAGTCGGGCCGGTCTAGGATGGGTGACCATTTCTTAAGACATTGAGACCCCTCCGTGCATCAGAGAGCACGTTAAGCCGTCGGTCCCAGTTGTCATACAAACATCTATGGCAGTCGTTAGGGGTAGTTGGAGCCCTAAATAAAAAATCCGACTGGTCTAACTACAGAACTTCGATATCGCCCATGGGTTGTGGAGGTCAGATGGTAGTTGCCAGCCAAATCGTAATTAGACTGGATAGCCGACCCCAACTGAGTTGGGAAAAAGCTCGGTGGATGATGATGCTAGGGATTAAAGATCACGTAGAAACAGGATTAATAACAAAGTAGGCCTACCTTTTAAAGCAAAAGGTAAAGGAAATGGACCCCAAGTATTAATTAGCATTGCCTAGGCCTTGATAAGGTTTTGATAGGGTGTAGAACAAAAATTATTAAACTTCCCCATTTTCATTCTTAAACCTTGTCTAAGTACGCTAGAAATACAATGAAAGTCTATTAAACATTGGACATTTCAAATAGGATTTCCGAGAGCATTTCTCTTTTTCAACTGACGCAACGAGAAAGCGTGAAATTGCCATCATTTGTAGCAATGTGTCTTTGCTGTCAACGTACAGGAATAATGCAGAAGTCAAAACATGATGTATTACAAAATACGTTTTTTTTTTTTTTTGACTCCGCTGTATGACGCCGCGGCCGCAGCTACGTCCATTGCCGAGCGCCTCGATTACAAAATACGTGGATATTAACCGACCAACTTGAATTGTTGCAGTTGACACCAATGTAATTGGCATTATTCCATCCAACAATATAATCTAATCCAGCAATTTTGAGTTTGTTATTCAGAAATACAAATCTTTCCTATATCTGCCTACTTACCTATTACCTTTATAGATTGCCTACATACATATACTTTTTTTTCTTTTTTTTCTCGTACGTCCGTTGCCGGACGTCTCTGGTTCACACGCAGATGAAGGTATTTCCAGTGGCGCCCGGCGGACTTTGACCACCTGTGTGGTCACTACGGGGCTTGGTCGGGACGACAATCCTGTTGGGGTTGGGTGCTATCCCGCGTCGGTGAGTGAATCTGGTAGCATGCTGTGGGGGTACCCTTCTAACCTGCTTCTGTAAGGACGGCGGGTGGCGATCCCACCGTCCTCAGGCTCCGATCGTGGAGGTCGAAGGTCTTGGGCGTAGATGAGTCTGCGGCGCCCTCGCCGCTGACTACGGTACTCGGGAGGGTACGCTCCCTCTCCCTCTCGGACGCCTCCTTCGCGAGCATTACTTGCTCGCAGTAGGACACGGCCGCGTTCCACCTACTCCCGCTGGAGACCCTGGCTTGAAGCATGGTCTCCAGCGAGAGACAGACCCACAACGAGGTCCCGGCGCTGACTCGCCCACGCTGAGTACTCCACCAACTTGTGGAGTGCGGTGTCGTCGTCGGAAACCTCGCAGTGTTGACACCGGGGTGTGACCTCACGATGGATGCGAAACAGATAGCTACCGAAGCATCCATGCCCGGTAACGACCTGCGTCGCACGATACGTGAGGTCACCATGCTGCCCAATGCTGCCTCTGCAGCCAGTCGTCCATGATCGGTCTCACCGCCGCGATGATGGTGGTACTCCACTTGGGTTGCTCAAGTCGCACTCGATCCTGGCGGAGTTGGGACCGCTGGTCCTCGATTTCTCGAGACAAGACGCAAGGTCTCTCGCTTCCAGGTCCCATCGAGGGGTCTCGGCTAGGAGACATGCAACCTCTCCGGAGATCGTGCGGTACCCCCGTATGGTTTTGACGGCCAAGGTTCGCAGTGGTCTGTTTAACAGAGTCACGTTCACCTTAACCGCCAATCTATCCACCCATACGGGAGCCCGGGAGGTCATACTCCGCACGATCCCCAGGTACAGTCTCCTGCAGGAAGCGTTGGGTCCCTTTAGGTTGGGCATCAGTCGCGAAAGCTCGACCGATGCCTGCGTCACTTTGGGGGCAATACGACGGAGGTAGAGGGGCGTTTTGTGATACACGAGTGCCTCCCTAACGCAGCTCCATGGCAAGGTGTTGAAAGTGTTGGCGATGTCAAGAGACACCGCCACCACCACCTTGCCCTGCGAGACTGCTTCCTCCGTCAGGCACATACCTATACTTCCGTAATTGGAGTGGAATACCTAAAGTAACAAAAGCATCTAAGTTGAACTTCTGAATTTACGATACCGATCACGAAGCAGTGTAGTGGACACAATCAGAAGGTATTGAAAAGGATTGACTGTATATTACCTACGTCAGTACTAGTACCAGGGATTTCATCTAACAAGAAGCTAGGTTTGTTTTCTTAGAACACAGTTCAAATAAAACTAAACTACTTTATCTTGCCCAGCCAGGCAGCTTAGAACTGTCGAGGTTAGTCGATCGATTTACTTAATTAATGATACGTAAAGTTGCCAAAATTTTCGCAATACTCAAATAATAATTATTTAGATCTAGCGGACGCCTGCGGCTTCACCTGCGACTTCTCATGCTTGACATATTATACAAGTACTAAAGCTTTCCTCAAGAACCACTCTATCCATTGGTGAAAACCGCATCAAAATCCGTTACGTATTTTTAAAGATCTAAGCATACATAGGGACACACAGACAGCGGACGTGACTTTGTTTTATACTACGAGTATGTTATTATGATGCATAACTCGATTAATATCTTCTGGACCCAATTCAATACATCTGTAAGTATCCTGCCGACCATCGGACAAAACAAGGCTAGTAAATATTTCCTGACCAGCGGCAATAGGACAAGATATCTAGGTCAAGTGTGGGTAGGTTCCCTTTTAGGGAAACAGATGTGGTTCCGGGTGCAAGTAGTAGAAGTAAGGCAGTTGGTAAGACATTAACACAATATGATCAGAAAATTAGATGTGTTGGGCTAGTGGTGTACTGGTCAGTTCGTAGAGCGTTCCTCCTGGAAAGGGATCAGCAGCTGGTTCGAGTCCAGTCCAAAACAATAGTTTTTGTGATTTATATTGTAAAAATTATATGAGAAATAGTTAATGTTGATCTTGAAATATTCGTAGAAGTTCAGAGAAGATTTTATTGAGACCTTACTAATTTTGCCTGGACAGCTAGTTGTAAAATAAAAGTGCCCGGTTAGCTGCAACAGGCTGCTCCCCTACAACGTGGGACAGAGTGTGTTGAACTCAGTTACTGGCGAAGGGCAAAACAACAACACTACTGGCACAATGTATATAAATACCTAAGTAGTTGGTAGATGCCGCGGCCGCTCTTAAGCCTAGTTCGGATTAGGCTAGTAATTTAGAAGAGTAGCGATTAATTTAGTAGCTAAATATATGCGAACTACAAAAAATTAGTCGAGTAATTTAATAAATGATTTAGTCGAGTCGATCAATTTTACTCTATTTTTTCGGGCGAGTAGCGCCTCCCACCACGCATCTGTGCTCACTGGTTCACCGGCTAAACAAGTCCGAACCTGTTGATTTTAGCAGATTCTCATTAGTGGCCGCAAAAATTCATTCAAAAAACATTCTCAAACTATCGAAGTATTCTTTGGGATCTTCCAATGCTAGTTCCTTCAGAAGACAATTAGTAGCACCTAGTTTATCTCTTCTATCGATACATTTTCGTACCCAAAACTTCTTTTTCTTAATCAGACAAATTTCCTCATCTACTTCTTCTAAAATAGCCATTACGATTAGCTTAATCAGTTTATTCACTCTATTGCGTTGCAGCCCGTTCATCTTGCACAACACAACTCACTAGTGTACTGTACTAAACCGTAATGCAAACGATTTCTGTGTAGTAGCGAGTAGTTTAGCCACTAAATTACACGCTAAATTACTAAAGCAGTGCGAACTAGGCTTTAGAGAGATTTGATCCTTATTATTGACCCTGTCGATCGATGCCATAAAAGAACAGGCTGTTATTTTATCGGATTTTACCCGGTTCGATTCCCGGGTGTGGCAATCGAATTTTGAAAATCTGTGAATGAAGTTCTGTTTCTTTTTAAAAATAAAGGAATGTTTTCTTTGAGTAAAATTGTCTATCTTAAGTATGTAGAGTACTTTCCCTCCAGGTGTCATTAAAAATTCCACCCTGTATAAAGGATAAGAAGCAAATAGAACTAGTTATCCCGGCGAACTTTGTATAGCCTCAAAAAAAAAAATATTTATATATATATATATATATATATATAATAGCCATAAAATTGAACCACTGCGTCCGATCCATCTGTCAGGATATTCTTGACAGACTGTCAGCGTCACTAACTATGAGATAGTTAGTGACGCTGATTCCATCACTTTTGTTCATCACACACACGCGAGACCTCGATCTGTTAATACAAAAAAGCACCAATTATTATTTTTGAAATGAGCTCAATTTGCAAAAAATAAGAAATAAAATTTTTAATAGCCAGAAAAGTGGCTAGTGTTGCACTATTTTGAAATCTTGATTAAATGCGCCATCTTCTGAAATAACTTGCCACGGGTAGTGTAGTACATTTTTTTTTCAAAATGAAGAGTCAAAGTTAACTAACAATATTTTTGTGAACCATGACTCACTGAAACTTAACTTATTTTATTAAGTTAACAATGTTTTTTGCGTTAATTTGTAGTTGCGACTAAAAGCATCGTTAATGAAGATTACGAAATTAGAAAAATCACAGCCAAATTGTGACATTGGTGATCATCACAGGACTTGAAAATGCAACCAAGGGTGTGGAATTTCAACTTTTTTGAAAAAATGTCTATTATCGCTGAACTGAGTGATATAGATTTTTTTTTATTTTTCGCAGAACTGGTGTAACTTGGCCTTTCATCCGGTCCCAGATTATCGTTGAGTTTTGGGACATCCTGTATATGTATATATATATATTTTAATATTTCATGCAAATGTATGTAAATTGAAAAACGCGATGGACGGACACACAGACAGACAGACAAACAAATTGTCGTATTAAATATATAGATAATAAGATAAAAAAGTAAATGTATAAAGTTAAGCTGCTCAAACGGTAAATTAAACTCAAAACATGATACTGTTAAAAATTTGATACTAGTATTTAAAAGAAATAAACTGTTAGAAATAAGATATTAGAATGTTATAGAAAATAAAATTGTAAAACTGGTAAAATAAGAAATTAAATGACTAATGTACAATAAATTTAAACAGTTATTAAATTTAAGAAACACTTGAAATGGTCAAAAACATTTTACATCTAAAAATAATGTTAAAAATGTATCTTAAAAAAAACAGCCCAGTTCCCTAATAATCCTGACACAAAAGAATGAAAGGGTAGTATCAAAGGTAGTATGAAAGTGCGAGAGGAATAAAGGAAGAAATGACATGGTAATAGAGAATTGGAATAAAAGAAGATTAAGATAGTTAAAAATGAAGGAGCCCTGAGAGGTCTATCTCTCCAAATAGTTAGACAAAATAAAATAGAATGTTGTCACATAGGCTTTGCCATAGGCAAAGCGGTGAAAAAAAGTTTATTGTGTACTTACCTTAGTATGTTAATATCTAAGTACATGGGGCACACTAAAAGTTTTGCACTTCTAGCTAATCGGAACTATTTGAATTTCGAATGTTACATTTTTTTTAACGTTGCAACCTTCTTAGTAATAAAAAAAAACAATTGGCGGGAAATCATTTGTCAATTGTATTTTATCACACATCAAAGTTCTACGTATGCAATGAAAATGGAAATTAAGTCGAAAAGATTTTAGAGCGATGATTTTTTATGATTTTAAAAGTTCTCTCTCTCCGCAAGACTGTGCCGCTCGTCTTCAAAATGCTTTTGGGAGAGAAGCAGCTTGTTTGAGCACCGTGAGGCGATGGTTTGCGGAATTTGAGAGAGGTCGAGTTTCTTTACATGACGAATTTCGTGAATGGCGGCCTTCAACTGCCGTCAACGAAAATAATGTGGCTACTGTTAAGCGGTTAGTTGAAGGAAACCCGCGGATTACCTATGAGACAATTCGAGGACTATTGGGGATTGGTATGAGTCAAATCCATAAAACTTAACACGAAGAATTGAAAGTTCGGAAACTTTGTTGTCGTTGGATCCCTCATGAACTGACAGCGGAGCAGAAGCGGGTTCGCCTGGAATCGTGCTCACAGATGCTACTGAAGTACGACCACGGACATTCTAATGCTGTTTATGACATTGTCACAGGAGACGAAATGTGGGTTTTTTGTTTTGAACCCGAAAAAAAACCAGCAATCTTGTGAATGGGTGTTTGAAAATGAGAACAAGCCAACAAAAGTGAGGCAGGCGAGAAACGTTGGTAAAAAAATGATCGCGTTTTATTTCTCAGCTGTACAATTCTTTCAACTCTCCCATGTGTACAATTCCACTTGAAGATCAAAAGAGTGTTAATGCCGAGTGGTATTCTACCATTTGTTTACCCAGGGTGTTAGAAAAAGTTCGCGAAAGACGATCGAAAAGCCGCGTTCTCCTACATCATGACAACGATTCTTCACACACGGCCAACAAAACAAAGTCATTTTTAGCTTCCGAAAAAGTACAACTCGTCACCCATCCTGCGCATAGCCCCGACCTAGCACCCTGTGATTTCTGTATTTTCCCCAAAATCAAAGATTTGATGAGAGGTTTCAGTTTTACCAACTCCGAAGAGGCAATGATAGCGTTCAATCAGCACGTAGAAAACATGCCTTCAGATCTGTGGTCCTCCTGTTTTAAAGTGGTTCGATCGCATGAAAAAATGTTTAAAATGTAAAGGAGAGTATTTTGAAAAGCAATAAATATAATATTTTGGTTTTAATATGTTGTTTTTTTAAGTTACGCAAAACTTATAGTGTGACCTACGTATTTTAACTCATTAAGTTTAAAAACAAAGACACAATACCTAATATTCCATTTCGTTCGACGCGCTAATTACAATATAAATTAACAATACAATTTCTGGCGTAGGTACATTTAATGCCTTTGTTGGTACTTACATTAAGTAACACTGCTTATAATTAAACATCTGTACTTGAAAGTTGTCAGAAAGCATTTCACGCTGTTTCCTGAGACACGTGACACCCTCCAATACTGTATAAGTGTGTTTGTTGAATTTGTCTGAAAATGACATTTTAACATTTACACACATTTAGTTATGGCCCGTGGCAGGAACTATGTCACTCGCCTAACGTGACGTCAGCTACAACTTGAAGTTGTAAGTCAGTAAGGATTGTCTCTTGTTTGCGATACGGCATTGACCATAGAGTTGATATAGAGGCATTAACGTCATAATTATTGGTCAAATTATGCTGGTACTTTCCTGACAACCCTAACGTTCGAATTATGTTCTCAGAATGTGCTTTAATTAACGTCGGAGTGCAAGTTCTGTATGTAAGTACTATTCTGTGCTTAGGGTTTACGCGGTCGCCCGTACGTGTATCCACCCGACGTATATAGTTTTTTCTTTACCAATTCCCACGGCAGCACATAATCGGGATAAGAGTTGTCTGTAGTAGAGAGTTCACTGCCTCGAGATGGTGCAGTTGCATGAGTTTGCAATGATTCCGGGTCGAGTCAAATTATTTGTGTGATCCACAAATGTTTGTTCCGGAGTTTGATTATTTTCTATGTAAAATATGTATGTATTTAGATTTAGCTTATTCTTCTTCTTTTTTTTTAAACGTAGTTCCATCGATGTTCCTCAGTGATTTCGCCAATGTCAAGATAATGCTTGATTTTTACCGCACAGAAGAACTAGTTACATTGAACTAGTTCGCGGTGCGGGACAAGGAAACGTTGTTTGGTATTGCAATTTAGTGTTTGGGCCTGGATTTTTGCCCAGCGCCAGAGGTAACCTAAAAGGCAACCAGCCACGCGCTCCGCAAAAACACAAGTCCTTATATTAATATGGGCTAGATGACATTGAGTAAAAATGTCAAAAAATAAGAAGAGAAGCCTAAAGCATTCAGGGATAATGAGAAAAGAATTTCAAACCAATTCAATATCGATTCAGTGTGTTTTAATCTAAATCATTCACCGAGCCTTTTCCCAACTCAGTTGGGGTCGGCTTTCCAGTCTAACTGCGATTCGGCTGAACTTCGATATTTTCCGTGAAGCGACTGCCATCTGACCTCCACAACCCATGGGCGATATCGAAGTTCTGTAGTTAGACCGGTCGGATTTTTGATTTAGGGCTTCCAACTACCCTTTAACGACTGCCATAGATGTTAGTATAACAACCGGGACCGACGGCTTAACGTGCTCTCCGAGGCACGGAAGGGTCTCAATGTCTTAAGAAATGGTCACCCATCCTAAGACCGGCCTGAGTCGATGTTGCTTAACCTTTGCAATGTGTTAACATTGTCGGTTACCACTAGACCACGAGCCCCCATTGCCAATGTGTTTTAATCTATATACTGGTAATAAAACAAACAAACAACGAAATCTTATCTCTTTATAATCTCATACCTCCATAGATACAGATGAAAGTACCTTTATACTTACGATACTGAAAATTTTATGTTTGTCTGTCTGTTTGTTTTCGTTAGACCGACTTTAACGGGACAGTCATAGGCAGATAGCTGATGTAATATGGTACCTATTAACAACTTCACTGTCCAATGAATCACATATGACTCATGAACTTTTGGAAGAAGTTCATGAGTCACAGGTGACTCAAATTTAGATGAGAATTCGGGATATATTTTTGTTATGAGCGTGATGTAAAAAAGTAATAAAAATTACGTGAACGTGTGGCAAAAACCCTAACCTCTAAGAAAATGAAATAAATTTTCGCAAAAGTTCGTACATATTCTAAAGATATTATGAAAAGTAAAACCATGAATTTCTAAGATTAGGCTTAGTATTTGTATGAAATAACACAGTAAATTAGAAAAATAAAACGTTTTATTTAGAAAAATATAAAACAATATAATCATGTTTTTCATTGTAACATTCCAAACAAAATGGTTTGTTACAAGCTTTGCACTCTGTGTGCACTAGTTTGGCCTTATAAGCCAACTGCCCCAAAGTTTTTAGTTTGGCATAACAGCCGCTGCATCTTTTTCGAACTAATTTATTGTTTGTGATGTTACGCGGCATTTCTTGAAGACTGTGACTAGAAGTGGAGGAAATAGAAGATCTGGGAGTCAGGGAGAAAGAAGTTCTTTGAGGCACGTTAGATTCGGTAGTTGTAGCTACTGGCCCAAGAAAATGACGAACTAATTGTTCTTGAACTTGTAAAACAGATAATTTTGATTCTGACACCAACTCATTATAAATGCACCTAGTATTTACAACGGCCACTTGAAATAAAATGTCTACGGCGATTTTTTTATACCAGGTTAGGCTTTTGCGTAGAGGACTGTGAAAGGATGCGAGATGGTCCGATATGTCTATGCCTTTTTTTGCGTCATTGTATTCAATAATAACGTCGGGCTTTATACAATCACCTCTTCTTGTACCTTGTACCTTTTTCTTGTACCTTTGACATTCCATCTCCATGATATGTAGAGATCATGAATCAAACTCTTTTATCAATCCATTTATTGTCTATAGGACTTCATATGTGCAAATATGACTCATTGAACGTAGGAAAGTTTTTTTATTTCCCCACGCTCATGAATCATAAAATAAAATGTAGAAAATCAATAGAAAACATTAATAAATTTATTAAAATATGTTGTTTTACAATATTTAAACGTTAGTTACACCTAACAGAAAAGAAAACGTGATGGACGTGGGGTAGGTATATATTTCATTGTATGGGGACAGTTAAGTTGTATATAAATATAGGTTGGCTACTTTTATCCCGGGGATGTGTTCCCGCGGGAATTGGTAACCATAAAACTATTCACGCGGGCGAAGCCGCGGGCGTCCGCTAGTATTAATAGATCCACTTCGCACATGTGGAATAATGTTCTCTATTAATCTATGTAGGTGAGAATGTTTAATAATAATAATATAACCTAAGTATAAGCCGCGCAAGATGACTATGGGATTGGCGGCCATGTTGGTGATGTCATAGTATCTTTTTTTTTAATTCCGCTCCCACCTCTTTTGCCGGGCGTCTCTGGTAGGTACGCACGCAGAAGGTATTTCCAGTAGCACCCGGCGGGTGATGTCATAGTGACGTAGATTAACCAGTAGTGTGTGTGTAACAATACTATTTTGTTATCCGTACTTTTCAGTGCTTGATGACGTGTGGAGCGGTTATTGTGACAATGTTTTATCTCGGCGTGCACGGCTTAGGTACAGGTACCTACCTATTTCTTTTTTCACAGCTCAGCTCCAATAGGTGGGACTATAATAGAGGTACAATACCATTGCCATTTCCGGGCACTACAAAATAATGATAAAATTTGTAAACGGAACTCAATTCCAACAGCCACGTCTGATAGTGAGTAAGATTCAAAACGAAATTCTGTTTTACCGACTATAGTGTAAAAGCCAATAGATACGCAGGAAGTAACATTTTGGTCTTGCCTTCCAGACGGATTTCCCAGCTCTCACCTTAACCTACAAAATATACTTATTTAATTTTAATATTTAGAAAACGAAGAACTTAAAACGATAGACACGCGAAAGTACGCGTACTTGTTCATGCGCTTATTATCTTGTCTGCCCATCCCTAAATGATCACACTGAATTTATCTGTGGTCACATGATCAGAAAAAAGCCAAAAAGAACTCTAAAGCCATGCCAAAGTATTGTAAAAAAACTGTCATTAATGTATGACAGTTCATGAAGAACTGTCATGTAACTGTCTGTAACGGAACTGTCATTCAGTTTTGTCATTTGTCTGTGTTGTCAATTTGTCATTGTCATAAGTCATTGTCACCTTCGTGTCTTGATATTGCTGAATAGTTCCTCACAAAAAATCTTATTTATTTACTCAAAATTCTATTCTAATTTCAACGAATCAACAGGATGATGTCGGCACAGAACTCGCCGGTAAAGGCGTCAAGATCGCAAAGTGTAATTGAAACGGTCGAAGATTTTGATAATCAGGTAAGTATCGTGTTCTTACAACGCCTACTTTCTTTCTTAGGACATAAATAATTAATATCTTTATATTGTTTGCAGGATACTTTACTAAAACACGTTGATATATCAATAGTGGAGTCTGAGAAACGTGCCAATGGAACTTTACACGTACGAGACCATTACACTGTTTATCTAATCGATCTCAAGTAAGTGGTATCATTCTATTGTTTTCTTATGAAATTAGCCTTTCATTGTGCACCAATTAGGTTTATTGTTAGCGCTCAAGTTGCTCTCAATTGAATCTGCTCCACACGGCTGGTAATTGGTCAATAAGTTGTTAAACTCATTGATCAGAATATCAATTTAATTTCTACCAATATTTCTTGATCCTATTTATCTCAACAGGTCAAGGTGTTGTAATTTTATTACAATACTTTCCTAGTATGAAACTTATTTACAGTATTGGATAGAAACAGGCGTTACTTGGCGAAAATCCATGACAAAACAATGGTAAGTAAAATGTTTTAAGAAAAAACTTTTAAAAAATTATATAATAGCATTAATTTTTCGCAGAATTAAAAGACAACAAAACGTCGACAATTGTTTCGCCTCTAAACGAGGCATTATCAAGACTGTCTCAGAGAGAACAGCAAAATTCGTGGTTGGAACATGTTTGCTTATAAGTAAACGCGTGCAAATTTCAATATCGCGATGTAGGATTCTTTACAATAACTAATGTGGGTAGAAACCTCAGATCATGCTAACTAAGTTCCAAAAATAGGTATTCAACAATACCTGACCTTATCTGTTTGATTTAATTACTGTCTTTTGATAAGTTGCGTAGAAAACCCAAATGACACACACAAACCAACAACAATTAATGTGTCTGTCTGTTCGTAAACAGATTAAGTAAGGGAGATGTGTGAAAATCTATTTGTTCGTTGAGTAAGGTGTCCGCATCTCTTCTAACTATTTCTAGCCTTTCCCAAACACTTAACTTGAATCCTTTCTCACATAAATGTAAAACTTTAAAAGTGTTAATATTGTTCATTTTTTGCGTTACTTGGCGAAAATCCATGACAAAACAATGGTAAGTAAAATGTTTTAAGAAAAAACTTTTTAAAAATTATATAATAGCATTAATTTTTCGCAGAATTAAAAGACAACAAAACGTCGACAATTGTTTCGCCTCTAAACGAGGCATTATCATTAGGTCATTCCTTGAACAATAGTAACACTTTTAAAGTTTTACGTTTATGTGAAAAAGGGTTCAAGTTAAGTGTGTGGGAAAGGCTAGAAATAGTTAGAAGAGATGCGGACACCTTACTCAACGAACAAATAGATTTTCACACATCTCCCTTACTTAATCTGTTTACGAACAGACAGACACATTAATTGTTGTTGGTTTGTGTGTGTCATTTGGGTTTTCTACGCAACTTATCAAAAGACAGTAATTAAATCAAACAGATAAGGTCAAGTATTGGTGAATACCTATTTTTGGAACTTAGTTAGCATGATCTGAGGTTTCTACCCACATTAGTTATTGTATAGAATCCTACATCGCGATATTGAAATTTGCACGCGTTTACTTATAAGCAAACACGTTCCAACCACGAATTTTGCTGTTCTCTCTGAGACAGTCTTGATAATGCCTCGTTTAGAGGCGAAACAATTGTCGACGTTTTGTTGTCTTTTAATTCTGCGAAAAATTAATGCTATTATATAATTTTTAAAAAGTTTTTTCTTAAAACATTTTACTTACCATTGTTTTATTTACAGTATATTTAAGCATCACAACTGTTTAGAGTGTAAAAACTGCATTTGATTCTGAACACTGATACCTTAGTAATGTTACACATACCTACTCAGACGCCTGTTACTTAATGGTGTTGATGGTTAGGTAGAATGTTCTGCAGATAGACCTTGTGACATCTATGTACCATAACGACTGCAATAGATGTTCCAACTGCAGCCAACGGGCTGCGGTTGGAACATCTATGGCAGTCGAACAGTAACAGTGCCTTAGATATCATGTTAAGCCGTTGCTCCGGGCACTGTTGTAGTTCATGGCACATTATTAAATTATAAACAAGTTTGCCTTAAATGTCTTAAAACCAAGCCATAAAATTCAAAAAAACATCAGTACAATTAAAGTAACAATCATTTAACCATTGTTTATTTACTTTCAGAGTAACAGATGCAGATTATAAACTAGTTCAATCAAAGATCAGTACAATATGGAGGCGATATACGGAGTTTGAACAAATTCATGACTATCTACAAGTCACATATCCACATGTCATCATACCACCGCTGCCTGAGAAAAGGGTAAGTCCTCAATATTATATGATACAGATCCAGGGCCGGAATACCCACAAAGTGAATGAACAATGAAAATATGATTATCACATAAGAGATTCAAGTTAACAGGATTAAGGATTAAATAAGGAAAATCGCTGTATTCAAGGCTTTATTCCTTGCTCGACATAAAGCATCTTTTTTCTGTTCAAAACTAGGCAGAAATTCTTCGAAACTGTCTTGACTTCATCATAAATTTTCTTTAAACCACCAAAGTCATATGATACTCTGTTTTTAATTTTGTCAATGGTTTTTTCAACTTCATTTTCTTTAAACCGGGGAATGCAAATATGTTTCTTCTCGCGATTTATGCTTAACTTATCGCATCCTAAAATTAAACTACCTGTTCTCGAACCCTCTAAATTACGCTTTGCCAAAAGGTAACGGTGTCCAGCGCCAAGAAGCACGTCCTTGCCTCTTTTGCTTTTTACAAATGTAATATCTGGAGGCGAATCACTTGACCCGGCAGAATCCATATTGTCTCAAAAATTGATGATGATCCTCTATGAGCTACATAAATAGTTTCTAATTTTGCTTGTAATTGTACATCATGACAGTCAACATATCGCGCTGTTCACAAATATCTACCATTGGTAAAATGCATTAGTGGGCGAATTTAAGTTGGCAAACCGCGCTTGTTTGCTAACCATAGAAGTAGGTTCTCTCTTCTCAAAACTCTCCTAAAGTTGGCGAATCGCGCCTGTTTGCGATACTAAAGAAGTAGGCAGACCACTCGTACTCCAAGTAATCCATAATATCATTCCTCAAAATGTTATTGTCAAATGTAGATTTTATTATGTAGATCAGATAATCGGCGTTAACGATAAAACGTAAACAAGTTTGACGGTATCTCACACAGCAGCTCAAGATCCCTCCAACATACATACAATCGATAAATATCCCAATGGCGTCACCATTGAAATATCAAGTAGGTCTATACTATAAACAAATATAAACAATTAATAAAAAAATTATGAATAAAAAAAAAAATTACGTTAAGGCCCTTAATTTTTTTTTTTTTTTGGACGTTCTCACAAGAAGGCATCTAGTGAAAATTAAGCTAATATAAGCTTGTGCTATGGGATCTAGACAACTGATAAACATACGGTAAGGAGAAAACTATATCACGCAGGTGGGGCCGCGGTGTTCAGCTATCCTTAAATAATTCTAAAACTCTTTCTTCTATTCTATGTATGCTAAGATCTTTAAAACTACGCAACGGATTTTGATGCGGTTTTCACCAATGGATAGAGTAGTTCTCGAGGAAGATTTTTGTCTATGTAAGTATATTATTTTAAGCGAATTATGTTAAGCGGGCTAAGCCGCGGGCGTCCGCTAGTAAGTGTAAGTGTTAAGGCTGTTTTTATCCAACTTTAGGGACCCGAAACCTCTAAGAGACGGCAAATACCATTAAAATTGTACAGTTTTGTACATCATTTTCGGATATAGACAATGGTGAATACGTTAAGTCTGTTCATGCTCAGTTTTGCGGCGTAAATTATGATATTAAATTTAAGTTTTCTGAGTAGGTACCTATCAAATCTGATCTAATCGTATTAGGATAAGTAGTGATTGCTCATTGTGTTGTCAGTTGGAAAGTTATACCTAGATGGTATTTGTATAGCCTAATATCTATTGTAAAACTATTTGTTTGTTAAAAGCGGATTACACGCTGCTTGTCACAAACGCTATTGGTCGCGCAGTTGGTCATCAGCGATCTGATTTACTCAGTTAGACACATTCGCTATTAGTCTTATACACTGTTCGTCACTATTGCCTTTCGTCATACACGCGGTTCGTCATACACGCAGTTCGTCTTAAACGCGATTTGTCACGATCCACCTAACTTTAACTCTGACTTTTCTATATTTAATGCAATAAATAATAACATTGTCAATGTAAATTGAAATCTCTATCAAACGTACAGTATTCTAATAAGTTATATAGACCTGTTGATAGACGTTTTGCTACACGGGCGATTAGTGGGACCTGGAAGCGAGAGCCCTTACGTCATTGTTTCAATGGCACAAGAAGGCGCTGGAGAGGGACCACAGGCCTGCGACTCGAGAAATCGAGGAACAGCGTTCAAAACTCCTCCAGGATCTCATGGAGACTTGGAGGGTGCGACTTGAGCAACCAAAGTGGAGAACTACCGTCATCGCGGCGGTGAGACCGATCATGGACGAGTGGCTGCAGAGGCAGCATGGTGACCTCACGTATCGTGCGACGCAGATCGTTACCGGGCATGGGTGCTTCGGTAGCTATCTGTTTCGCATCCATCGTGAGGTCACACCCCGGTGTCAACACTGCGAGGTTTCCGACGACGACACCACACTCACACGTTAGTGGAGTGCTCAGCGTGGGCGAGTCAGCGCCGGGACCTCGTAGTGGGTCTGGGCGTGGATATCCTCTCGCTGGAAACCATGCTCCAAGCCATGGTCTCCAGCGCGAATAGGTGGAACGCGGCCGTGTCCTTCTGCGAGCAAGCCATGCTCGCGAAGGAGGCGGCCGAGAGGGAGAGGGAGCATACCCTCCCCGCTGAGTTCCGTAGTCAGCGGCGAGGGCGCCGCAGACTCATCTATGCCCAAGACCATCGACCTCCATGATCGGGGCCTGAGGACGGCGGGATCGCCACCCGTCGTCATTACAGAAGCAGACTAGAAGGGTTGCGTGCTGCGGGGCCTTTGCCCCATAGCACGCAACCAGATTCACTCACTGACGCGGGATAAAACCCTAATCCAACGACGCGGGATTCTCATCCCGACCAAACGTCCGCAGAGACCACAGAGGTGGTCAAAGTCCGCCGGGCGCCACTGGAAATACGTTCTGCTTGTAACCAGAGACGCCCGGCAACGGACGTTAGAGCGGAATTTAAAAAAATAATGGGCGATTAGCCATTTTGCTTTGTTTAACTTTTTGCTACTTAGACTTTCTGATCAGGAGCCAGAGGGTGGTACTACTGCGGTTCATGCCGGTCCATTCATGCTGTAAACAGCTTGGCTCTATCACTACAAAATTAATTATGTAAGTTTGAAGAAATCGAGTGACAAACTGCGTTTATGACAAAATGCGTGTGTGACGAATTGCGTGTAAGACAAATGGCGTTAGTGGCGAACTGCGTTCGTGACCTATAGCGATGGTGTCAAATCGCGTATTATGTCGAACTGCGTATACGACGAATCGCGTTTGTGTCATACAGCGTGTAATCCTTAAAAGCCCTAATTTTAGGAAGTAGGTTGGTTAGAATTAAAAGGAGCTTTATACATATCTATCTAACGAGGAAGGGTTATACAACATCACGCTACGAGCAATAGGAGCGCGCGCGCACCTTTGCGCACGCTTCTGTGCTTACGTAGCTGCGTTTGTATAAGCCGCGCACGATGACATTTGTGACGACATCAATCGCTAAAAAGTACGGATAACGTTTTACGAATCGGTTATTGTGTCAAGGTCCCATCCCACAGTCATCGTGCGCGGCTTATTTGTATATGTGGTCGAGGAGATATTATTTATACATATAGTATGAAGAGTAAATTAAATGACTCAACTTTTCTCGTTAAGTCACTAGATTTTGGGTTTGATCACTAATGTTGTTTAGTGGTCAAACCCTAGACCTAACCACTAGACAACTAATGTTATATGTCATTTGGATTACTGCCTATATTCCTACATAAGCCTATATAAGTTAATTAACACGAAACCTTAATGCTGTAGTCGTGGTCAAAGGAAAATCCGTAGGTACTTCTATGGCAGGTTTTAAAGATATAACAAATTGTTTTTCGTTTACTTTCTTCAATAATAATAAATAAATAAATATGTTAGTACAATTCACACAACACCATCTAGTCTCAAACTAAGCAGAGCTTGTAATATGAGTACTAGATAAACTGATATAAATACATAAACTGATATGCACGTGATCATAATTCCCACGGAAAAGTGGCCTCTAGCAACGGATAATGTAGTTACATAATAGTGAAAGAATTTTCAAAATCGGTTCATTAATTTCGGAACCCATTCGTGCTAACATATAATCAGATCTTTCCTCTTTATTAGTAACTAGCGGACGCCCGCGGATTCGCCCGCTGACAAATTATATACACAAAAATCTTCCTCGAAAACCACCATTCATTGGTGAACACCGTATCAAAATCCGTTGCGTAGTTTTAAAGATCTAAGCATACAAAGGGAATCGAGCGACTTTGTTTTATACTATGCTATGATTATGTATTGATTATTATTTAAATGTATTCAGGTACTATACGCTTGGAGGAAGTCAGACACAACAAACCCAGAGTTCGTGGAACGTCGACGGGCTGGTCTCGAGAACTTTCTACTGAGGGTCGCGTCACATCCGAGGTTGTGTTTCGACGACCAATTCATTAACTTCCTCCAACAGGAACACGGGTGGCGGGAGACCATTACCGATAGCGGTTTGTAACTTTTCAATTATTATATTGACAATTATCATATCACAAATCCGCTCAAATAGTGTCACAACTCAAAAAAAAACCGTTCAATTGCGAGTCGGTCTCGCGGACGAAGGGTGCCGTACTATTCTATCTTATCTATAAAACGGCAAAAGAATCATGTTTGTTGTATGGGAACACCCTTAAGTATTTATTATATTCTGTTTTTAATATTTTGTTGTTATAGCGGCAACAGAAATACATCATCTGTGAAAATTTCAACTTTCTAACTATCACGGTTCATGAGATACAGCCTGGGGACAGACGGACTGCGGAGTCTTAGCATTAGGTTCCATTTTACCTGATAGGGTACGTAACTCTACAAAAAATAATTTATACTGTAGATCCACCAAGTGCCGTCAGCACTTGGTGGAATCTGCTACATATATTGCACAAAAACGCATACTTTTCCAGTTATAATATTATTTTTACTGACCGGTTTCACCTCACTTCATCATCAGAGATTTCAATATAGCTTCAATAAATCACAATAATATCATACTACTCGTACATCTTCTTCTTTTTTTAATAACGTGGCTCCATCTATGTTAATCGATGATTTCGCCAATGTCAAGGTAATGCTTGATTGGTTGATAGTCCCGCACAGAAGAACTAGTTATTCCTAACTAGCTCCAGGTGCAGGACAAGAAACGTTGTTCGGTATGTGAGTGTCTTGGAACCCGATTTTTGCGGAGCGCCAGAGGTAACCTAAAAAGCCACCAGCCACTCGCTCATCAAAATCGAACTTCATCATACTACATATTCATAAGAACATCAAAACACTAGTATCATAATTAATTTTATGGGGGTATATGAAAATAAATTTAAATAATAACACGCCAACTTCCAAATTTACCCCGAAAAGTAGGAGAATAAGTCCTAGGAAAATGTGTACTTAGATGTTTATTGAAACTACGAGGGTAGATTGAAAAGTAATCGGTCTAACCAAGAAAATAAATACATAATAAATGAAATATATTTTTATTTTTCAACGTAATCACCATCAAGTTCAATGCACTTTTGCCATCTTCCCTTCCAAGCATTTAGCCCGTTGAAAAAAAAAAATTCTTCCTTAGAGTCAAAATATGCGTCTACTGCTGCTTTGACCTCGTCATTTGTCAAAAATCTTTGACATCTCAAGTGATTTTTTTAGGTTAGGGAACAGAAAAAAGTCTGACGGTGCCAGATCAGGTGAATAAGGTGGATGCGGTAACAGTATAAAATATTAAATATCTGCAACACTTTTCTAGTTACAAGGTGGTGCCCGAAAATCCCGACTGCCCAATGCACCCCTACCCCTACCTCCCCTACATAGGAAAACACCCAGACTTCAAATGTTTGCGTCATCACACAAAGTTTGTTCCCACCGGGTATCGAACCCGAGACTCCGGCGTCGAAAGCGGATGCACTTCCAACCACGCCACCGAAGCCGAAGTCCGATAATATTTGGTCCTATTCCGATAATTTGAAGTTGGGTTTTCACTGAACTGCTTTCCATCAGATGGGCTGTGTGTTTGTTTACTACCTAAGTATTATAAAAAGCAGTCCGAGACGCCCAGAACTTTAATAGGCTGTGCCATAGCACCTATCACGTAAGATTTTGTTGCCGTTCATCACAATTTCATCGTAAGGCAACAGGTTTAAATTTTTTTCGAAATTACAATATTGCTGCTACTTTTTTATAAATTCATTCGGTCATTTTGGACTGAACCCATTATAACTGTGCCCGGTGACGGCAATAGGCTTGCCCCCTATTACGTGGGACTAAAAATACTGGCAAATTGTGGGTGTGTAATGCGCCTCTGCCTACCCCTTCGGGTTATAGGCGTGATATGTGTGTGTGTGTGTATTATAAAAGGTATTCACTTACAGGTTATATTCTTCAGGCTGAGAACAAGATAAAATCATTATCGGTATCTATCAGATTAAAAAAACCCGATCCGGAGATAGAGAGTGTTAAAAATTATGGGAAGCAACTAGAAACTAATTTAGGAAATTTTCTATATACTAGGTAAGTTTGGTTTTAGAACTAGTTTTGTAGTTCCCAATTCCCATGGGGAGACATTCCCGGGATAAAAAATAACTCGTTATAAAATAAGCTATCTACAAGTGAAAGTTCTGTTAGAATCGGTCCAGCCGTTTCAGAGATTAGCCGGATAAACGTTTTCCTGCCTTGCAATTTTAATGAAACAAATTCTTCGGTCGCCCGCTTGACAAATTATATACTAAAATCTTCCTCGGGACCTACTCTAGCAATTGGTGAAAACCTCATCAAAATCCGTTGCGTGGTTTTGAAGATCTAAGCATACATAGGGACAGACAAACAGCGGAAGCTACCTTGCTTTATACTATAAATTATGATGTTGCTCCAAATTACTATAAGCTTTTTTTCAAATGGTTTCATTACCTAGTCGGTATAGCATACTTACTTACATTATATCTGAGTAATATCTATGTATAGAAATGGGGAATGTAATTTTTGTCCCCCCTTAGCTCTCGAGAACTGCTTATGCTCCAATGATAGTTGACCCCTCTATGGGTAGCCCTCGATCTGGAGGCAAGCCAAAAATCGAAAATTTGACCTAGCCCTAAGGGGTCAAAAGTTATAGGCCAAAACCTATGGCGTGGTGCGGCGCGAAGCACAAGCAAGACACCGTACTAGTAGGCTAGAAACAATTACGACACCAGGGCGAACGGCTAGTAATTGATTATTATTATTCCAGGTCTAAAATAATAGAAAAAAATTATGGGCTATGCAAATTACATGCGAATTACGGCAAATTGTTCAGCGAATGGAGTGTCATAGAGAAAGACATGGGAGATGGTTTACAGAAGGCTGGCCATTATTTTGGTAAGGCTTTTTATTTAAGCCCCTTTTTTCTTTTTTTTTTATTTCCGGCCGGAATTTTTTTTAGGACGCTCTCACGTCAGTTACTTGGCGTCTCTGGTACGCACGCAGAAAGTATTTCCAGTGGCGCATGACTATTTAAACCCCTAGGCATCCCCATATGAAATGAAGCATATGATTGAGACGTGAGGCCAACGAGACCACGAACGAAGAGAACGAGAAAAATGTAAACAAAAGACCGTTCTTCTTCTTTTTTTAAAAACGTGGCTCCATCTATGTTAATCGATGATTTCGCCAATGTCAAGGTAATGCTTGATTAGTTGATAGTCCCGCACAGAAGAACTAGTTATTCCTAACTAGCTCCAGGTGCAGGACAAGAAACGTTGTTCGGTATGTGAGTGTCTGGGAACTCGATATTTACGGAGCGCCAGAGGTAACCTAAAAAGCCACCAGCCACGCGCTCAGCAAAAATCGAACTCTCAAAAAGACCGTTACCAAGTTACATTGCGATAGCGAGTAATTATTATCTCTGTCTTTATCACTCGTACCCAGTAATGACGTAAGTTGGTCGACGAGAGTTGTCGTTGTGTTTCATGGTACAGGTCTATATTTAGTACCGTAGTTGTCAACATTGATAGAAATAGAATCATCCATGGCTAATACAGACGACATCGATTAGGATAGAGAATTAAACGTTCCAATGTAATGTGGCGCCTCCAGTTGTACTCAAACTTATACTAGGCAACCTTTATCAGAGCTGCTTAAAAATTGGCACGAAGAAAACGGGTGACACTCGCCCTCTATCTGATGTTTGCTCTGAGCTTGCCCTATTACGCGCATAGCCGTGATTATTTTCTAATCTCTACCACAGATTCAGTAGCAGATAGCATAGACTCAGTAGCAGAAGATGAAGAGCAATTAGCGGATCAGTTGAAAGAGTATTTATTCTACGCGGGAGCTCTTCAACAACTATGTACTAACCATGAAACGTTGCAACGGGCACTTGAACATGCGCAGGATACGCTTAATAGTAGGTAAGATACCCATTATATCTATCTATCTATATAATAAAAATTATTTGCCGTCCGTTTGTATCGCTTGGACTGCAGAGTATGTAACATCTGTTGAAACTTGGTTGAAATTACAGAGTAGTTAAGTATTTTCTTTAGTAACCCCGTTAATGTCAATAGGCTTGCCCCTTATTACGTGGGAGCAATGATGCGTGATGTATGTCTGTCCTGTCTTGAAAACGGGTGGACCGATCTGGTAAATTTAGGTATAAGTTTGGGGAAGGTTTAAGGTTAATTTGAGGCGGCACGAAGGTCTTTATCGTTCCGTTTGTCTATCGGTTCCAACTGATCTCTGAAACGGCTGGAGGATTTTTAACGAAACTTTCACCAGCATATATCTGAAGTTAAAAGGAGTAACGTTTCCACGGGATTTGGGCACGACAAAACTATACTAGGTATGCAATGCATGCTGCTAATTGCAAATGTTGAGCGGAGCAAATGTTTTTATTACATATCAGAATCAGAATCGAACACCTAATTTAATTAATCGAATGAAAAAAATCTATTTTCATTGTTGAAGCACGTGTTTCCATGGCAACCATTTAATCATCTGGTTTTTCGGTGATGTCCAGGACATTTTCGGTGATTATTCCTCCGTGGTCAGCCTTATTTTCATGATTTCATAGATATGCCGGGTATGATGTCGACCAGCATGCCAAATTTGGTCAAAATCGGTCGAGCCGTTTCGGAGGAGTTGGCACACAAACGATTTACATTTGTCGCCTAAGATTGAGCTCCGCTCAATTAAGCGAGCAGGGCCGCGGTGATCAGCTTGTTAAAAATATGCTTATGATAGTTTTATTTATATTTCAGGGTAACAGAAAGGAGTAGAGCTGCAGCAGGCAAGTCGGGACTAATATCCCGACTGTTTGGTACAACTGACCCCGACATAGTCCGGGACCAGAGTACTCGCGCTCTCGACACAAAGATACTCACCGATAAAGAGAATATTGAGAAGGCTAAGACTGATCTTGAGTGAGTTTTACTCTCTTATCAGACATTATCACACGACGTCATCTAGCCCAAATTAAGCTTACATAAGCTTGTGCTATGAAAGAAAGAAAGAAAGAAAATATTTATTTTTATTAAATTTATATTAATATTTTTATTCTTAGACAGACATGGCGATAACAATATACACATGTAAATAGTAGTTGTAAGGTATAAGGACAGGAAAATCGTAGGTGTATGCTAGAATTTGATCTCCTCTCAGCTTATGCTGACGTGAGCAGACCCACTATTGCCAGCGCTGGTTTTCAGAGGCGGACTATGGGATCTAGACGACTGATAAACATACTAATACATTTCTAAATACATACATATTATACACGGAAAATATCCAAACTCCGAAAAAAACATTTGTGGTTCGCTTAAACAATTTGATTCGACCCGAAATCGAACCTGGAACCTCAGGGATGGCATACGCATACTCATATGCCACTGAGGCAGTTTACTATCTTCACTATCAATGCCACTGAGGCAGTTCACTATCTTCACTATCAATGCCACTGAGGCAGTCTGCTATCTTCACTATCAATGCCACTGAGGCAGTTCACTATCAATGCCACTGAGGCAGTTCACTATCAATGCCACTGAGGCAGTATACTATCTTCACTATCAATGCCACAGGAAGTTTACTATCTTCACTATCAATGCCACTGAGGCAGTTCACTATCTTCACTATCAATGCCACTGAGGCAGTTCACTATCTTCACTATCAATGCCACTGAGGCAGTTCACTATCTTCACTATCAATGCCACTGAGGCAGTTCACTATCTTCACTATCAATGCCACTGAGGCAGTTTACTATCTTCACTATCAATGCCACTGAGGCAGTTCACTATCTTCACTATCAATGCCACAGGAAGTTTACTATCTTCACTATCAATGCCACTGAGGCAGTTCACTATCTTCACTATCAATGCCACAGGAAGTTTACTATCTTCACTATCAATGCCACTGAGGCAGTTTACTATCTTCACTATCAATGCCACTGAGGCAGTTCACTATCTTCACTATCAATGCCACAGGAAGTTTACTATCTTCACTATCAATGCCACTGAGGCAGTTTACTATCTTCACTATCAATGCCACTGAGGCAGTTCACTATCTTCACTATCAATGCCACTGAGGCAGTTCACTATCTTCACTATCAATGCCACAGGAAGTTTACTATCTTCACTATCAATGCCACTGAGGCAGTTCACTATCTTCACTATCAATGCCACAGGAAGTTTACTATCTTCACTATCAATGCCACTGAGGCAGTTCACTATCTTCACTATCAATGCCACTGAGGCAGTTTACTATCTTCACTATCAATGCCACTGAGGCAGTTCACTATCTTCACTATCAATGCCACAGGAAGTTTACTATCTTCACTATCAATGCCACTGAGGCAGTTCACTATGTTCACTATCAATGCCACAGGAAGTTTACTATCTTCACTATCAATGCCACTGAGGCAGTTCACTATCTTCACTATCAATGCCACAGGAAGTTTACTATCTTCACTATCAATGCCACTGAGGCAGTTCACTATGTTCACTATCAATGCCACAGGAAGTTTACTATCTTCACTATCAATGCCACTGAGGCAGTTCACTATCTTCACTATCAATGCCACTGAGGCAGTTTACTATCTTCACTATCAATGCCACTGAGGCAGTTTACTATCTTCACTATCAATGCCACTGAGGCAGTTCACTATCTTCACTATCAATGCCACTGAGGCAGTTCACTATCTTCACTATCAATGCCACTGAGGCAGTTTACTATCTTCACTATCAATGCCACTGAGGCAGTTCACTATCTTCACTATCAATGCCACTGAGGCAGTTCACTATCTTCACTATCAATGCCACTGAGGCAGTTTACTATCTTCACTATCAATGCCACTGAGGCAGTTCACTATCTTCACTATCAATGCCACTGAGGCAGTTCACTATCTTCACTATCAATGCCACTGAGGCAGTTTACTATCTTCACTATCAATGCCACTGAGGCAGTTCACTATCTTCACTATCAATGCCACTGAGGCAGTTCACTATCTTCACTATCAATGCCACTGAGGCAGTTTACTATCTTCACTATCAATGCCACTGAGGCAGTTCACTATCTTCACTATCAATGCCACTGAGGCAGTTTACTATCTTCACTATCAATGCCACTGAGGCAGTTTACTATCTTCACTATCAATGCCACTGAGGCAGTTCACTATCTTCACTATCAATGCCACTGAGGCAGTTCACTATCTTCACTATCAATGCCACTGAGGCAGTTCACTATCTTCACTATCAATGCCACCGAGGCAGTCAAAAAAACCATTACAGGCGTCCGCTAACATCTTACTATAGCTGGTTATAAGTTATATTAATTCCATGATTTTCTATTGGCAGTGACTTCACCAAGAAAGCGTTACTAGAGATAGAATATTTCCAAAAACAAAAAGACAAAGACCTTCACGAATCACTCGTCAGCTTCATCACACTACAAGTGAAGGCAGCTAAAAAGGTATGTCTATCATCACACACACATATCACGCCTATATCCCCGAAGGTGTAGGCAGAGGTGCAATACACACCCACAATTTGCCACTAATTTGGTCCCACGTTATAGGGAGCAAGCCTATTGCCGTCACCGGGCACATTTATAATGGGTTATGTCCAAAATGACCGAATGAATTTAATAAAAATAAAAAAAAAATTTAAATCCTTTGCCTTGCGATGAAATGTTGATGAAAGACAACAAAATCTTACATGCCAGCTGCTATGGCACAGCCAATTAAAGTCCTGGGCGTCTCGGACTATTGTTTGTTTGTTATTACATATTATAAAACAAAGTCCTCCACAACGTCTGTCTGTTCGCGATAAACTCAAAAACTACTGCTCCGGTTTTCATGCTGCTTTCTCTAATGGGTAGAATGGTTCTCGAGGAAAGTTTTAGTGTATAATTTGTCACGGGCGAAGGCGTGGGCGTCCGCTAGTCTAATATGAACTCCATATGATTGATGTAGTCCGAGACGCCCAGGCCTTTAATTGGCTGTGCCACAGCGGCTGGCACGTAAGATTTTATTGCCTTTCATCAACATTTCATCGCAATGGCAACGGGTTTAAATTTTTTTTTCAAAATTACAATTTAGCTGCTACTTTTTATTTAATTAATTCGGCCATTTTGGACATAACCTATTATAAATGTGCTCGGTGACGGTAATAGGCTTGCTCCCTGTTACGCGGGACTAAAAATACTGGCATATTGTGGGTTTATAATGCACCTCTGCCTACCTCTTCTGGGATATAGGCGTGATATGTGTGTGTTGTGTAATTGATATTTGTCGATGCCTTGATAACTCGGACGGACCCGTAGAAATACGCTAGTTAAGCATATTATGACTGATGGATCATAAATAGACAAATACATATCTGTAACCACAAATTGTTGAATATGTCCACTTTTCGCCAGTAACCTTTGATCCCACGTAACAGGGGGTAACCTATTGCCACTTACAGGAACTTTGAGATTCTTACAATGTTCAACAGGTGCACCATCTGGCGGTAACTAGGGCCACTAAGATCTTGGACTAATAAGGTTTATTTCTGTTTCAGAATTTACAAGCGTGGATGCAGATACGAGAATGTCTGCAGGACATGCCGTGAGCCCACCAAAATTAACCAAAAAAAAAAAAATGTACCTATATTACGTAAAATATATTAGATTTTAATAATTTTATATCTCAATTTTAAGTAGAAATGTTTAAGAAAGCTATGTATATTAATTCCTGCCAAGAAATACAAAAAATATATAAAGTGTGACGAGATACATCTAACGCCATCTAGCTAAAACAGACCGTACTACGTCGAATTCGTTACTAATCCTGTATCGCGCTAGGGAAGTTCTCAGTCGGAATTTTTAGAAAATTGCATGCAACAGCCAATCATCCACCTCTGTGTCGGATGATCACTTTCATTTACAAAATGTATGGGCAACTATTGTTAGAATTTCATAAATCAATTATGATTTACGGTCACATGATTTATAATTATAATGACGGCTCCACATTATTGCCATGAATTTACGGCGTAAAATCATGGCACAACTGGTTCTTTGAGACCTGTCGCGAAATGGACGTCAAAGTTGCTGTTGCAATACCCTTATTTGATGTGATCTGCGGCTTAAAGGCATGATGATGGAATCTTGTCACAATAACTGTTTCGTGACGTCATTAATGGTTAAAAAGTACGAAAAACTAACCTAACCTAACTTTTTTTTATCAGTACTTTTTAGCGATTGGTGATGTCACGAAGCGGTTAAGGTTCCACCCCAATGTCATAGTGCGCGGCTTATATAGGATGTTACATAAGGGTTATATCAACCTGAAGACACCCTCATCAGCTGGTCGCCCATACCGCATTTTGATATGTGTCGACAGCCAAACAAGAAAAAAAATAATTTAAAAAAAATAACTGTTTGAATTGATATAACCCTTACGAGATATCCATATTACACTCGACTGTTTAAATTGGTTAAAAATACGTGTTGATATTACTAATGAATCTAATATCAATAATATTATATTTTTTGTTTGTAAATATGTTTTTTTTTTCATATTCCTATGAATATTTTTATATTTAACCAACATGCAGCTTTACGTAAAAATACTTGTCAGCCATTGCACGGTAAAGTGAGTTATGAATGTAGCAAAGTAAATTGATACATATCCCACACTTGAATTGCCATAATTATGTCAGAAATGTTAAATAAATATGGTTGGACATTCTCACACGACGTCATCTAGCCCAAACTAAGCTGTAAGTTTGTGCTATGGGATCTAGACGACTGATAAACATACTTATATATTTCTAAATACATACATAGAAAACACCAAAACTCCGAAACAAACATTTGTGGATCACACAAATGATTCGACCCGGGAATCGAACTTTAGACTCCGGAACCGATGCACTACCGACCACGCCACCGAAGCAGTCGGTTTGGCTTTATACTATAGTATATTAAACAAAATTAAAAGTAAAAAAAAACAATATTGTTATATCAAAAAATGAGAGAAAGAAAATCAGACTTAAAACTAATCGCAAATGTCTTGAAGAAAGTTCCAAAATACTTGTAAGAATTTTAAATGTTTTAAATTATATCATAATATAGTATAAAACAATGGCCCGTTCCCTATGTATAGATCTTTAAATCTACGCAACGGATTTTGATGCGGTTTTCACCAATAGATAGAGTGGTTCTCAAGGAAGGTTTTTGTGTATATAACTTGTCACGCGGGCGTTCGGTAGTCTCATATAATTTACTTATATGTATGTATATAAAATAACATCTTTTACTGGTACAAGACTATATTCCTTGTTCTTGTTTCTTGCAATAATCATAACCAAATAACCGTGATATTGGTTATGTATTTCAATACTCTTAGACAGGGCTCGAGCACCCACGAGACATAACCCCTACCCTCTCTTCAGAATGCATTATTACCAATGAAGGACAACCTTGACATCCTTGGCATAGACGTTCGTCGAGAGCTCAATAATAAAAACTACATCGAAAGATGTATAGGGCTAGCTTCGCGGAAACTAGGAATACTGAATAAGGTGAAGAGATTCTTCACACCGGACCAGAGGTGTCTGCTGTACAAGACGCAGATTAGACCCTGCGTCGAATACTGCTCTCACCTCTGGGACGGCTCCGCGAAGTATTTGCTGGACGCTCTCGACGCTATGCAGCGACGGGCTATACGTATTATAGGTTGTTCGGGGGTAACGGGAAGATTTGAGCCGCTAGTTCAGCGCCGAACAATAGCTTCCTTGGCCGCATTCTACCGTATTTACCACGGCGAGTGTTCTGAAGAGCTCTTCAATCTGATCCCACCCTCTTCCTTCCGATCCAGAACAACGCGTGCCGGGCAGAGATGCCACCCCCACACAGTGGATAGCATGTTCGCGAGAACTGAACGTTTTAAACGTTCGTTTCTGTGCCGAACGATAGTGGCCTGGAACGCCCTGCCTGTGCACGTGTTTCCTCGCACATAACCCTGGGTTCTTTAAGCGGAGCGTGAAGAGGCACATCAGTAGGTCGTCAAGCTGAGGGCCACTCTATAGTATTGTGTGCTGTGAGAGTGGCCCACAAGCGCTAGACGTCGCCACGACTTACCACCAGGCGGGCGGCGTCAATTTGCGAACCCATTATAAAAAAATAAAAAAAAACATCTGGGTCCCGTGCACCCCCGAGACATAAAAAGTGGGTCCCGAGCACCCACGAGACAATGGGTCCCGAGCACGCACGAGACATAAACAGTGGGTCCCGAGCACCCACGAGACATAAAAAGTGGGTCCCGAGCACCCACGAGGCAATGGGTCCCGAGCACGCACGAGACATAAACAGTGGGTCCCGAGCACCCACGAGACATAAAAAGTGGGTCCCGAGCACCCACGAGACAATGGGTCCCGAGCACGCACGAGACATAAACAGTGGGTCCCGAGCACCCACGAGACATAAACAGTGGGTCCCGAGCACACAGGGTAACCCGACGAGCAGTTTAGCGCAGGCAGTGGTTTAGAACGCTCGCCGGTTGAGATGCGCAAGGTACGTGGGTTGTATTTCCGCACCGTTTGTTGATGTCATAGATATTTGTAGAATTGTAGAACGTCGTCGTGGGTCTAGGGGTGGAAATTCTCTCGCTGGAGACCATAAGCTTCAAGCCATGGGCTCCAGCGGTAGTAGGTGGAACGTGACCGTGTCCTTGCGAGCGGTTATGACATTACATTACAGAAGCAGGCTGTTTTTTTTAAATTCCGCGGCGCAAGGCCTTGGCCGATCCTACGTCCATTGCCGGGCGTCTCTGGTACGCACCAGGAGGTATTTCCAGTGGCGCCTGGCGGACAGGAGCAGACTAGGAAGCCCCGCAGCACGCAGATTCAGTCACCAACGCTGGAAATACCCGACCCCAATGCTGCCCGACCGCTTGATAGGGCACGTACATACGTTAGTGGCCATAGTCCGCCGGCGCCACTGGAAATACCTCCGAGTGCGATTAAAAAAAAAACAAGCTTCCTCGTCCCGCCACGAGTAAGAAGAAAAAAAAAGAAATAAAAATCTTTTAATTTGAACACAGAATGACACAATACAAGGTAGGTATACAATTCCGCACAAAACAAAAAGGTAAACACAAAACGAAATATACTCGTAATATAAAATAGTGGGAATTGGGCACCCATCCGCCAGAGCTCCGGTAAAGCCATCAAGTGCCATCCCAATGCACAAATTAGGCCCCCTCTCAGCTTAATGCTATTGTAAAACACGTAAGAGGTGCGGACTTGCACTTCGTTAGGATTTACATTTTTATATTATTATTTACTTTAAAATTATATCAAAAAAGGATTAAGCAAAGGCTTTCACGCTCACTTTTTGTCAGTATCATAAACTTAATATGAATAAACTATATACTTACAATGTGTTTTGTTGTTGAGTTGTTTTGTACAAGCGCCATGATCACGGACGTTCAACAACGAAATAAATCTATACTATCTTAACATGTATAAAACAAAGTCGCTTCCCTCTGTCGGTCTGTACATATCTATGCTTAGATCTTTAAAACTATGCAACGGATTTTAATGGGGTTTACACCAATGGATAAAGTGGATTCTCAAGGAAAATTTTAATGTAATCAATTGTCAAGAGGGCAGAGCCGCGGATGTCCACTAGCAATATTATTGACCGAGCAAGCGAAGCATCTACATTTCGAGATTGGACAATTTTGCTTTCGTCCATATGTCTGTCTGTATGAGTGTTCCGGACTAGCAGCCACAGTTTTTATCCGATCTACACGAAACTTGGCACAAGTGTTCCTTAATTGATTACAATTTTTTCGTTGTGAGCTTTTTTGGATTGAGTGTTTTAATTTAACAGTCTCCGTACTGAACCGATTTAAATATTCTATATGTTCCCACGGGAATCGGGAACGATAAAACTAACACGTGGGCGGAGCTGCGGTGATCAGCTATTTATTATATTACTATATTTAAATGGGGAATTACCCCACCTTAGCTCTCGAGAACTGCTTATGCTACAATAATGGTTGACCCCTCTATGGATAGCCCTCAATCTGGAGGCAAGCCAAAAAATAGAAAATTTGATCTAGCCCTAAGGGGTCAAAAGTTATAGGCCAAGACACCGTACTAGTTTATCTAAAGTTTTGCAGTAATTTTCAACAGACTTCCAAAAAAGGAGGTTTTCAATTCGACTGTATGTTTTTTGAGCGGAGCGAAGCGAAGCTCTATCTTAGACGACAAGTGTAAATCGTTTGTGTGCCAACTTCTCCGAAACGGCTCGACTGATTTTGACCAAATTTGGCATGCTGGTCGACAGCATACCCGGGAGAACGTATCTCTGAAATCATGAAAATAGAGCATAAAAAAAATTAAGAAAATTTGCTCCGCTCAACATTTTCAATTAGTAGCATGTATTGCATACCTAGTCTATATATTTAATACGACAATTTGTCTGTCTGTCTGTCTGTCCGTCCGTCGCGTTTTTCAATTTACAAAATATTTACGAAATATTAAAATATTCTTTTTTTTTTTGAGGCGATGAAGTTCGTCGGGATAACTAGTTTATTTTTATTACGACGACCGTGTTGCTCTATGTTGTACCTCATATCTGTGGACTGGGTGAGCTGGTTTTGAATTTTCTTTTAAATTGAAAGTTACTACTTCCGAAGTGTCCCATTTCGATCATTTGAGTCGGTTTGTTGTGTCAATTTTGGACGTGTATTTTATGTTGGTTACTCGTCATCTATTTATATATTTAATACGACAATTTATCTGTCTGTCCGTCCGTCGCGTTTTTCAATTATAATTAATAATACTTAATAAGTTTATTTACAATAGGATTTACAAAGGTACAATAGAAAATGAAATTAATACTAAATTTAATTATTACTATTTAAAAAAAAATGTAAAAAGTTTGGGCCCCGCGGTAGGGTGCCCATCATGGCGGCGGCATTCCCGCGCTGTATGGCGATGCTTATCCGCTGCGCGAGAAATCCGCCGGCTCGTAAGTCTCCCGTTACCTCCCTGAGCCGTTTGCTGAGCTCCTTGAAAAGCGAGTGCGCGCCCGGGCCCCACGGGCCCAGTGTCTCGACACCAAATGCGACAAAGTCGTATTGAGTGCCGAGACAACTGTACTTGCCCACCTTCGAGCGCTGACGTACCTCGGCCGCCGCACCGGCACGTTTGGCAGTTGCCGGAAGATAGGACGCAGCTAGTGTGTCGGCACACGTGGTGTCAGGTCTCTTACCATCGTCCCGTGCAATGTGCTGGGGCTCCAGAATCGCAGGGACGTTTACACTGACGAGACACCGTCGCAGGATGTCGTTGATCGCGGCATGGCGGGATAGGCGGCCAGCACTTGAAGAGCAGGCAAGCCCATGGTGACCTAGGCGATCCACACTCGCTCCACAAGAAGCTCAACTATGTTCTACACAAACCTCGGCTCCCAGCCGGAGACCGATGGCGAGTCGGAGAGTGTTGTGTTCAATGAAAGTACCAGTGTTGGGGGATGGGTAGGCATGGAGCCAGTGTCCGGATTCCTGTCTTGACACTGCTTCCAGCCTGGCGCGATTTTTTAAAGATGACGAGGTATCAATGAGGGTTTGTAAAATATGTTGGCATGAAATGTTATCCCAGGCCTTCTGATTTTTGAGAGTGGGAGGGAAATTTGGACTCGGTCCAGCTAGCCAGGCAGTTTCAGCCTCGACCAAGCTCGCGATCTCACAGTTTGTAGCCGCGGGGGCTTTAAGGATTTTTCCTGCGAGGTCAGACGAGCTATGGATTGAGGACAGAAATGCTGGCAGTGCTACAGTAGAGATTTTTCGGGTTCCCAGGCCACCATACCTAATTGGTAGGGAGGCTTGGGTCCATGCCTGCTCGCTTAGTCTGATATTTATGGTAGCTTCAATTTGGAATTTTATTGTATTGTCCAAGTCTTGGATTAGATGGGGAAATTTCCACACTGGGCAGCAGCGGAGCAGGTACGTAAATTTAGGAACAAATAGACAAAACTTAATGATGAAAAGAGCGGAATGGCTGCTAATTTTAAGGAGGCGGTCCGAAAATTCATTAAATTTAGAAACCGAATTTGTTAGAAGTGGTGGAATGGCCTCATCAAAAATAGGTGAACCAAGGAGGCTTAGACTGTTCTTTGTTACTATATTGATATTTGGGGCTACGCTATTAAAATTATTAACTATGGATTGAGCAGAGGTTGTGTTTATTTTGTCGTTAATGAAGAGTTCAGACTTATTAAAATTTAAATGTAAGCCAATGAGATCAAAATTTTGTTGTATCATTACTAAGTCAGTTAGAACAGTCTGAGCGTCCCCGGCTATGGTACCGTCATCTAGGTACCATATATTCAACTTTGAATTTACTTTGTGGATTATCGAATTAATGGCCAAACTGAAGATTGCTGGACCGAGGGGATCACCCTGCTGACATCCCACAGCCGAAATAATTTCATTATTTTTGTGTAATAATTTAGAAGGACAGTGATAACACTGTAACATAAAATTGTAGATCTCCGGAACGTATAATTTAATTTCATTCAGGAGGATGTCCCTGTTGACCGAATTAAAAGCATTTTTACGTCTAACTTAAGGATCACTTCACATTGATCAACTTGAGCAAAGGTGCGTACGGAATGTACCGTCGCTTCGCAACCTCCACGGGTTCCGAAGCCAACTTGTACGGGTTCAAAAAGGGACTGAAATTTTGACCGTGTTAGCCGAACACAAATTTTGGCAGCCAATCGCCGCAGAGTGGACCCTACAGCGATCGGTCGTACACCACCATCTTTTTTAATTAAAGCTATTAAATTTGCTCCGTATAGGATAGGCGTAACTTCCTGGCACACAGCCCCCTCCAACATGATGTTGACTAGTCCGGTTAGGGCCGAGATGACGTGGTCGCCACCTGCGCCTACACCGTGGCTGGTGAGGTCTTTGAGATGCTGGGGGGAGATGCCATCCAGTCCAGACGCCGAACCTATAGGGAAAGAAGCAATGGCAGCAACAACATCTTCTTCTTTGGCGTGGAGGCATGTTGCAACCTCAGATGGTGGGTCTACAAAAGGTGGACAGGTAGGGCCTGGGGGGTGTTTCGATTGTAATGCTAAGGCGGTCTCCGGTGTATCAGGTGCTATGGTGTCATTTGAAAAAAGCAGCCGAGCGGCACCCTTTAGGTCTCCGTCTTGCACTTTCTCTTCAACTTTAGAGAACAAGTCTTTAGGTTTGCTATGCGGAGGCGTTGGAGGTGCCGCTAGGGGTAATTGAGTGTTAGGGGCAGTGTTATTTTTAATTTGTTGAGTGAGTGAGGTTTTAGTTTCGTGGCGTGTAGAGTTCTGTAAGCGAATGTTGGGAGGTCATGCCAAGAAGCGGGGTTGTTGTCGCGAGTACATTTTCGAATGGTATCTGCTAGAGCCGAGGCTACGCAGGATCGGGCACCCCGGGGTATTCGTTTTACGATGCTAGTTGAATGTTTCAGTTGGCTAAGGTGTGAGTGTAGGGGTATGGGGGATAGTGGTGAGTTGTTGAAAGTCAGGGGGTCGAGGTTTTGGCTACATGGAGGTGAATTAATGATACGAGCGTGATGAATACGTGATTGATGTACATGAAGTCCTTTTGTGCTATTAAAAGATCGTGAACACACTTCACAGACGTGCATACGGCTCGAGGAAAAGGAACACTTACTTACAGTAAAATATTTAAAAAGTACTTAAACTATTAGAAAAAAATATAACTAAGGAAAATAATTGTTCAGGGCTAGTAGTAAAAAAAAACGAAGAAATTCAAAGGGTAGTAGTGCTTGCTTGCAAAGTTTGATTCATTTATAGGATTTTAAAATTTTCAATTTTCAAAGCTCCCATCCAACCATATCATAGAATTATTACAACACTGTGCGCACATAACATCGGCTGGTTGCCACGCAACCGTTACTATGGTTTCGTATATTGTTACACTTTCTTAATTAATAATACATACTTTTTGCATGAAATTTGAAAATATTCTTTTTTTTAATATTTGAGGCGATACCAAGTTTGCCAAAAAATTACCAATCGAATTGAGAACCTACACCTTTTCGAAGTTGGTTAAATCGAAGCAGGTTAGATATTTCAGAGAGGCTATAAAGTTTAAGTAACACGTAACATATATTGAAACATTTTTTAGTCATATTCTTAATTCCTACATTGTATGTAAAAATGTATTCTAACTGTATATTTTTATATACTTAATAAAAGTTGTATAAATCACGATATTTCTGTTGATAAGTTCACTTCAACATATTAATTGAATAAATATATGTTTTTTAAATTTATTTTTTTATTTTTCTATCAACTGTGTACCATTCGGATGTGCCGGCGCCGCTGCTGCAGCGGCTGAAGGCCTCAAACGGCGCAGGTGATTACATATTTGAGCCGTTTGGGGTTGAGACACTGGGGTCATGGGGTCCGAGTGCTCGCCGCCTTTATTGAGACATTGCTAAACGCTTAATCGATGCTTCTCACTACCAGAAGGCTGGCTATTTTCTGACCCAAAAAATAAGTATCGCCATCCAACGTGGCAACACAGCCAGCGTGGGAACCTTCCCAGTCGGCAATGACGCGGAGGATTTTTTAAACGATATTTTGTAATGTAAATATTTTTAGTACATAATTATATATAGTACATAATAAATGTTATATTATTGTGTTCCTAAATATACCTACTTATTAAAAACTGCTGTACCTACATTTTTTGTTTACGTATCTACCTGTATAATTTGAGACCTAGAACTGATAAGACTTTTATCTAGGTATTCCTAACATATAGTTAGACCTCTCCGCAGACATCAATCACCTACCTAGTTAATAAATGAACAAGGCAAATAAGGCTGGATTTTTTTGCAATTTATATCGCGAAATATTTAAAAATAAAATTTTTCCATATATACTGTTTTAATTCAAGGGGCTCGTGGTCTAGTGGTAACCGACAATGTTAACACATTGCAAAGGTTAAGCAACATCGACTCAGGCCGGTCTTAGGATGGGTGTCCATTTCTTAAGACATTGAGACCCCTCCGGGCCTCGGAGAGCACGTTAAGCCGTCGGTCCCGGTTGTCATACTAACATCTATGACAGTCGTTAGGGGTGGTTGGAGCCCTAAATCAAAAATCCGACCGGTCTGAAACCGGTCAGAAATTCGATATCGCCCATGGGTTGTGGAGGTCAGATGACAGTCGCTTCACGGAAAATATCGAAGTTCAGCCGAATCGCAGTTAGACTGGAAAGCCGACCCCAACAGAGTTGGGAAAAGGCTCGGTGAATCATGATACTGTTTTAATTCAAATCTAAGTAAAGTAAACGCCTGTTTCTTAAACCTGGACGTGATCCTTTAAGCGTCTAAATACATAAATAAATATGTTAGGACAATTCACTCAACGCCAACTAGTCTCAAACTAAGCAGAGCTTGTAATAATAATATGAGTACTAGATAAACTGATATAAATACTTACATCTCCTTTTTTTGTAAATACATTCTTATTATACATAGGAAACATCCAGACTTCGGTACAAACGTACGTATATGTCATCAAGCCGATCGATAATATGTTTTTTTTTCCGCGGCCCAAGGCAGCGGTCGCTCCTACGTCAATTGCCGAGTGCCCCTAGCGAGCTCGCAGGCGATCGACATGTTAACCAATGACATCGCACTAAGTATCGATCACGTGACGTTTTTTGTAATTTCCTGCATTATCATTGGTTATCGATTAAAGTCTACGATGGCTGTGCACTTACCGTGGGAACTTCAGGCTGCATGTTGTGAACATCAGTCAGTTCACACGTTGTAAGTATAGGTTTATAATAATTTCAGTGTCAGCGGATTATTGATTTCATACGTTGACAACATTTTATTGTAGGCTTACGTTTTTCAATATTCAGACACTCGTCTGTAGTGGCGAGCCTTTTGCCGTTTCTGAGGAAAACCTATATTTTTGCCATTGCCTCGTCTGTTTGTTATCAGGTACACTGCGTACAGAAGAGGATGACTCCTGGCCATGGAGATAATGGTAGGGCCCCTTAGCACCTTATACAAATCCTACTTCCCAAATGTTATGAAGCTTAGAGGAAAATTACGTTGTCTGGGTCTCTGTCTGCGATCTAAGTTTCGACGACCACTAGATCACCACACAGCTGATGGAAAATGTAAACCCACAAAAAATAAATCTTAAATTTCTACTAAAATTATATTTACCTAAAGCTGAAGAGTTTGTTTGTGTGTTTATTTGGTTGCACGCGCTAATACCAGAAACTACTAGTTCGAATTAAATAAAATACTTAGTTTTCATGACACAACCTCTGCTTCATAATAAACAAAACGTAGACTCAATAGTGTGAAGAATCCAAACATTTTTTTTTTCTGAAATAAATCGATTGTAAATATATCACATCAGTACTTAGTTGACGACTTCTGCTTCCATCAATTATTTGTATGACCACGTAGATACAAGATCGATATAGAATTGTGGTCACTGTTGTAAGCACAACTGTGTCCACTGTCCATTAGAAATATTTTTATTGTGTGATCAAAACAATAAACTTAATTTTGAACGATATTTTTACCAAAATCATCTAAACGAAGGCCACTTAATCTACACACAAATTAAAAAATAAATAAAGAAGTTTTATTCCAAATTCAAAAGTAATAAAGGTATGCTCTGAGCTGCGCTACCAAAGAAAGTACCTATAGCTATTCGTTCCAAATTCAAACAAGGCAGGACGATCTGATATTTTTTTTTAATGAAACATCAGCAAGTGAGCGTGGATTATTGGGCCATGGTAAGCACAATGTTAATATACGGAGCGATGACAATCGCGGGGTGGTTCATGTTTAAATTATTCCATGCAGTGTTCAACTTACCGCGACGTTTGAGATCACAACAGGAAACTATAGAGGAGACCTTACAGGAGTTGCAGGTAAGAAAACTTTTTAAATAAATACGTGTACAAAGTTCTTCACATCATTGCTGACTGGGAAGGTTTACTTACCAAAAAAAAAGTAAACCTTCCCAGTGAGGGCGCCGCAGACGTGACTACGCGCAGGACCATCGAACTCCATGATCGGGGCCTGAGGCCGACGGACTAGCAACCCACCGTCCTTACAGAAGCAGGCTAGAAGGACTGCGTGCTGTGGGGTCTTACCCCAAGCACGTCTTCACTCACCGATGCGGGATAAAACCCGACCCCAGGGATGCGGGGTAAAACCCGATCACCATACAGAGGCCACACAGGTGGCCAAGGTCCGCCGGGCGCCACTGGAAATTATTTTAGTGCTTACCATAGGCGCTCGGCGATGAATGATTTAAAAAAAAAGAATACTTACCAGAAATTTTTAATAGTATGTGACATGGATACCTAGATAGGGTAGTCACGACACAGTCTAGTCGCTTTTGGCTTCTAGTACCTAATAGGGAGCGAATTTATGGCCGTTTTCGGATACTAAGTATTTTTGATGAGTTACCTAGGTACCTAGTTTGTTTTTTAAACATACTTATAATAATAATAATAGCCATTATTTAATAATCTTACATAAGCTTAAACTTATCTATAACTTATCTAATCTAGTCGATATTGACACCAGTTTCGTGAAGATTGTCTTGCTACCCAGCATAGGCCTCCCCTAAAGCTCGCCACAGTGTACGATTACGTGTTTTTCTCGTCCACGTGACACCTGCTATCTTTTTAATGTCGTCTTCCCATCTACGACGTTGCCTTCCTTTCCTTCTTTTATGTTGTCTTGGGCACCACTCTGTTACATTTTTGGTCTACTTATCTCTTTGACTTCGCATCATATGACCTGTCCACCGCCATTTTAGGTTTTTAATGCAGTATCTTTTAAACATACTTACATTCATCTATCTCTCTCAGTCCTGCATAAACATTCTTTGCACCACATTATGTCAGTTTAGGTTCCACGTTATACGTAGTTGGCAAGTTTACTGTCTAATATCTTACTACAATAAATTTAAAACCTTTATGTCTTAAACTAGGCTACTATCTTAAACTAGTTTAGGCCCCAAATTCTTGTTTGGGGCCTTTTTGGAAAGTAAAAAAAGCGAATTATAAAAACATTTTTTACTAAGTATGACCATTTATTATAGGTAGGTAATCCCGTTATTTCTTTTTGAGCTACAACTTTTTTCTTTTTGTGAACCACTTAAATATGTTCTTTTCGACATAATGAAATAATGTTTAAACGAACAAATCAAAACTTCTGTTTATCTTACTCAATTTTAAATAGGTATCAAACGAAACAAAATAGTGCCACTCCTATCAGACTGAAAGTTTAATACATCATTCGGGGATTCCCCCAACCATAGACAATGTCGGCATTTATGTTAGGCCTTGTTTAGACGGTGCAGGTTGACTTTGGTGTACTTAGTAAATTAGTTAGGATGCGTTTGGAAATATTATTAATTAGTACCTACAGTAAGAATAGGCGCAGTCATCGATATAATGGCGTAGTATAACTAGTAGGTACGTAGGTCACACTATAAGCTTTGCGTAACTTAAAAAAACAACATGTTAAAACCAAAATATTATATTTATTGCTTTTCAAAATACTCTCCTTTACATTTTAAATATTTTTTTATGCGATCGAACTATTTTTTTAAACAGGAGGACTACAGATCTGAAGGCATGTTTTTTACGTGCTGATTGAACGCTATCACTGCCTCTTCGGAGTTCGTAAAAGTGAAACCTCTCATCAAATCTTTGATTTTGGGGAAAATACAGAAATCACAGGGTGCTAGGTCGGGGCTATGTGCAAGATGGGTGACGAGTTGTACTTTTTCGGAAGCTAAAAATGACTTTGTTTTGTTGGCCGTGTGTGAAGAAGCGTTGTCATGATGTAGGAGAACGCGGCTTTTGGGTCGTCTTTCACGAACTTTTTCTAACACCCTGGGTAAACAAATGGTAGAATACCACTCGGCATTAACACTCTTTTGATCATCAAGTGGAATTGTACAGATGCGACCCATAGCTGAGAAAAAAAACGCGATAACTTTTTTACCAACGTGAGAAACGTTGGTAAAAAAGTTATCGCGTTTTTTTTCCTGCCTGCCTGCCTCACTTTTGTTGGCTTGTTCTCATTTTCAAACACCCGTTCACAAGATTGCTGTTTTTTTTTCGGGTTCAAAACACTAAATCCATGTTTCGTCTCCTGTGACAATGTCATAAACAGCATTAGAATGTCCGTGGTCGTACTTCAGTAGCATCTGTGAGCACCATTCCACGCAAGCCCGCTTCTGCTCTGCTGTCAGTTCATGAGGGATCCAACGACAACAAAGTTTCCGAACTTTCAATTCTTCGTGTAAAATTTTCTGGATTTGACTCATACCAATCCCCAATAGTCCTCGAATTGTCTCATAGGTAATCCGCGGGTTTTCTTCAATTAACCGCTTAACAGTAGCCACATTATTTTCGTTGACGGCAGTTGAAGGCCGCCCTTCACGAAATTCGTCATGTAAAGAAACTCGACCTCTCTCAAATTCAGCAAATCATCGCCTCACGGCTTAGAGCATTAAACCGTTGGTTTATTGCTCTGAGCCTCACGGTGCTCAAACAAGGTGCTTCTCTCCCAAAAGCATTTTGAAGACGAGCGCTATAAAATCTTTTCGACTTAATTCCATTTTCGTTGCATACCTACGTGTTACTTTGATGTGTGATAAAAAAACAATTGACAAATGATTTCCCGCCAATTGTTTTTTTTATTACTAAGATGGTTGCAACGTTTAAAAAAATATAACATTCGAAATTCAAATAGTTCCGATTAGCTAGAAGTGCAAAACTTTTAGTGTGCCCCATGTATATGCTTTGTAAATACCTTCTGATAAGATTACTGATTTGTGAAAAAAGTGTAATGTGCCCGACACAAAAATGTTTTGAGAATAAATGTGTGAGAGAAATTGTCGGTCCTTCGGGGCCCCCTGAGAATGGGGGCCCTGGGCACGGGCCCTGTGTGCCCTTATGGTGAAGACGGTATTGTTTATAAAGACCACTTTATGTAAAAAAGCATATTATAAGACAGTAAAGTGTCTGGCTTGAGCATAGTGCAGGCGCCTCCTAAAATGCCGTAAATGTAGCATATTTTGTACTTAGGTGACTATATTTTTTTTGCATTATACACGCTTTTTGATTTTGACGAGACCAATGTACATTCGTCCACATTTAGTCTTAAGAAAATGTGTAAATCAGTCAATTATTGAAAAAGAGTGACCGAGAGTTTTATTGCCAGGTTCTTTCTCTCGGTTCTACTTATTGCTTTGCGAATCTGGCAGTACATGTAAATATAGAAGCAATGACATTTTTTATTTTAAGTACTTACTGACGTTTGTAAGAGCCATTTAGTGACCCGTACAAATAAATAAATCATTTCATTGCATTTCATTTAATTTTTTCAAATGTATTTTATTTATTTCAGCGACGATATCCAGATTTAAATATAACAGAAGAAGACTTGAAAAACGCAGAAAAAGAGTTAGAAGAGTGGTCAAAAGAGGCAGAGACTAAACCAAAAGAGGAAGAAGAAAACGAGAAGAATTCTAAGAAGCAATTAGAAACAGCACCACCCGCTGAAGAGAAGAAAGCAAATTAATTTATTTTTTGCAATAATATCTAATTCACTGCTTTAAATAATATTGCAAAATACACACAGTGCGTGAAGTTTTACAATGAGATAAACAGGATGTTTAATTTTGTAGCGAAAGAGGGGGTGAATCCTAACCTGTATAAGGGGTACACCTGCCATTTAAACTCAAGACCTTCGACTCCAGTATACCTCGTGTCACATTAAAAGAACGTTGACATTTAAGCTGCGCAGTAGACGATTTATCGATCTACTCTAGCGGTAACAGCGAGTAAGAGCGAGAAAACGCATGCGCAAACCCACCCCTCCCACTCTAGCTCAGCGTTTGCGTTCCTGTTACGCAAACACCAGTATAGTTAGCTTTAGGCTCTGACACTAACCACTGGACCACACCACTTATTCCACGGAATATCATTTTAAAACTCACTCACTGAAATAAGATTTTTTTTATGAAATACTCGTTCGACACGACTTGTAATATCACACTAATTACTTTATATAAAAGAGAAAGTGATGATAGTTTGTATGTTAATCAATCCTTGCCCAAACTGCTAGAGCCATTTGGATAAAATTTAGTCTGGAGGCTTTCTTGACATTATTTTCACCATATCGAAAGCTCAGTTGATTAAAGTACCTAACTGAAAGCATTCCGGTTAACCACTCTAGTTAATTTTGACTGCTTCGGTGGCGTGGTCGGTAGTGTATCCGCTTTCGACGCCGGAGTCTCGGGTTCGATTCCCGGTCGGGACAAACTTTGTGTGATGACACATACGTTTGTACCGAAGTCTGGATGTTTCCTATGTATAATATGTATGTATTTACAAAAAAAAAATGTATATAAGTATTTATATCAGTTTATCTAGTACTCATATCACAAGCTCTGCTTAGTTTGAGACTAGATGGCGTTGTGTGGATTGTCCTAACATATTACTACTACCAAGATGTTAATTTATAAAATTATGTACCTACCTACATTGAAGCTGCCTCGGTGGCGCAGTGGTAAGAGACTGCCGTCCCTGAGGTTCGATTCCAGGTCGAATCAAATATTTGTGTGATCCACAAATATTGTTTTCGGAGTTTTGGTGTCTTCTATGTATAATATGTGTGTGCTTCAAGCTGTAATCCTCATATTTCAAAATCTTAATGAAAACGAATTTTGACAACGCTAAAAAATAGTCATACATGTAAATAAATAGTAGCATTATAGTTTCGGCGTTATAGCTGTAGGTAAGTTAGTGAGGATTATAGCTTAAACGTCAAGCTGTAATCCTCATTTCTGGTGCAAGCAAACGATAAAGTCTAATCGAATTGGTTTAGGTTCCAAAAAAATTGTCATAAAATAGTCGCAACGACATGCCAAATCTCAGAAATAGTCCATTAAAGATTCCAGAGATATAAAGGTAGGTACGAGGATTATGGCTTGAACATTTGAAAACTTCAAATTTCTTCGGAACGCTTCCATTTTCGGTTTAAAGTTTGTGTCAAAAAATAGTCATGAAATAGTCGTATGAAGCGATAATAAATTTGAGGTGATTTAATTTGAAAATAAAAAGATTTAATTTTCCCTACATTTCTATGGAGTACAGCAGTCTACAAAATTTGTAACTTCATATGATATTATTGTGAAATATTTCGCTTAATATATAATATTACTTCCAATTAGACCTTTGCTTGCACCAGAAATGAGCTAACTTATAGCTGTAACACCGAAACTATAATGCGACAATTTTTTTTACATGTATGACTATTTCATGACTATTTTTTAGCGTTGTCAAAATTTGTTTTCATTGAGATTTCAAGAGGATTACAGCTTGAAGCACATTAATTTGTATATATTTAGAAATATATAAGTATCTTTATCAGTCGTCTAGATCCCATAACACAAGCTTATATTAGCTTCATTTGGAATAGATGACGTTGTGTGAGAAAGTCCAAAAAAACCTAATATGTAAGTACATTAATGTTTTTTTCTAGGTCAATTACAAGTGAAAAAAAAAACAGGCAATTTAACGGTACATCCCGATATAAGCTCACCAAACTCGTTTGCCAATTTGATTTAATAGTTTTTTAACCTACACGAATCAGTTTTCTAATGTTCTCGTAGGATAATTGACGGAGCGAGCGAAACGTCTACATTCCAGGCTACAAAATATATTTTGTCTTTCTCTCAGTATGTGTGTTCGAGCTAGCAGTGACATTTTTTATCGGATGTCATCAACAAAACTTGGCACAAGTTTAATTTGAATCAAATTTTTCATCGTTAGCTTTTTAGGGGTCCGTAGTTAGCAATTAAAAAAAACGATACCACCTACATAGAGACAGTAGGTAGGCAGGTACTTAATTTATAGGTACCTACACTACATCTATTGGGAACAGGGAAATATAGCCGAAATCCAGAACCGCCCCATTCTTGTATAAGCGGGAATGCTGTAACCTATAAGTATGTACCTACTCGTATTATCTCGCCGGGCGCCACTGGAAATTCCCTGTGTGCTCACCAGAGGCGCTCGGCGATGGACGTGTGGGACTTCGGCCGCGGAACTTGAAGAGAAAGGTCTAAGTATTATCTCTATACACATCATAATTGCCTCTATTTTGCAGAATGTTGTGTTGACTTCGAGAAGGACACTCACTAATTCTACGAAACATCATTCGTATACTTCACTAAGGCCCACTTGCGCCAGGCTAGGTTAACACGATTAACTCGGAGGTAAATGCTACTTTGGAGTTAAATTCTAATTATGTCTTGCACCATCAAGAGTTAGGGGTTAACCATGAGTTAAATTTTTAAATGTTTAACCCAATGATGTGGGAGGGTTAATGTCAACTAACTCTGGGTTAGTAATGGCAAAATTGAGATATTTTAGGTTAGGTACGCTTTGGTTGTGTCTTGTATTTGTTGCATTCATTGTTATCGGTATTATTTTGTCCTGAAAATGATAAATGAATGGTAGTTGTCTGATGATGATGAAGAGATCTTCGAATACATTAGTTCAGACTTTTATAACAGAAGAATTGCAGAACGGACCGATCATTTTTACTCACAATGTGACAAAGATTTTCACAGAAGATTTCGTTTACAAAAAGAAACTGTTCTCTATTTATTAGATAAAATTGAAAATAGATTGCAATATACAAATGCGAATAATAAGTAAGTACCTACATGTGACCAACATTACGTTTTTAGTCATTAGTGCCTCTTCAGTGAACTCCTTTTAAAATAGCCTATAATATTTTTTATTAATATTTTTCTACTACATCGAACAGTAGCAAATTGTCGCTATTTGTGAAATTTGGGCCGCGTAACCGAGGTTACTTTTCCATTTTGAAGATCTTAATTTAAGTATTTTCACAAAATAATAACTTTAAACGACAATGCAAAACAAGACGCTCAAGCTCAAGTCACAACAACAGTCAATATCTCAGCTATTGTAGTGTACTCTGTGGTCAATATAACGCGACAAATAACCACGTGTCATTTCTATTCTGACATAAAGGAATAGACTTATCCAAAGTACTGTGGAGCGAGAGAGAGCGGTACACTTAATTTATTCAGCATTCGATCTACCATATTTTGCCAGATGTAAAAAGAATGAATGAACATGACCAATGAACATGACAAGACTCGGGTAACCTCGTGTTAGTTGACTCTGGGTTAATTTTTACTGGTGCAATATAGACTGTGAGTTAAAAATTTAAAACATTATCACAAAGTTTTGGCGCAAGTGGGCCTAAGTATACGAATGATGTTTGAGGTCCAGTTTAGTGAACCTACAATAAATAAATAATAATAAAAAATAAAAAAAATAAAAATATAACAAAGTGCACATATCGAACAACGTTTCTTGTCCTGCACCTGGAGCTAGTTAGGAATAACTAGTTCTTCTGTGCGGGACTATTAACTAAACAAGCATTACCTTGACATTGGCGAAATCATCGACAAATATCGATGGAGCCACGTTTTTAAAAAAAGAAGAAGAACGTACTTAAGTAAGTACTACCTACACTACGTTAATAAGTTAATATTCACTCATATAAATATTACTAGTGGTCGCCCGCGACTTCGTCCGCGTGGTAATTTGGATTTTTTCCCGTTCCCGTCGCGCCGCGTCATATTTTGAACAATTCACACAATATCTTTATAAATTGTAACCTATGTGTTATTCTGATGTATAAGCTATATTATTGTAAAGTTTCATTAAAATCCATTTAGTAGTTTTTACGTGAAAGAGTAACAAACATCCATACATACATACCTACATACTCACAAACTTTCGCGTTTATAATATTAGTAGGATGTAAAAAGGCGTACCTAAGCTGAGCTTTACATTTGTGTGAGTGCACGTATATACCTACGTGAACCGTGAACGTATATTTTTACACACACATGTGTTGTACACACATTATTTTTACTCTAACTTTTCGTGATCACAAATGGAAAGCTCCGCTTACGCCTTTTTACCTATACTTAACCACTTCAAGAAATATAAGAATATAAAAATATAAGGCTCTTCGCGCCCTCAATGCTATATCGGAAATAGTAGATGTGTTTTCATGTCATCTGAGTGAGTTCACAAAGGCAGCATTATATGTAATTAGTTACAAAAGTTACTAGTAGTATGGTCAATAAATAAACATTAGGTATTTGTCATTTAGGTACTTACCTAAAAGTAACAACAAGCTTAACAATAATATTATCATTATTTCACAATGATAATATTATTGTTAAGCTTCTGCGCGTACAAAACAAGAACGCTTATCAGACATTATACAAAGTAAATTTACTTTATTTATCAAATGCTACTATTTATCTAATTTTTTCAACAGATGTTATCGTTTGGGAATATTTCAATATTCCCGAACAACAATTAACATCTCTGTTTAAAATTATTTTTGACAAAAACCTACCTCGAAAATAAAGTTCCTAAGTTTGCCAATAGATGGCAGGATACTACAAATAACAAAAGTTCAGTAGAAACCGGCCGGAACGAGGCGTGGGGAGAGCTTTCCTTTCACCCTAAGCTAAAATTGTATTGATCGTGTAAGTATCAATGCAAATTGTAAACACACAGTCGTATTCGACTTGTTTATATTATATTTGCTGCGATAGAGAATTATGTCCTCGATATAATTGATAACGTATCAGTATTCACGTTGTAAATAGTCATTTAACATTCGATTGTTCAGTGTGCTCAAGACAAGGCGTGTCGTTTGCTCATTATATTGAATAGTTTTATGTGTTTCTAATGATTTGAATTTTCTAAATGTGGTGTTAACATGACGAGATCTAGTTATCGTCCATTAGTTCCGAGAGCTTCGAATAATTCTCTGGAAATTCGCGATAATGGGTAAGCAATCCTTTGATATTTAATATTACTTATAAGGAGGTTAATTTTACGAAATTTAAGGTATATCTAAGGGTTTAATCATCCTTTTACTATTGAAAAGGTACCTATCGTTCTTCTTCTAGGGAAAGTGTCTTTTGGAATGTGGGAATACCTACATGACCTTTAACAAGTGCCCGGGAACGTAAACGTGAACCCTATGTAAAATAAATCGATTTGGATTTTGTATTATATTATACTTACGTCAAGATAATTATCTAAAGGTCATGTCATCTTCTTTTTACCCCTTAAGAGTTACACACCCCGAGATAATCATATTTAAATCGCTAAAATTGTTGACAAAGGAATTTATTACATTGTATTAGCGTATGTAACATCTGTCCTGACTGTGGGAAATTTGAATTAAATTAGCAGAGTGCTTTCGTCTGGACTCTATCTTTAATTAATTAATTGTGATACTGAACTATAATAGGTACAAAGTTAGGTAATAATTAAGAGTTACGACTCGCAATCATCGCTTTTATTATGCTCTCACATAACTAGTTGAGTACTAATTTTCTAAAGCTGTATTACGTAATATTAAATGGTCAAAACTAATATTGTAGACTGGTTTTTGCGATTAGGTATACATCTACATCGACACTACTATTATAAAGAGGAAAGATTTGTATTTTTGTGTGTATGTTTGTAATGAATAAACTCAAAAACTACTATGCCGATTTCAAAAATTCTTTCACCATTGGAAAGCTACATTCACCCTGAGTAACATAGGCTACTTTTTATCACGGTAATGTGTTCCCACGGAAACCGGGAACGAGTAAACTAGATCACGCGGGCGGAGCTGCGGCGATCAGCTAGTAGGTAATATCTATAGGTAAGTAATTAAAATAAAAGTTAAGCATATTCAACACGTTGCTAATAAAATAGCCCGAGACGCATAGAAATTTAATTGGTTGTGCCATAACGGCTGGCTGGCTCATCGCAAGGGGTTTAAATTTTTTGGTTATAACTGCTACTTTTTATTAAATTCATTCGGCCATTTTGGACATAACCTCCTAGTATGTGTTACTAAAAATACTGGCAAACTGTGGGTGTCTAATGCACCTCTGCCTACTGCTAATAAAATATACGTAGCTTAGGTATCCCCTTCAATACTAATTTACACTTTCTCAACCACCGTTCTATATTCGGACGTATTATCAAAAGTCTGGAAAATTTAAGAGAAAACTAAATACAATCTCTGAATAGTGTAAAATGCGATTTTTTATTTCGTACGTAAAGTTTCTAAGATTGCGAGTTCATCACAAACAAACTCATAAGCTTAATAATATTTGAATAGATAAATTGATTGCCAGATATGACCTACTAACTAAATAATTTTCTGAAGCCACGCTGACATATGCCTACTTAGAACAATAGCCTCACTGAAATAAGAGAAAAAAAAAGAATTATGACGTTCTTGGCATCTATCCAGACACTAAGAGCCACTATCTGAAATCACAAGCTAAAATTATTCAGCCTCAACTTGACGTCCTCGCTCTGATATCTGAACTCATACCAACCTAGATTAGATAGGTTACATAAACATTTATAGAAAATCGTGTCGTTGTCCCCTAAGAGGTGGACAGGGGCATTTATAAAGTCCACATTTCTCCAGTCAATATTGGTACCACGTAGAGAACGAGTTTTTTTGCTGTATACAGTGTTATTTAGCCTAAGACCTAGCCATATATACCTAGTTTTAAGTTATCTTTAACACTCATTGTAAAGTACTCTCTTATCTTATTTAACTATACTATCCTTGTTTCTCTAACACTCATTGTACGCACTTTCACATTTCATTTAACTATCTTTGTAATCCTTGTTTCTCCAATGCTCATTGTGTCGCACTTTCTTGCTCCATTTGACCATCCCTTATTTTAGTTATAAGTTATTGTATCCCTTCCGACGAACCAAAGATCCCAATTGTATAAATACACATGTTCACTTTTATTCCAGAACTACGCTACTAATTCTAATTCAACTCCGTAGTGTTAAGTTGTAAATTAGTACTATAAATAATGAAATTAAAGTTTATTTTAAAACAGACTAGTTTTGCTTTGCCACATAACAACAGGGGCATTTATAAAGTCCACATTTCGTCAGTCACTGCTGGAACCACGTAGAGAGCGAGTTTTTATGCTGTTTACAGGCACTTTGTTTGCCTTATCTCCTTGTTCGTTAGCAGCTGCGTAGCGTGCTGGTACGGGTGACTTACCCCGGAGATATTGATAGAGTCCTTTTAGCTATAGCACCCAAGTTAACGCTCTGAAATGGAAATGAAATGAAATGATTTATTTATTTGTATAGGTCACTAAACGGCTCTTACAAACGTCAGTAAGTACTTAAAATAAAAAATGTCATTGCTTCTATATTTACATGTACTGCCAGATTCGCAAAGCAATTAGTAGAACCGAGAGAAAGAACCTGGCAATAAAACTCTCGGTCACTCTTTTCAAATAATTGACTCATTTACACATTTTCTTGAGAGTAAATGTGGACGAATGTACATTGGTCTCGCGTCAAAATCAAAAAAAATATAGTCGCCTAAGTACAAAATATGCTACAATTACGGCATGGCAAGGTTTTTTTGTTGTATATTTGGAATGAGAACATATGAGAACCAAGCACTAATGGGAATTCTACACGGTTTAAAACGCGTTTTTAAACGTGGTATTAAAAGGAGCGTTTTGCTGGCTACACGGTTTAATATAGTTTATTCATTACAAACATACACACAAAAATACAAATCTTTCCTCTTTATAATAGTAGTATAGATAGTGTAGATAGTTGTCGGAATGGGACCAAATTGAAATGGGTCATTAGAAGCACTAACTTTCAATTAAAAAATAAACGTCAAAAATAGACAAAGCAACTGAATTCAACCTACCGAAATGGGACCAAATAGTTGTCGAACTGGAACCAATTGGGAAGTAGTAGCTTCCAACTTAAAAAAAAATCTAAATCTGTTCATCCAATCCAAAGATATGAGGTAACAAACATAAAAAAAACCTACAGTCGAATTGAGAAACTACTCCTTTTTTGGAAGTCGGTTGAAATATATTAAAATCGGTTCACCAAATAATCAGGTTCAACAAATAAATTATTTGATTTGATTCACCCAGTCGAAACCAACATAAATTTACAAAATACACTCTTGTTAAATACCTTCTCCATTTTATGAAATCGGTTAATAAGAATCAAAACCATACCTACTTGGTGTTGGGTTTAGGTAGGTACAAATATTGTCCCATTATTTAAGGTATTTTGGGGTCAGTGGATTCAAAACATTCGTGACCTTATTTATCTTTCTACTTACGTATTTTATGAAACCTTCGGCACAGAATATACAGAACTTGCACTCCGACACTAAAAAGCACATTCTTTTGTTTACAGAGAACAACATTCGAACGTTAGGGTTGTCCAGTAAAGTAAAATATATACCAGCATAATTTTACCAATAATTATGACGTTAATGCCTCAATATCAACTCTATGGTCAATATATTTTTGTATTTTAAAGCAATGAGTTTGCTTAAACTATTTTTAAAATTTTAAGAAAGAAATTATAAATAGATCACAAAAACTGATGTCATCGGCGGGACTCGAACCCACGGCCGTTCCCTAACGGGAAAAAGGTGGATCCAACGCTAACCTTAATAGCGCGATGTAGAAATTATGATTATGATATGAAGCAAAAATTCGATGTTATCGGTAGTGGTCATCGTAGCTCAGTTGGTCAGAGCAGTCCCCTTGTTAGGGAAAGGCCGTGGGTTCGAGTCCCGCAGATGACATCAGTTTTTGTGATATATATATAATTTCTTTCTTAATATTTTAAGAATAGTTTAAGCAAACTCATTGCTTTAAAATACAAAAATATATGGATTTGGTAAGGATTCATCTAAAAATTCAGTGTTTAAATATCATTGTAACACGATACACTGGTACCGTTAGTTCGGTAGAACTGCGGTAGGTGGATCCAACGCTAACCTTAATAGCGCGATGTAGAAATTATGAATATGATATGAAGCAAAAATTCGATGTTATCGGTAGTGGTCATCGTAGCTCAGTTGGTCAGAGCAGTCCCTCTATGGTCAATGCCGTATAACAAACAAGAGACAACCCTTACTGACTTACAACTTCAAGTTGTAACTGACGTCACGTATTTTTTTGCTATTGTTAGGCGAGTGACATAGCCCTGCCTTCGGTTTATGTTCTGTTCACCTTCACCACGCGGGTAATTTAATTTATCCAAAAAGTAACGACAGCGACTTTCTGCATACGTCGGAATCTTATTATTAACGAGAAAAATATTCGAAGTAGGTAAGAGGTTGATAGTTTGACACTCATTATGACAGATAACTTGCACTTGTATTTATTCACTGATATTTACACTCACAGAAAATAGTGATGTATGAAAATGTGTCATACATATGATTTGTACCAAACATTTCGATAGTTTGAATTACAATCGATAAACGCCATCTAGTAACATGGAAAAAAAATCTGATTTTACAAAGTGCTTACGGGCTAAACATACTAATGGTTTTTTAACTAAACATGGGGTCTAAACTACACAACTTCGATTCCTCGATCATTCAGATTTGATGGATTGTGGATGGCATGGCAGTAGCTTCACGGAAAATATTAAAGTTCCACCGCCTCGCAGTTAATTAGACTGGGAAGCCGTACCCAACTGGACTGGGAAAAGGCTTAATGGATGATGATCTAGATCCCAGAAACATCTAAGAGACCTGAACCAACGTCATCTGCATGTGAGAGGAGTTCTTTTTTGTCAGACACTTACCTATTCCTCTCTTGGGTATATCTTTAAGTTCGTAATAATTTATTGGTCAGATTGATTAGTCAAATGCCGCGCCCCGGTTGCAAAATGCATGCAAAGTAGCTAGAAAGGTAGGTAGAGCTAGGTATATACTTATCTATAAATAGCCACACTGTCTGGCATTTACTTAATTTAAGTAGGTAGGTACACTTACCTACAATATTTATATTAAGTGTCTATGTGGTATCTTATCTATGTAGTGTCGGAAGTCAGTTAAATTCTAGAAAACAAATAATCTAAGCAAGAAAGTCTTTATCTATAGGGTAAGTCGGTAAAAAAACCTTTCGAAATGATGTCAATAAAAGTTTTGTCGAATGAAACAAAAAGAACAAAGCATCACTCCTGAAACATTCAAAACATATTCATTCACATCGTATTGGAATTCCGATAGCGCGGGAAATGTAATAACGCTGAGTAAACGACGCGCCGTTTTCCTATTTTCATGTTCGTTTTATTGATTTTTCCCGGCGCTATCTGATGTAATCAAGATGCCTTGTTTGTTCGGAGATTGCGGAAAACTATCTACGCCCTAAGAAGGACCTTGAGTTACATAATAGACAAGATCTCTCTCTTGGGAAAAGTTCTGCGTGCGTCATATTATCTGGGAATGAGTTTTACTAGAAACATGTTTCCGTAGTAGGTACAAAAGTCTCTCCTGCTATGATCGCTTTCATCTTATAAACTACTCAACGGATTTTAATGCAGTTTTCAGCAATATACAGAGTGATTCAAGAGGAAGGTTAAATGATAATTCATTTAAGGTTGCTGTATGTTGCCGTTATTGTCGCTAGTGTTACATAAAACAGAACAAAGCACGAAAAAACTGAAAAGTTATTTCCAAACCACACACAGTCACTTCAGCGTGAAATACCTATAAAACAAAGCGCCCTTGAGTTATCATAACGAGGGCGTACCCGGGACAATACGTACCCGGGTAATGATCATTAAATCGTACATATTTCGAACATTTGTAAAGACTCTATCAAAGAATCGTAGGAGAAAGTAAACAAGCAACCCCTTCAGGCGTTTTGTGCGATTTCCCCGACTACCTATGTAAGTAAAGGGTTTCTTAGTTTAAAAAGAAATCGTAAATGGCATACATTTTGTTTTTGTTCACTAGTATTTTAAAGAGGTAGTCTTTTTTGCCAAATGAATAATCTTTTTGAAACTACAGAGCCGATTCCGAAAACTCTTTCATATGTACTTAGCTGCGTTATTCCTGAGTGTTATAGCCTACTTTTTATCTCGATAATGTGTTCCTGTTGGATTCGGTAAACCGTAAACTAAGTATTACACACAGGCAGAGCCAAAGGCATTATAGCAAATAAATTATATGTAAATATCTAGCGTAAAAAAAATCTTAAACTTGATTTGAACCAGCACACGTTTCTTTTTAAAGGAGAATACCTACTCTGAACTCTGAACAGCTGCGCTACAAGACCATAGCCAAAGTAACACACACACATATCACGCCTATATCCCCGCAGGGGTAGGCAAAGGTGCATATTATACACACCCACAATTTGCCAGTATTTTTATTCCCACGTTATAAGAGGCAAACCTATTGCCGTCACCGGGCACATTTATAAAGGGTTATGACCAAAATGGACGAGTGAATATAATAGAAAGTAGCAGCTATATTTAAACTAAACAAAAATAAAAATAAAAATTAAGTGCCTTGCGATGAAATGTTGATGAAAGGCAACAAAATCTCACATGCCAGCCGCTATGGCACAGCCAATTAAAGTCCTGAGCGTCTCGGACTATAACGAGCCGAAGTAAAACGTGTATAAAAAGTTTGTATGAAAACCTACAAAAGTATAACGAGTAAATGTCTAAAGCCTAAGAGGACATTGACACTGTATTTTCAGAAACGCCTTACCTATAAATAAAACTGAAATCTACAAGGACTTATTTATTGGAAGTCCTTCAGAAATCGGCTTTAAAGCTTAGGTACCTACCTATTTGGGTCCGTTCGCTAAATCGTCTGTTTCCGTCGAACCTGACTTATCTGGACGGTCGTACAAAAAGGAACCCACTTACTAACAAATCGCTTGCAGACCACCTAGGGAAATGGGCCTATCAGACCTTGAATCTCCGCATTCGGCCTACAGACAATCTGTTAGTTGTGTGTGTCCCTTACACCTTCGAAGGTCTACCCAATGATGAAATCTCTAAAGATCTCTCGAAAGATCTTAGTTTATAGTTGAATGCTTGATGGGGCAATGAAATTACTGTTACTCTTATCGCACAAAGGGTAAGTGACCTCTGTAACCGATAAGGGAATTTGAGATGTGTGTTTCAAAGAGTCCATTCTTTGTCTCTTTCTTGTGATACAATTGGCGTCTAAGTGAGATGTATTCTTGGACAGTTACCGCAGTTCTGTACCATGCCGTTATTGCTTAAGCGGTTAAACTTTAAAGAATATGAAACTCCCTTTATGGCTCCCGTGTGCTTAACTTTTTCAGTAATTTCCTCGAGATTTGGATTTTGGATCGAATCGAAGATGGTTTTGAAAAAAAGGCCAGGTTAAGAGCAACCGGAGAGCATTCAAAATACATAAAAGTCGAAGAAGTGAAAGAATATTAGGTACATGTACCAAGATATTAGTTAGTGGAAATCCATACTTAATCTCTTCCACCTGCCCAAAACGCAATAGGTTTTCATTTCTAATTCGCTATCTATCCAAATTCCAAAGGTTGCCTCATCTCTGTAGAACGTGATTTGTGAGGAAAATATTTGATATATTTTTATACAGAGTGGGTATTTAATCGATTGTAAGACGCATGACTATATGAATGTTATTGCCACGTAGGTGCCAACCAGTTCATGACTGATTAGACTCGCTAGATAAATTAAGATAATATTCACACTGACAGTAAAACAACATTGCTAATTATTATGTGCAAAGTACTCTAAAGATACAGTATTGATCAGATATCTACTGTCATACACTTTGACGTACATAGGGACATAATTAGTGACTACCTGGTGCCTATGGCTCCACTCGCGCCAATGTAGATAGGTAAGGGTTTAGGGTGGGTACATCTTAAAGATATGTTTTCCTTGCCGGACTCACCAATGGATTACCGCCTTAAGAAGGCTTGATTTAATGAGTAAGTGTATAAGTACAGAATCAGAAAAAAATCTGCATAATCTAAATTTCCTTTCTACACGATAGCAGGCTTATGTCATTCGCCTAACAATCGCAAAAAAATACGTGACGTCAGCGACAACTTGAAGTTGTAAGTCAGTAAGGGTTGTCTATTGTTTGTGACACGGCATTGACCATAGAGTTGATATTGAGGCATTAACGTCATAATTATTGGTCAAATTATGCTGGTACCTTCCTGACAACCCTAACGTTCGAATTATGTTCTCTGTAAAGAAAAGAATGTGCTTTAGTTAACGTCGGAGTGCAAGTTCTGTATGTAAGTACTATTCCCTATTCATTGCCTATGGCTCCACTCGCGTCAATGTACATACAGAATCAGAAAAAAAATACTGTATAATCTAAATTTCCTTTCCACACGATAGTTTAAGCGAAAATCTCTTAATCCGCCCAATTTAGCGCAGATACCGCTATAAAAGGTTACAATGCGGCTTTTTGCGAGTCCAAAAATCTCCGTACAAGCTAACAATAAAATTCAACCTTTATATTCTTATAATGAAAAGGCTGGTTTATAAGTACGCCTGGTTCCTGTAGGTACCTATGCAGAAGCAACATGACAACACGAATTTTAAATTACAAAGTAAGTACTAAAGTTTAAAGTACCTCCTACCTACTTAAATAAATAGGGAAGGTAACCTACCTTTATTATCTATATAATATTTAATAGCCCAAACGATTGTATGTCCGTTGCCGGGCGTCTCTGGTACACACGCAGAAGGTAATTGCAGTGGCAGGCGCCCGGAAATACATCATCTTTCATCTTTCTTACTATCACGGTTCAAGACAGACGGACGGACGGACGAACGGACAGCGAAGTCTCAGTAATAGGGTTCCCCTTTTACCCTTTAGCTACAGAACCCTAAAAAATATCTGTCAGCCGTCATTATGATAGCCGACGAGCGCAAACGAAACCACGCCTCATTCCATCATCAGTTTCAGATTCAGTATCAGCACGTATCAATTTTATTCAGGTTCAGTGAGTTTTCCATTTCCCGCCGCATTACCTAGAGCATGAGCAGGCATGGATGATCTGAGAATAGGTTACCTACATATAAATAGAGAAATAAGAATACTATACTAAGTGTACTAGGCAGCTATACTAGGTATAAAGTTGTCATCAATCGTCTATATCTAACCAGTCGTGTGGTCAAGTCGCGTCTGGTGGTAGACCCCATTGTTAATTTTGGCTTTTGAGTTCCTAAGTGTTGTTCAGCTTGAGCAACTTGTAGACAAGTGACTAGAGTGCGATTCAGAATTTATAGCTCACTAGCGAACGCCCCGTTTGACCAATCTATATACGAAAAATTTCCTTGGGAACCACTCTATAGGAAATAATAATGAAATAATGATTTATTAATTTGTATAGCTTAAATGGTACTTACAAACGTCAGTAAGTAGGTACTTAAAATAAAAATATTACATATCGCTTCTATATTTACATGTACTGTCAGATGAGATCGTGTACAAAGTAATCTAAAAAGGTTGCTTGTCAATATTGTATGGAATAATAATATGTAAGGAATGATCAATGCTACTTGTGTAATGAATAAGTAATCAATTAGGTAGGTAAAATCTACCTATGTATCTAGGTAATGACAACAAACTATCTATATTTTATCATCCAGATGGGCGTAAAGACCTTATTAACAGTTGTATCACGCAAAGCAATACCAGTTTCGTGTCCTCGATGTCATTTACCTATCTAAACTACGAATGTAGGACAAAGATTCAAACTCTAATATATGTACATATTTTTGTTTTCTCAGATATAATGTACAGATATACAAATCACGGTTATAGCCTCGAAGGAGTAGACAGAGGCGCTTATTAAGCCACGTTTCGCCAGTCATCCGTTAACCCCCCGTATCTTATAGGTGGAAAGCCTATTGTCGTTTCTGGGGACTGGGTACATTAATTGTCAAAGCCTTGTGTGGATGACTTGGACTCTGGAGATGTTGTAGACTTGGGTCTTTGCGGAGTGCGTGGATGGTTGCCTTTTAGGTTACCTCTGGCGCTGGGCAAAAATCGGTCCCAAACGCTCAATTGCAATACCGAATCACATTTCCTTGTCCCGCACTCCGAACTAGTTTTTCTGTGCGGGAAAAATCAAGCATTACCTTTACATTGGCGAAATCATCGATGGAGCCACGTTTTTAAAAAAGAAAAAGAATGGTGACTAATGGTAATGAGGCAATTTAAATAATTGTTACTACATGTTGGATTAATAAACCTAATCTACGTTTCGAAATCGAATTATAAGATTAAGATAATTGTAAACTTTATACCAATTGCGCATTATTGCCAGATAAAAATTATCTTTACAAACAGATAGGTAACAAAACTGGAAATAAAACCCTTCATAAACATCTAAGTAAATGTGTGGATTTGGTTATTTTCGGACATTTTATGATAAAGATTTCGACGAATTTCCTTTTTTTTTTCTCGATAAATTTCGTAATTTATATATATTATTTTAGGAACTCGTCCCGCAGAAGGAAGCGTTCACGTTCCACTTCTTCCCACTGCACTGGAGACGATGGCTCATAACGTTTTCTCCAGCGATAGAGTATCCAAGCCCGGACCCACAATGAGGTCCCGCCGGTGTGTCGCCCACGCTGGGCACTCTACAGACCACCAACGTCAGAAAAAACCAGCCAAGTGCGTGACGGGCCACGCATAAGATAGGGTTCCATAGTTACCCATAAAAGCCTCTATTACTCCTGAACTAACAGAGTAATACCATCCGTTATAGTTTTCCTTCAATGTTCATTAAATGGACTACCATCATCAATTTTTCAGGTTCTTCACGCTAGCTGTTTAGATTTTAGAGGGGAGGACGCTCTGTTTTCACAAAATATGCTCTTCAAAGCTAAATATCTCGTGAACGGATGCTTAAATCAAGAAATCACCTTAGCAACTTCGCAATGTTTTTAAAAAACCTATCTAACACGATGTAGTAGACGCGAGAAAAAATATCATCCCCCCTTTACGTGTAGGGAAGGTATCCCTAAAAAAAATATTTTTCAACATTTTATTGTAGCACTTTGTTGCCATAGTAAATATACATATCCATGCAAAGTTTCATGTTTCTAGCACTAGTCGTTTGGAAGGGAAGCCGAGGACGGACGGACATGACGAATTTATAAGGGTTCCGAGACTTGAACTAAGGAACACTATATCAGATGGTGTTATAAATCATAATCCTGACAATAGACGCAATATACTATGTTCTTTCTTTTCTTTTTTTATGGCCTCTGCTTGTAGCAATTTGCCAATGTCCTCCAGTCTTCATAAATCAAATCTTATTAAATGTCAAAAATTTATGACATATAATTTTTGACATTTAATTCTTTTGACATTGTATTTCTTGTAGACTTGTATGTAGTGACTTTGTAATATTAATTTCATGCCATTTAGAATAATTTTATGATACAGTTTTAATGAATATTCCTATGAAATTTACAAGTACTGGTATTATAATTTAAAGTGCTTGTTTTTACTTGATTTTAGGTAATTGTAATCTGCATGCCTGTACCTACCTATAGGTATAACATGGTTCGAGCTTTAATATCCTGTGACATCTTGGCTAAAATATTATGTACCTGTGTTCTAAGATAAAATAAATATGAAAATCAACAAATAAAAATGTCTATAAATAAAGTAATCATAAATACAATGTTTACTGTAGGTACCATAAAGCAATGATGTCACTGACAGCTGATACTGACTGACAGCTAACTGACCTAAAGACCTCACAACGTGACTGTTAATAAGTCAACGTGATACGAGTACGCGTATTAACTACCTCGGCGGCGCAGTGGTATGAGTATGCGACTGCCGTCTCTGAGGTCCCAGGTTCGATTCTGGGTCGAATCAAATATTTGTGTGATCCACAAATATTTGTTTCGAAGTTTGGGTGTCTTCTATGTAAACTATGTATGTACGAGTATTTACAAATATATAAATATGGGTTTATGGTTTATTTATATTTTCTGAGCTTATGAATGTGTTTGCGGTCAAAGGAGGCATGAAATATTTCTTCGTTTCCTAGTACTCGACTACTAAAGTAGAAAAAAATATTCCTAATTAATAACCGGTTATGAATAGAGAAAAAAAATACCATTTTCGTCGCTGGTTATGAACCATGGGTACGAAAACGACGAAATAAATTCCGTTTTCGTAACTGGTTATCAAACAAGAAAAAAATTCCATGTTCATATCTGGTTATCAAAGATCAGTTACGAACGTGGAGTAAAGGTGTTTATCAGTCGTCTAGATCCCATAACACAACTTTATATTAGCTTAATTTGGGCTAGATGACATTGTGTGAGAATGTCCAAAAATATTTATATATTTATTTTATTTATTTTGATCCTTTGGCGTCAATTTCGCGCCATCATGCATTCGTACTTCACGTTCAATTATGTATGATGATCACGAGATTAAAAATCAGTTAATTCGTTTTATATCTTTTTTTAGTTAGGATTGTCTCCATAATACTAGGTCTTGAAACCAAACCATAAAAAACCCAAAAAAAATGCATTCGTTGCGCCTCCGTTTTGAATCTGCCGGGCGTCCACGACGAATTCACTGGGCGGTTAAGGGCGGTTTAGGGCTTAGGGCTTTTGGTTTAGGGCTAAGCCCTAAACCACAGATTACTAAATAGTTACTACGTAACCTAAACTCTCCGTCAGACTACACTCTTCTCATCCGCATAGATGTAAAGATGGTATATGGGCTATGTCCAACATGCATAAAGCCCTGTTCACTCTAGGATAATGTTCTTTTTTTGAACTTGATTGAAATTTGATCTACGGATTTTCGACTCCACCAATCAGAGTCAAAAATACCTTCACCTACCCTACAGTTCGTCTAGTCCATTAATTGTCTATGCGTATTGTTTTTTTTTTTATTCCACGGTCCAATGCCGCTGCCGCTCTAACGTCTGTAGCCGGGCGTCTCTGGTTACAAGCAGAACGTATTTCCAGTGGCGCCCGGCGTCTATGCGTATTGTGAACAGGGCTTTATTAGTAGGATTTAATTTTTATAAATAAAACAAAATTAGCTTCTAAATTAAATGGTAGATAGGCTACATATTATTCGAAATTAGGACCACAATTTCAGGCTAGGCACATGCTAATTTTGGATAGAAACAGGCGTTACCTGGCGAAAATCCATGTCAAAGCAATGGTAAGTAAGATGTTAAAAACTTTTAAAAAAATTATAATAGCATTATTTTTTCGCAGAGTTAAAAAGACAACAAAACGTCGACAATTGTTTCGCCTCTAAACGAGGCATTATCAAGACTGTCTCAAAGAGAACAGCAAAATTTGTAGCTAGAACATTTTTGCTTATAAGTAAGAGTGTGCAAATGTTATTAGCGCGATGTAGGATTTATCACAATAACTAACGCGGGTAGAAACCGCAAATCATACTAACGAAATTCAAAATAGGTATTCACCGATACAAGACATTATCTTTTTTAATAAGTTTTATAGAAACACCAAGTGACACATACAAACCAACAAACAACTAGTGTGTCTGTCTGTTCACAAACAGATTTTAACAGTTTTAACAGAAGTTTTTAACATCTTACTTACCATTGCTTTGACATACTAATTTATTATACCTAATGCCCTTCCAATAGTCGATTAAAATTAGTTTAAATAAAAAAGTTCCAGGCTCCAAATTGTAAAAAAAATTGGTTCAGGCGTCAGAAACTAACTTTTTAAAGTAGGTTAAAACTGTTTTATCCACGCAATATCGGCGCAGTGGACCTCGGCAACGGACGTTAAGGTCCCCATTCACGATGTAACCATTTGGTTTTCACAACCATCATTTGTCAGAAATGATGGTTGCACCTCAACCGAATGGTAATGCATCCAAACATGGTACCATTGACGGTGCTACCGTTTGGAACACATGGCCATAATACACATTGTGCATAGCTTCACCATAGAGTAAAAAGGATAGTTCCCCGAAATTTCGTTCACTTTAAACTTCGAATGAAATACATTTCATGCCTATATCCCCTCAGGGGTAGGCAGAGATGAATTACACACCCGCAATTTGTCAGTATTTTTAGTCCCACGTACATAGTATAGTTACTTATCTGTGGATCTCAATCTATTTGGAAATCTAAAATGTTTCGACAACCATCAAAAATGGGATATTGCCCTGTCAATTTTGACAAATGATGGTTGCGAGAACCAAATGGTTACATCGTGAATGGGGACCTTTATACGGAAATTAAAAAAAAATTATCAGCGCAGTTTACCAACCAATTAGCTACTAAATAAATATAATTTTGGATGGTAACACTCCTTAATGGTCCCAAGTTGTCAATTTCAGCGGTTTGGCTGTCTGCCAACTAATCGTTACGTAATAATGTCGCTTTTGTGAAAAAATATTGTTGGAGGGAAAGTTATGGAAATTGTTACGTTTTTTATTAGGATTCCGTACCCAAAGCGTAAAACGGGAACCCTATAACTGAGACTTTGCTGTCCGTCCGTCTGTCTCCACGCTTTATCTCTTGAACCGTGATAGTTGAAAGTTGAAATTTTCACAGATAATGTATTTCTGTTGCCGCTATAACAACAAATACCGAAAACCGGTCTAGTGTTTAGTAGTGCAGAGAATAGGGTTCCGTAGTTTTCAGTATTAACATCTATAACTTAAAAAATCTATAAGTTAACTAACAAAGTTGTCTAATCCGTTATAGTCTTCCTTGATACTTAATTACATGGACTACCATCATAAATATTTTCAGATTTCTCGACCAAGCCATTTAGATTTTAAAGGACGCTCTGTTTAACCAAAAAAATGAGCTTTGTAGTTGAATGTCTTGCAAGCGAATACTTAAATCAAATTCTGTCTGACAGACAGACTCTCTGTCTTTCTGTCGGAATTTGTTTTTTTGGATAGACTCTTAGAAACCCAGACAACCTAGTAGTAGTAGTAACCCACAGAATAGGGAACAGTACTTACATACAGAACTTGCACTCCCACGTTAATAAAAGCACATTGTTTACAGAGAACATTATTCGAACACTAGGGTTGTCAGGAAAGTAGCAGCATAATTGGCCCAATAATTATGACGTTAATGCCTCAATATCAACTCTATGGTCAATGCCGTATCACAAACAAGAGACAACCCTTATTGACTTACAACTTCAAGTTGTCGCTGACGTTACGTATTTTTTGCGATTGTTAGGCGAGTGACATAGGCCTGGTAGTGCACCCCACGTAAGTAGTGCACCTGCTAATCAAAGGATGAGACTCTGGCAATCATAAAAGTGGGTGATAATTACCGAAATGGGATCAAATTATTGTCGGAATAGGGAAGGGCGAAATATTGTCCACATTGGAAGCACAGTCAATTATTTAGTTTTTTTATCGGTTCTCGTAGTTGAAACTTTTGAGGTACCTACCTAACAAACATAAAAAAGACCATCGAATGAGAACCTCCTTTTTTGAATTCTGCTAGAAATGCTCGTACGCCTTTCTGAAGTATTTAATTGTTCACGAGACTTAACGCCCGGTTTCTGAAAGGCCTGTCAAATCATTGATCAACTAACACTGCTGTTAATTTAACAAGGATGTTAAATCAATTTGAGTTTCTGAAACGTTAATCAGGCCAAAATTAACTAATCTATGATTATTTTGATTTGACATGCGGTTTGTTTTTAACATACCTTAATAACGTAGATATTTGAAGAGAAAATGTAAATTCACGTAAAAATCACTTGTATTATTAAGTTAATTCGCCGATACGCACCGATTAGTTGACAAAGCTTTTGACACACGTATAATCTATGACCACTGCTTGACAAGCGTTTCGGAACCCCAAAATGGCGGTTGACATACGATTCTCCAGTTTAATTTGACAGCTATGTTAACTGACACGATGATCAAATTTAACTATTTAACCATGCTTCTAGCAACCCACTTGCTGCTTGACAAGAGATTTAACAGCCGATTAGTTAATTTTAGCGTTGATCAGCCTTTCGGAAACTGGGTGTTAGCATTTCCAACGCCCTTTGAATGTAAAAATGAGACTTGAATCTTTATGAAAGTGAACTAGGTTGTGTCAACAACACTCGAGGTGGAATTGGGTCGGGTTCGGGGGTTCTACGTGCTAATGAGGGTGCCCGCCCGTCAGTACAAAGCTAGCTTTTTAAATGCAAATTTTATGGAGTATTTTTAAAGTTCTATTTTTAAAGTTTCAATATAGTTTAAACCAAAGAGGTTAGCATCGACGCGTTTGTGGTTTCGAAGTGTCATCTCATTACATTTTTATTTGTAACTAGCCGCTTTGCCGGTTTGACAAATTTTATACTAAAATCCTCGACAACGGTGAAATCCATTAGTGAAAACTGAATTAAAATCCGTTGCGTAGTTTTAAAGACCAACGTGGCAACACAGCCAGCATTCTGGGAACCTTCCCAGTCGGCAATGAGGCGGAGGATTTTTTAAACGATATTTTGTAATGTAAATATTATTAGTATAATATAATTATGTACATTGTAATTCTTATTGTAAAAAAATACCTAAGCATACATAGGGAAGCGACTTTGTTTTATACGTTTTATTTAATAAGAAATTCGGTTACGTGACCAGCATCAAGTTTAAGTCGATCGAAATATAAAAATAAAATATAAATGTAAAAATATTCAACAGATGAGTTGAATAAAACGATGCGAACTATGCGAAACAACGATGTGAACGTTCGTAGTACTGCTCGGCTGGAAGCTGCCGGAGATGCCGTTTAGCTACTATCGTAATCTTTCCAAGTGTTACAATGTTAAATACCCACAAAATATACCTACCTAAAACTTGTCTGTGTTTCAACCGCCTTCGGAAAAAAGGAAGAGGGTCTCAATTGGTTTCAAAACTGCATGTTTTTTTAGTTTTCGAAACGAAAATCTCTTATACAACGGTAATGTCCGTGAACAACTTTCAACTCGAGAACGGTAAGAGCTAGAGACTCAGTGTAAACGCCAATCGACTTAGCATAGTCGAAAACACCCCAAAATGAACTTGACCTTTGACCTTTGATCTCAAGGTCAAGGTCAAAACGAGGTCAAATCGTGAACGGTAATAGAGACTCAAGACCAGCTGCAATCAACTCAGCATGGTCAAAGACCTCTAAAATTATGTTGAACTTCATGTTGTGACAATTTTAAATTTTATGAAAAAACTTTCAAAAACTCTAAACTAAACTAAACTTGTTTATGTTTGATACCTACCTCATATGTGAACCTATTTTGATTTTTTTTTAATTGGTAGCTACTACTTCCCGAGTGGTTGCATTCCGACAACTATTTGATCCCATTTCGGTAGTTTGAAGTCGGTTGTTGTGTAAATGACGTGTCTTTCATTCACATTAAGAGCTCGTACCTTTATTAAAATCTGATGCTCTTTGGCAATACCTAGGTATTACAGGAGTAACAGTGGTCTACTTATTGTTGTTTGTAACATAAAACTACGTACAATCCTAAGCACGTAATAGTACTACGCGGTACTTTTTTTAAAACGTGGCTGCAACGATATTCATCGATGATTTCGCCAATGTCAAGGTAATGCTTGATTTTTCCCACACAGAAGAACTAGTTACTCTGAACTAGTTAGGGACAAGGAAACGTTGTTCGGTCTTGCAATTGAGCGTTTGGGCCTGGATTTTTGCCCAGCGCCAGAGGTAACCTAAAAGGCAACCTGCCACGCGCTCCGCAAAAAGTCTTTACTTACGCCTACTGTGGTGTAAGTTCGTACTAATATTTAATTTATTTTTCTTTTTTTGCAGGTAAGTGTTCGACAACGAAACGAAACACATTGGCCGAAACAAATTGTTTGTATGCTAGCCAGAGGCGTTCGGCATTGGACGTAGAAGCGGTCACGTAAGCCCGCGAAATTAAAAAATAAAAGAAAAAGTTGTTCATTTGCAAACATATTTTTTAATATTTAAAAAGAATATGAACGAAGCATAAGATGGACTTTATTAGAGAACCTATTTGTAGCTATGTAAGTTTTAATTCAAATAAACTAACAGATTAATTAGCGTTTCTAGCATAATTTTATTATAACGGTGACTACATTAATCAATGTTATCAATGCAATGAAATAATTTAAAAAAATCATGCTTAGATATTAATAACTACTAATCACAAGCGGCCGTTAATGAGTAACCATGGCGACGTACCTACCTAATTATAATTAAATACTGTTGATAAGTAAGTAAGTAGGTAATAGTTAATTTCCACATTATAACATACACACATTCCACATATAAAAGGATTCCTATTGGATTCTATTTCAGGGATGCACGATGATTTGCCGGGCGCCACTGGAAATACCTTCTGGTGGATACCAGAGACGCCCGGCAATGGACGTAAGAGCGGCCGCTAGCGCGGACTTAAAAAAAAGGGTTGAAAGATGATCATCGGAGTCAAAATATCATGTATTAGTGCCTTGATTAGACCGGTGACGTCGCATAATATTATACATTAAGGTGACCGGGAGTGCGTACTCCGGGACCCCCAGGACTTTAATTAGCTGTGCCATAGCGGCTGGCACGGAAGTTTTTATTTGCCTTTTATCAACATTTCATCGCAAGGCAACGGGTTTCAATTTTTTTTCAAAATTACAATATTACTGCTAGTTTTTATTAAATTCATTCGGCCATTTTGGACATAACCCATTATATGTGTGCCCGGTGACGGCAATAGGCTTGCCCCCTATTACGTAGGACTAACAATACTAGCAAATTGTGGGTGTGTAATGCGCCTCTGCCTACCCCTTCAGGATATAGGCGTGATATGTGTGTGTGTGTGTTCAATACTATATATGATGTACTTATAATATATATGGATATATGGATGTACTTATAATAATATTATAGTTTGTTTTCGCTAGATTAATCTTAGAAAAAACAAACTGAACCAGGTACTTCGTATCTTATAATATAATTATCTTATATTATTCTTCGACTACCTCGGTGGCACAATGGTACTATGTACGGACTGCCACGCTCGAGGTCTCGGGTTCGATTCCCGGGTCTGGTGGATAATGTATAATTCTCTTTAGAATTTTACCCAGATAATTATCCCAGAGTCTGGAACTTGTGCCCGGTAAATGGCAATAGGCTCGCCCCCTATTACATGGGACCTAACATAGCTTGCGAGATGTGGGTGTGTTTGCACACCTCTGCCTACCCCTTCGGGGAAAAAGGCGTGATGCTATGTTATGTTATGTTTTATATTATTCTTATCTTATCGATCTTTAAAACTATGCAACCACAGATATCGATAAAATACTTACGAATACAACGATTTTATATAGATGTGTGTACGCAACGGCATTTGGTGCGGATTTCACACACCCGAGTGGTTCCCAAGGAAGGTTTTCGTGGTGTACAGGGTTATTTTGAAAGTAAATACCTAAGACTTTCCGTGGGCGATATCCTGACATAATACTTACTAAACACCTATAATGTATTACACTTTTTATGAAACGTTATAGTAATACTAAAAAACCATTACATGTTTTGGTTCATTGTATAAATTGGTCAAGCTAGTGAGCTATAAATTTGAATAGCTATGAATTTGAATCGCACTAGACAAATAATAATTGCTCAAGCTGAACAACACTTTTCCTAAGTGTTGTTCAGCTTGAGCCAAAATTAACAATGGGGACCACCAGACGCGTTTTGACCACACGACTACATAGATACGAGTACTTATAGACGATTGATGACAACTTTATACCTAGTATAGCTACCTAGTATAGGACACTAGTATAGTATTCTTATCTCTGTGTTTATACATAGGTAATCTATGCAAATCAACTGATCCCACGACCACATTAATATACTTTAGATTCGACTTAGTTAATAGGTATTTAAAAGCAGCTTTCACTTATTTATAACATAAATATAAGGATTATTATTTAGAGTAGTAGATATATACCTACGATACGTTTCAAAAATAACTTAGTATAGTATTCTTATATCTGTGGTTATACCTATTTTCTTCTTATCAATGAAGTTCCAATTTCAAAATATTAAAAAGAATAGATATATTTTATTTTAAAACTCTACTATTCTTAATAATATTTTTACAATGAATCGCAAAAACAATAGTTATCTTGGATTGCCTGGGCTGGACTCGAACCAGTGACCTTACCAAGAGAAACGTTTTGCCAACTGACCATTGAGTAAGTATTTTGAAAAAAGTTAACAACCCAATTTTAAATTCTTTTTGAAACTTTCGCGTTTTGTAAACATTATAAACGTAAGACTAACGGGTCTTTTACGCGATTATTGAGATATATACATACCATTGATACATATATACATTACATTGGGAGTAAGCAGAGCACCAGCAACAAATTGGAACAGTACTACAAAGATACTTCATTAAGACTGTATACAGGCCACACTCCAAAGTCGTAAACCACCTGCGAACCCCTAAAGATACCATTCCTCTACAGACACCGGGTGTTTATAAGGTAGACTGCAGCTGTGGTAGTTCATACATCGGACAGACCAAACGTACTATCGCTGAGAGGGTCAAAGAACACATCACAGATGTAAAAAACCGCCAAATAAACAAGTCTGCGATTGCCGAACACTTGTTGGAATCGGGTCCCAACCACTGGATTGAACTCCACAAGCCACAAGTCCTATCCACTGACGGGTGCCAGTCTATTACTCCAGGATAGTGCGGGATGCCGTCGAAATAAAAAAGTATCCCAACTTTAACCGGGAAGATGGATATCGACTATCTACGCCGTGGAATCCGGTGATCAGCAAATGTACTCGTTACCTCACCGAACGCCCGGGTGCTGATACTATCAGTGTGGTATGCCGTAGTGGCTCTCCGAACACAATAGTTAGTGACGAAGAAGTGAGGGTAGTTGAACAAACCCGCACTTCACGAAGACGACGATGAGCTGAAGCCAGTCCACCCGTGACGTGACCACGGCTCTTGTAACAGGGCCGAAACGTCGGGTAATAAAGAGGTATGTATATATCTCAATAATCGCGTAAAAGACCCGTTAGTCTTAAGTTTACAATTTTAAATTATTTATTTTAGTTGTAGGTATCTACCCTAGATGTCTACAACTAAAATAAATAATTTAAATGTATTTACTACATAAAGAATCTCAAAGTATGTATATATATTTTACTCAATCTTATTAACTTTATAAACATTTACCGGCGCATATTAAATGTTTATATTACGATTTGATTACGATTTGATTTGATATTACGATTTTCGACCATGTAATTACCTACTCTCGTAAAATGTAATAAGAAAGTTTCCAGAATACGACCGTGTGGTTGCCTATGACCTCAATAAAAAATAGGTCACACAATATTATTCTTAAACCGTAGCCATAGATGGCCATTTCGTCTGGATATCAAGGACATTTTTTTTATTAAATTGTCAAGCCAATCGTTATGAAAATCTATTATTAGCTTAATTAAATATTTCAGGCTTTCCTTTACTTGTGGACGACCGCGGCTTTGCCCGCTTGACGAATTATCAAAAACCTTCCTCGAGAATCCTTTGGTGAAAACCGCGTTAAAATCCGTTGGGTAGTTTTAAGATCCAATCATACATACGGACGAAAGCGACTTTGTTTTCAATTGACTTCCAAAAAAGGAGGTTCTCAGTTCGACTGTATGTTTGTTACTTCATATCTCTGGACAGGGTGAACCGATTTTGAAAACTCTTCTATGTTTCTTGTAAATATTCTAAAATAAATTAGATTTATAATAAATAAAAGTTATGGGATATGTAGTGACGTCATAATTATGTTATAATTATGATGATACAGAAGAATGGAAAAAGTGAGAGATTTCAAATTTACTTCTCAATAATATGGTTTTTGAGCGGTTAGGTAGAGAAATATTGGAAGTTATACGACATGAACAGGACAGGAACAAATAAGAGTTATTACATTTATTTCTTGAAAACTGTAAGAACGATCGGTGAATTCATTTCAATATCCAGGACAACGAACCGATAGTGTCATCAAGATTTTTGACCTTTTGGAACTTGGAGTTCCTTCGCTCCTTTTCGCGCAACCTCAGGATTTACGAAAGAGCCAGGCGAACTATTTTATTTCATTTTTTTTTATCACTAGTACGGTGTCTTGCGCGGTGCTTCACGCCGCACCACGCCATAGGTTTTGGCCTATAACTTTTCACCCCTTAGGGCTAGGTCAAATTTTCGATTTTTTGGCTTGCCTCCAGATCGAGGGCTATCCATAGAGGGGTCAACCATCATTGGAGCATAAACAGTTCTCGAGAGCTAAGGGGGGATAAAAATTACATTCCCCATTTGTATTATATAGATTAATTTTTTCATTTCCAAAGAGCATAGAGGTAGACACCGTACAGCTTAGTAGGTAGGTAGGTAGTACTGATAGGCTTCCCGCAAAGAGGGGGGAATTCAGCCTACTTACACCACGCTGGCCAGGGCGGGTTGGTATAGAGGGTATTGTGTCGAAGTTTTTCATCTCTATTCTACTACTGCTACTTCTTAACTGCTTCGGTGGCGTGGTCGGTAGTGCATCCGCTTTCGACGCCGGAGTCTAGGGTTTGATTCCCGGTCGGGACAATCTTTGTGTGATGACACATACATTTGTACCGAAGTCTGGGTGTTTCCTATGTTTAATTCACAAAAAAAATGTATATAAGTATTTATATCAGTTTATCTAGTACTCATATCACAAGCTCTGCTTAGTTTGAGATTAGATAGCGTTGTGTGAATTGTCCTAACGTATTTATTTATTATTTATTTACTACGGTCACCTCGTCGATATATCTAAGTATTAATCATCATGGACAACAAACAACTATCTTAATGTAACTGAACCTTTAAGGCGAAAGAGAAACACCGCCGGGAGCCACTGGAAATACCTTCTGCGTGTAACCAGAGACGCCCAGCAACGGACGTTACAGAGGCCGCGCCCATGGGCAGCGGAATTAAAAAAAAAAGAAGTAATAATACCGTGGATAGGTTTTAGTGGGTAGAGCGGCCCGCATTTCATGCTAGGGCCGCGGCCGGGAGTCCCACACGAAGCCCCCTGCTCCCCGCCGCAACGGGATGGTGAAGCGCCTAAATGCATCACCGATCACGTTAAAAAAATGTAATGAAACTAACCCCACTGTTGATAGGGTCTCCTAGCATCTTAAAAAAGTTAAAAGGTTGTTAACCTTAGTTCAGTATTTCATCTTCATATATACTTACTAATGTTAAAAAAATGTAAAACATCTTATTTGTAGCTCAACTTTCGTTCTAAACAAACAACAATACATCATCGTTAAATAAAAAAGCCAGACTAAATCATAATAATCTCTATAAAATTACGCAGGCAAATAAATGCAGGGTCAAGAAACCCCCGTAATTAATGGCGTTTCGGGTCAACCACATCTCGTTTCTACTTTAAAAGTCACGTTTTTTTTAAATATATTTCCTCTCAAAAGAAAACACTTCTTTACCCCTGACACACAGACGTTGAATACGTTCACATTTCTCCAGTCACCATGTCGCGGCGCGACGGGAACGGGAAAAAATCCAAATTACCACGCGGACGAAGTCGCGGGCTACCACTAGTATATAATAAACATAGACAAACAGGTCTTTTACGCGATTATTGCTATATACATATACATACCTCGTTTATGTATTACCCGACGTTTCGACCCAGTTACAATAGCCGGAGTCACGAGTGGACTGATTGTGTTTATAATGTGTACAAAACGCGAAAGTTTAAAAAAGTAAATTAGACCATAGACTAATAAATAATGTTTTTTTACGTCTATGAAATTAAACTTACATATTTAAATAGAAATAATGAATCACAAAAACTAATGTAATCGGCCGGAATCGAACCTGCTAACTTTCCCTAACAAGGGGACTGCTCTGCCACTTAGCCACGATGACCGGTACCGACATCATCCAAGTTTTTCTTCAATATAATTTCTATCTTAATATTTACAATAAGAATTACAATATACAAAATAAACATAATTATAGACTAAAAATATTTACATTACAAAATATCGTTTAAAAAATCCTCCGCGTCATTGCCGACTGGGAAGGTTCCCAGAATGCTGGCTGTGTTGCCACGTTGAATGGCGATACTTATTCTTTGGGCCAGAAAATAGCCAGCCTTCTGGTCCTGAGAAGCATCGATTAGGCGTTTAGCAATGTCTCTATAAAGGCGGCGAGCACTCGGACCCCAGTGTCTCAACCCCAAACGGCTCAAATATGTAATCACCTGCTAGGTTAGCATATTTACGCCGTTTAAGGCCTTCAGCCGATGCAGCAGCAGCGCCGGCACATCCGGATGTGCTTGGAAGGTGTGAAGGTGCTAAGGTGTCAACGCATGTAGCGTCCCACACCAAAGGCCTTCCCATCTTCCACGGTAGCAACGACATACCGTCCGGTCTCTTTCCATCGCTTCGTGCTAAACCATTTGGTTCACATACGGCCGGAAGACCTGCGGTGGAAAGAGCCCTACGAATTATGTCGAATAGCGAATAGCGTGCCGAGGTATACGACCTGCGCTTCTGCTACAAGAAAGGCCATGGTGTCCCAGATTATCGACGGCTACTCCACAGGTGCAATGATGCGGGGATACACAAGGTGTACCCAGCCGAAGGCAAGTGACAATGCGGAAGGTTGTGTCGTCCAACATTGTACCGATGTTGGGCGATGGGAGCGCCTGGATCCATAACCCTGACTCCCATTCTCCAACAGCTAGTAGGCGTACACGCTCTGAAATATTGACAGAAGTGTCAATTAGTGTATTAATTCTCAATTTACAGAGCGGTGAATCCCACAGTCGCTGTGAACCTAGGCGTGAGGGCAGGTCAGTGTCGGGGCAAGACATCCTCCAAGCATTTATGGCATCGGTCTTGCATCGCACCTCGGAATCAATCAGAGTATTTGACAAAATTTTCCTGACTAATTCTTCGGTGCTATGGACCGACGACAGAAATGCTGGCAGACTGACATCTGTGACTCTACGAATACCTAGCCCATCCAAGCGAACTGGAAGAGACGCTTGGACCCAGGCCCGGTCATTAATATTTACATTTAAAATTTTACACAATGAATTTTGTATTAAGTTGTCTAGTCTGCCCAAAATTTCAAAATTTTTCCAAAATTGTCCTGAACGGAGGGCATGTGTAAATTTGGGTACGAAAAGACAAAAACGTAGAATAGTGAAAGTTGAATGAATACTGATATTACATAGACTATCAATAACCTGATCAAAATTTTGAATTTTTTCCTCGATAAAAGTGGAAAAGCCATCTTCTAAAATCGGGGACCCTAGGAGGCGTAAAGAAGTTTTGTCCAAAACTTTTATGTAGGGGGCCAAACAGTTGAATTTGGAGATTGTTGTTAATTTAACTGTGTTTTCAGATATAAAAATCTCACATTTATTCGGGTTCAGTTCTAAGCCAATTGACTGAAACTCGTTCTTTATTAGGGCTAAATCTTGTAAAACTGTCTCTACTTTTCCCCCTAAAGTCCCGTCGTCTAAGTACCAAATGTTGAATTTGGATTTTATTTTTTTAATTATTGGGTTAATGGCCAAACTGAAGATGACTGGTCCCAACGGATCACCTTACTGACATCCAACGGCTGAATTCAAAAGGTGGTTTTTATAAATTAATTTTGTTGGCTGACTATAGCATTGCCAAAGAAAATTAAATATTTTGGGGGTTTCTAATTTGGCCTGTGTCAGCAAGGTGTCCCTGTTTACAGAGTTGAAGGCGTTTTTCAGGTCAACTTTCAAGATGACCTCTCCATCTTCGCTACTGTCAAGGTATGTTGCAAGCGCATGGATTGCGGCCTCACAACCTCCTTTTGAACCAAAACCTAATTGAAAGGGCTGAAATTTGGTAGTAAGCTCCGTACTATAAAAACGACAACAAATTTTGGCTGCCAAACGCCGCAAAGTGCTACCTACGGCAATGGGACGAATGCCACCATCCTTCTTGTTAAGGGCACATAAATTGGCCCCATACAAAATATCTGTGATGCCACTGTCCACATTGCCTAAGAGCATGAGGTTGACTAGAGCTGTTAGCTCCCTCAGAAGTGCATCACCAGCTTCCCCAGCGCTCGGACACAACAGATCCTTAAGGGGCTGTGGTGTCAGACCGTCAAGTCCACCAGCTGATCCAAAACGAAAGGAGTCAACAGCTGTGCGCACATCCTTGGCAGTAGTCTCAAGATTTTCTGTATCGTTGTTCGGAGGATCAGGGAAAGAGAGGTCAGCTGCGGATGGTGGGTGCTTACTCTGCAAGCCCGTCAAAGTTTCTACAGAATAAGGAGCCAGCACGTCGCTACTAAAAAGTAGTCTTGCCGCCCCACTGATGTCGCCTTCCCTTACTTTATTCTCTACAAGTTTTAATGTCTTGGCCTGAGCATAATCAGGGGCCGAAATGTGGATTGAATTTGAATTTCCCCTATGATATCAACCGACATGACAAACTGTAACATATTTAAGAATAATAGAAGCAAACTCATTGCTTTCTAAATACAGAAATATAATATTTTTTAAACTTTCTCAGTAAATGAATTATTCAAGACCAAAACTCTCAAGCTTTGTAATAATTACCCTATATTTTAAAGTAAGTCAGCTCAAACCGGCTTGCATCCGATCCGAACGAAACAATGCCAGCTAGATAAGTGACACAACATGTAGGCAATTATTTTAATCTAAAGAGGTTTGACTAAAACACTTTAAACTTACCTTATGTAAACAAACTGACCGAAAACGTACCCATTTTTCGTCATAGGAGCCAAATGCTCTCTCCCACCACTGTGGAATGGCTGCTCGGCGCGGGGCAGGTTTGCTATGCGTGCAGAATGGCTACGTGTCCTCAAATAAATGAAAAATGAATCGTGGCCGCTTTGCCTCGTACGGCCGCTTTGAGCTGACTTCCCCCATGATATCAACCGACATGACAAACAGTAACATATTTCCTAAAATATTTTATATGATTATTTCGACTTTCCTAAGTAAAATGAATAAGAATTGACGAATTCAAATACTCCATCCACATCAGAGTATTGTCGACGATCTTTATCAGTGAGTGTTAGCTTGTATTAGCGTTAGTAACCACATATAACTTGGTGTGGTGCCAAATGATGACAACTAAAATGTTTTAACCAGATTACGAGAATTCTTGGCAACTTTGTCAATGATTTTCGAGAGTCTTCACTTTTCCTTATTCATGTCTTTCTTTTTAGCTTAAAACACACTGGTCCTTCACGTGGACATGCGGGAAACAGCGACACACTGGTCATACGCCTCACGACGCGACGTCTGACGTTAACGTTATCTACGCGCTATGACACTTTAAACGTGTGTGACAGCGTCGTACGCGTCGTACGCGTAAGACAGCGTGGTGGTGAAAGACCAGTGTGTTCGTTACCATACAAATTGTATAGGCCAGATCCGGTTCAGATGTCATAATGCATGGTGTACGTCGTATGTGAAGGATGAGTTTGCCCGTCCCTTAACGGTTGTTTGCATGTCAACACAGCTAAAAGAAATACTATAATGTTACAGATATCAGCTCACCTCTATCTATACCTACAGCGGCCCCTCAGATATCGATAAAATACGTATATCTATGGCCTAGGACCCTATTTACGGGCATTTCTTTAGTTACTGTTCTTTATTTACTGTGAATTCTCAATAGATGTAACAATAGACTAACGATCTATCGACACAGTGCATGTTATAAAACAAAGTTTCTTCTTGCTGTCTGTCCCTACCGTATGATTAGCTCTTTAAATCTACGCAACGGATGTGGTTTTCACCAATTGATAGAGCGGTTCTCGAGGAAGGTTTTAAAAACAATATCTCAAGCAGGCGTCCACTTGTTAATAGAACAGGTAGATTAAACTCAGCTTAGAGCAATATTGAAGACTTTGTTCCATCTAAATTGGTTAACAGGAAAAAAATATAGTCATAATAATATAAGCTATTCAACGCAGGTTTAGCGCTGGCCTTCATCAGGCCTAGCAGACCCAACATCGACTTCAAACAACCCCGAAGGGGTAGACAGATCAGGCGAAATGTGGGTATCATAAGCAGATGCTTATGATACCCACATTTCGCCAATTCATTAACCTCCACATTCATAATAGGTGGCTTATTGTAGAGGCTATTGTCCTTTCCGAGAAGTATATATTGTCGAGCAGGTGCACCGCGTGCAAGGATGACTTTGGCCCTTGAGATGTTGGTAGGGATAACACAGAAAAACTAAAAAAAAAAAAATAGGTCACGTTACCGAAATTGCAGCAGGCAGTTATTGGATAATATCGATCCACTTTAGTCGATTAAAAAAAACCGGCCAAGAGCGAGTCGGGCCCGCGCACAAAAGGTTCCGTACCAAATCGGTATAAAAATCACGTTTTAAATATTTAATTTTGTTGTTACAATATTTCTTGTGGTGGAAATACGTCAACTGCGAAAATTTAAATTTTCTTACTATTGTTCATGAGATAGAGCCTGGTGAGAGATGGACGGACAGCGGAGTCTTAGTAAAATAGGGTTTCCATTTTAACCTTTGGGTACGGAACCCCTAAAAAACATAGCCATGCCACAGTGTAGAGTACTCTACCTGTACTAAGGCCATGCTTTTAGGACATGTAGTGGTATTTTCCTATTAATAAATTGTGTTTCTAAATCTCGGCCAATAATAACTGAAGTGATGGCTAAAATTTCCTTGAATTATTGTAAACATTTTATTTCCGAGGAAAGATCCATCGTCTACAAGAAACTGTAAAAATACATTTTAATACGAAGTTGCAAAATTCGTGAAACGTAGTGATTTAATTGTACATTTGGCGAATTAAAGTTTGCGTGGGAAGTAAGGATTTGGTTTACTGACGTCAGTTTGATTCCCGGTCACCAACGACAACGTTGACTGTACTTTAAACACTGAGAGTGTAACCTTTTCACAACCTTCTTAATAACATAGTTCCCTGATGATTTGTTGCATACCATACAAGGAATTTACTAGCTTTTGAGTGTCTAGAATTGTCGACGACAGCCCTACGTGTTTAGGGAGTTGTCGTTCGCTGAGGGCTCCAGTTTCCCTACTTGTTTAGTTTCCCATGCTGGGAGTCTGTGGAACATTAAAAATCAAGTGCGAGTCGAACTCTCGCACGAAAGGTTCCGTACCATCACTACGTAATTAGAGAACAAAATCCTCCGCCGCGTCTGTCTGTATTCGCGGTAAACTCAAAAACTACATCACCGATTTTCATGCTGTTTTCATCAATGGATAGAGTGGTTCTCGAGGATGGTTTTAGGCTATAATACTAAGGTACTATTTCACGCGGGCAATCCCGCGGCCGTCCGCTAGTTATCTTATACTCATAGTTATCGTAAACTTGTATATAAAATAGGTAGGTACCTACAATTAGTCTGTTTACAAGTCACAATATAACGCAGAAGTATTGTGGTTCCGTAAATATTGCCGCTATTACTCACAGGCGCTTGCTATGTTTTTATATCGCTCTATTAAATTGAGCCGGTATAGTAAACAAAATGGATAACAAGCCAAACAAAATCATAAAATAAACCAAACTATGTGCGATTTATGGCCACATGATAATTTTTATTGTGGTTCTTTCAATAGGTTATATCATTACGTTGGTACTTACTAGCTGGTGTCCGCGTCTCTGCCCGCCTGAACTAGTTTTTAGGGTTCCGTACCCAAAGGTAAAACGGGAACCGTATCACTGAGACTCGTTATCCGTCCGTCCGTCTCTCTTGGGCTGTATCTCATGAACCGTGATAGTTACAAAATTGGAATTTTCACAGATGTTGTATTTCTGTTGCCTCTATAACAACAAATATTAAAAAACAGTATATAATCAATATTTAAGGGGGCTCCCATACAACAAATGTGATTGTTTTGCCGTTTCGGTACTCAACCCTTTGTACGCGAGCCTAACTCTCACTTGGACGGATTTTTCGTTCCCTCAGAATACAGAACAAACCAGAAGCCGCGCTCAGGCAGGAATAATGCATGTGAATCATTTACTTACAGGCGAAATGTTATTCTAACGTGTTTATTTGTCATCCTAACAGCATTTTAACGCGTAGAAACAACAAGATTGTATTTTAAAATTAAAATTGTTCCTGGTTCTAAACATCCGACGCGCTATGTGCGACAAGGCTGGAGTCTAAAGCCCCACGGCACAAAATAGGGAATAGTACTTACATACAGAACTTGCACTCCGACGTTATTAAAGCACATTCTTTTGTTTACATAGAAAATCACATTCGAACGTTAGGGTTGTCCAGTAAAGTAAAATATATACCAGCATAATTTGACCAATAATTATGACGTTAATGCCTCAATATCAACTCTATGGTCCATGTCGTGTCACAAACAAGAGACAACCCTTACTGATTTACAACTTCAAGTTGTCGCTGACGTCACGTATTTTTTGCGGTTGTTAGGCGAGAGACATAGGCCTGCCCGAGGACCGTTTTAGGTGCACCACCGCTGTGGCAACGCAGCTAACCTCGGTCACTCGACAAAATAAAACTAGTTTTTGGCATGTTCTGTGCTATCATTGGAATTTGACAATGACTATTAAATTATTATCCAGGAAGGCCAAATCACGTTATGGCTAATAGGAGTAGGCGTAAACAGAAAACGTTAAGTCGCATTGTTTCGTGCGCTGAGTAAACAGAAAACAGTAAGTCCACCATTTTGCATTCGCCTATACCTTCGGGGAAGAAGTTGTTATGATGAATAGTTTATCCGTGAAGTTCCTTCATCTCAGTGAACTTATAATTTAATAGTACCCAACCCTTCAGTGTACAAGTTCATTGACCCCACAGAAGCCCTGGTATGTAAGCGTTAAAGCGCTTGATTCAATTTCGTATTCAATGCTGGGGTATAAAATAACTTAAGAGCTTACCTAAGTTACAATAACGAGAGGTTGTTCTTAGAATATTACAGAATATACTAAGTAGGTAGTTGATACCCACAGCTCTGCGTTCGTGGCTTGTAGCTACCTATCATGGCACAGATTCTAACATCTAGATATGTAACATCTGCGGAACTCAACGCACGGTCTTTCCCACAGAACATTAGAAGAGGTTAGATCGGAAATAGTTCCTTATTTCTACTACAACGTGTGTCGCCGATTTTCTCCCACTCATAAACTCCACTGTACTATAGAATATAGTACTGTATTATTCTTATATCTGTGACTATAGAATAAGATACTCGGAATATATTTTTATTTACACATGGTACAAATTAAATCAATGTCCAACCAGTGTGAATCTTTTTACACACTGAATGGATTCAGGCGTCACCTGGCGAAAGTCCATGATAAAAACAATGGAAAAATTATGTTGAAACTTAAAAATTGCAATTATTTCACTAAATAGAAGACAAGTTAAACGTCGACATATTATTATGTTTCGCCTACCCAAGAGGCATTGTCAAGACTATCTCAAAGAGACAGCCCACACTCTACTAGTACCTACTAATTTGTTTGTTAATTTATAAAATGTACAGACAGACTCACTGTTACGACTGTTTTATCATTTTCTTAAAGAATAATAGGCAATACCTAGTTAGCTAGTTTTCTGAGCCAGAAACAAACTAGCGATAACGCCTGAGAAGCTTGATCAAGCAATCTGTATATCTAAATAAGCCAAACGGCTCAAATAAGTAATCTCCTGCTATATTGGCATATTTACTTGAGTTTCAGTATAATATTAGTCATCTAAGATTATAGTATATACGAGGTGTCTAGTGGTAACCGACAATATTAATACATTGCAAAGGTTAAGCAACATCTAGTCAGCCCGGTCTAAGAATGGGTGACCATTTTCTTAAAACACTGAGACCCCTCCGTGCTTCGGAGAGCACGTTAAGCCGTCGTGGGAAAAGGCTCGGTAAATGAAGATTAAGATTATAGTAGTTCGTAAAGTGGACATGAAAGTCCACAAAAATCTATGATGGATCTTTCAAACTTTCAATGGATTTTAGTGGACGCAAAATATTCTAAAATAACCATTTCTCGTAAGATATCTGTTTTAAGGTATTAAAGTGTGGACATACAAATCCACAAAAATCCATGATGGATCTTTTTAATGGATTTTAGTGGACAAAGGGGTTCGCTCCGGCTTGCACAATGTCACCCCCAAACTTCTGGAGGAAAACACTAGCCCCCCCTTTTTCCATTACAAACATAGGTATTATATGTACCTTATAGACGCTACTTATTTATGACAGCCGGCCCAGCTCGTTATTCTGGACGCATTTCTTCATACTTTTGTGTCACAAAGTATTTTTGTAACTCGTCCGTCATTGATTTTCTTCGAAATTATATTCGTATGAGATGACGAATATGTATCACGTCGGACTCGAACCCGCGACTATTCCCTTTCCAGGACGAACGTTCTACCAACTGGCCAAGACAAAGATTCGTGGGAAATTCCCCTGCATCATCACTGACCGGAAAGATCGTGGGTTCCTGGCAGTATTGCCAAATTAAATGGCAATGCTCCAGAAAATTATCAGTTTTCGGGTCCTAAGAAACATAACAGGCGTTTTACGGAACAGTTTACCTATGTGTAAGTAATTCAACGAGCATAAAATAACGCTTAAAATCCATCTGTCTATTTACGACCGGAACAACAAACAAAGCCCCTGTAATAATTTTCTTTCACAAGCACGCATTTAACACCCTAATTTTAACATGTGGCAACACATCAACACACAAACATTGTGCGTCAGTTTATTTTCAGCCGCCATTCGCAGCGAATGTTGCAATAATAAGGATATAAAACTGTAATTCTCTATTTTATATTAGTTACTTACTCTGGATTCACGGATTCTGAAATTAGTTAAAACATTTAATTGTCTCGATGGCGGTGAGATAGTAAGTGCCAGAATGAATTTTGCCCATAATATTTCAGTTTTTTCGCAAAAGCATTAGGTATGTTTTTGGCGCCAACCAGCTCCGCCCGCATGGCTAACTTTCTATGTACTTCAACGTATTTTCTCTGGAGTTACTATATTTTGAGTAATAAAGTAGACTACCCTAATTCTTGTGTTTTTCGTCCATTATCCAATTTGTGTCAGATCCAATTATTAAATATGGAAACGCTTTGCATCAATTCTACACTTACCCTTAACGAGCTCGACGTAGGAACAGTGCTCCTTCGACTCCGGCTTTCGTCGGATATCTATCGGTTTGGAAGTATACAAAGAAAAAAGTTGTATTAAATATATTTATATTTGGTACGTGTTATTTCAATAGGAAAATAATTTCACAGGTCTATAGAGTTACACACCTAAATCAAAACAAAACAACAATAAAGTACGTAGTTTTAAATTCAAGTTAAATTTTAGTTTTTACATGATAAACCTAATAATTTATGTACAATTGCCGAGGGCCATTAAGAAAATTGAAGCACTGTTGTAAGTACTTACATACTATTCTGTGGCACTGTACAGGAAAAGCGCCTTTAGCTTGTCAAGACACATAATAACTAGTAGTTCTGCGAACAGTAGACCTCGCGTTATTTTCGGGTCCCTAACATCCTTTTGGGACATTTCTCCCCCATTTTCCCCCCAATCGAAAAATCCCTTCGAGAAAAGTTGCGCCTTGCAACAGAGAACACTTGTGCTAAATTACATGAAAATCGGCTGAAAAATGCGGCCTGTAGACCGGAACTGACACACATACATACGAGTACATACAGACAAACAACGCCACATCGGCCAGTCCTCGAGTTAAAACTGAGACGCTTCGCTCGCTACGCTTGCTCGGTCAATAAAAAACCGCTTTCTCACAAGAGATTTATCTGTAATTACTGCAAGCGCCGAGTTCAAAAGGGAAGAAAAGAATAATGGAAAGGAAAATACCTGGTCTGTGACGGAAACAGAAGCAGCAATCTCTGTAGCTGATGGTCACCACCTGATCTAGGTCTTGGAATTGATTTCCATCCAGGGTCTAGATCATATTGAAGATTGCCAACTATTAAGGTCAACAAGAAGAACTTGTTAAATGACAAGCACAGCGATGAAGAAGCTCATTATAGTTCTTCTTCTTCTCCTTTTTTTAAAAATCGTGGTTCCATCGATGTTCATCGGTGATTTCGCCAATGTAATCGCGGTAATGCTTGATTAGTTGATGTCCCGCACAGAAGAACTAGTTATTCCTAACTAGCTCCAGGTGCAGGACAAGAAACGTTGTTCGGTATGTAAGTGTCTGGGAACCCGATTTTTGCGGAGCGCCAGAGGAGAGGTAACCTAGAAAGCCACCAGCTACGCGCTCAGCAAAAATCGAACTCCAACCCTCATTATAGTTGCTAATAATAAAACCATACTAAGTTTAGGTTATGTAAGGTATCTAATTGTAATTTACAAGTATTTATTAAAAACAATGTCAAATCAAAACTGTACTTACAATGGTATGAGTTGTATACGCGAAGGTAGGTATATCTATTAGTGAAAGCAGCATAGAAATGGATGCAGTAGTTGAGTTTATCGCGAAAAGACAGACGCTGCGGAGGACTTTGTTTTATAATATGTAGTGTAACTCTATGGATTACCTACTCGCATACTTTCGTCTAAGTTTCACGGCTTCACGGTTGTTTTGGTAATGTCATCCACCAATCGTATCATCTTCCCACAATGTTTATCAAACACGGACAAGCAGGTAAGCGCCACTAAGTTTCAAGTGTGTTTTTGAAATAAAAGTAGTCATAACACGTCATGTTCTCAGCTGTTGTAGATAGGTACCTCAGGGTAACTATCTCTATACTACGTATATTTAGAGCGCTGATAACTGGCCTGAACCACTAACAATCACTCTGCACGTCAGAACAGTCAAACAGTCGAGGATGACATGACGTAACGTCACTATAGCTTCCCAGATTAAGTTTGCGTGTGGAAAAAAATTGAAGTAATTATTGTTCTGAGATCTAGTTTTTGACGTGTTTCAATGGGACGCCCCTAGTGGAACGCAGACAAATATTGGGCAACCTATATCAGAGCCGCTTAGTCGCCACGAAGAAACCGGGTGACACTCGCCCTCTATATAATTTAGATACTTAATGGTAGGTCCTCTTTGTGAGCAAGTCGGGAGTTCACAAGCTACAGAAACGAGTGACATAGTAGTGGCTCGATATATTTTTATAATTTGCTAAAATAAATGCCATTGGCCGGATTGGAACCTAATCCTAAATAGGTCCAATCTCAAAATGTAGTCGTTTCGCTCGCTCGTTCAATAATTACATATAATTAACACAACCTTTTGTAAACGAAAACAAAGAACAAAAAATAATCTCCTTTCCGGGGTAAGTGTACCCGAATGTTTCAATCGATATATTATAAGTAAGTGTACATACGACCTACGTATATACCACCTACAGAACTGCGAATTTAGAGAATTTATCATACATAACTCATAAGGCTCGCCCCCTATTAGGCCCTATTACGTGTGACAGAAAGTACTCCTGGCAAAATGTATAAAAAAATCAAAAAACATCTTTATTACAAGCGTGGGTAACGGTGGTGCTAGTAAAGTAACGCGGGAACTTACTAAGACTTGTTAATGGTCATTAATCTACCACCAACGGGCAAGAAATTCGTTACAAAATCAAAAATCCGACCGTCTTATTACAGAATTTCGATATCGCCCATGGATTGTGGAAGGTCAGATAGCCTTCTCTTCATGGAAAATATCGAAGTTCAGCCGAATCGCAGTTAGTCTGGAAAGCCGACCCCAACCGCGTTGGGAAAAAGGCTTGGTGGATTAGTCTCTGTAAAAAGTAGGTAATAAAATAACCCTTGCAACGCTGTGTTATACACCTCTGCCTAACCCCTCAGGATATAGGCATGGTTGTAATAAGTATCTCCCTATGTATGTATGATAATATTTATAGTAGGTATAGAAGACAAATGTACAAGCTCTCTTACACATACCACCGGCTCCTATTCAATGTGACAGAATGTGACCCAACATTTTATTATGATACGACAACACCCCGGAACCCGAAACCTTCATTATCTTACATAACATTACCCATCTTTTGCAAACACTTGAGACTGTCTTTTGCTATCATCGCATGTAATATACATTGAAATTATATTAGGGTCGTGTTTTTTGCATACAAATCTTTAAAATTTTATTTATCTTTAAGCAAACAGTCAAACAGAGGATTATGCGTTTGTGTTGTTTGTGTTCTACGCCTTCGTAAGGACAACAATAGCCACTGGAAATACCTTCTGGTGTGTACCAGGGACGCCCGCAGCAATGGACATGGAAGTGGCCGCGGCCTCACGGAATTACAAAAAAAAGAAAAAAAGTAGAGTGAAACTTAGCTGCTTAGGTAAATAATAGCAAAGAGTGGACACGGACTCTCTATTCCATCTCTACTCATGGGTTAATATTAATATTAATAATACCTACATAATTATAATCTATATATTTAATACGACAATTTGTCCGTCCGTCGCGTTTTTCAATTAACATATTTTTTTTTTTTATATTTTATATATATACATATTATGTTACGGCTAATACCCGAAGTGCGGCTGCACCTAGTTTTAGCCGGTTAGAACTAGGTGTAGCCACTTACTCTTGGTTAAGCCTAGTATGGGTTTTTTTTTTTTTTTTTTAGTTCCGCGACCAAGGCCGCGGCCGCTCTAACGTCCGTTGCCGGGCGTCTCTGGTTACAAGCAGAACGTATTTCCAGTGGCGCCCGGCGGACTTTGACCACCTCTGTGGTCTCTGCGGGGGTTGGGTCGGGATGAGAATCCCGCGTCGTTGGGGTAGGGTTTTATCCCGCGTCAGTGAGTGAATCTGGTTGCGTGCTATGGGGCAAAAGCTCCGCAGCACGCAACCCTTCTAGCCTGCTTCTGTAAGGACGACGGGTGGCGATCCCGGCGTCCTCAGGCCCCGATCATGGAGGTCGATGGTCTTGGGCGTAGATGAGTCTGCGGCGCCCTCGCCGCTGACTACGGAACTCGGCGGGGAGGGTACGCTCCCTCTCCCTCTCGGCCGCCTCCTTCGCGAGCACGACTTGCTCGCAGAAGGATACGGCCGCGTTCCACCTACTCCTGCTGGAGACCATGGCTTGAAGCATGGTCTCCAGCGAGAGGGTATCCACGCCCAGACCCACTACGAGGTCCCGGCGCAGACTCGCCCACGCTGAGCACTCCACCAACGTGTGGAGTGCGGTGTCGTCGTCGGAAACCTCGCAGTGTTGACACCGGGGGGTGACCTCACGATGGATGCGAAACAGATAGCTACCGAAGCATCCATGCCCGGTAACGATCTGCGTCGCACGATACGTGAGGTCACCATGCTGCCTCTGCAGCCAATCATCCATGATCGGTCTCACCGCCGCGATGATGGTGGCACCCCACTTGGGTTGCTCAAGTCGCACCCTCCATGACTCCATGAGATCCTGTCGGAGTTGGGACCGCCGGTCATCGATTTCTCGAGACGCAGGCCTGTGGTCCCTCTCCAGCGCCTCCTTGCGCCATTGGAACAATGACGCAAGGGCTCTCGCTTCCAGGTCCCATGGAGGGGTCCCGGCTAGGAGACATGCAGCCTCTCCGGAGATCGTGCGGTAGCCCCTTATTGTTTTGACGGCCAAGGTCCTCAACGGTCTGTTAAGGAGCGTTGAGTTGTTGGCCGTCAACCGCGCCGCCCATACGGGAGCCCCGTATAGGGCCATACTCCGCAAGATCCCCAGGTAAGCCTAGTATGGGTAGGCTAGGTTAGGTTAAAACTGCGACCACCTACGCACGAGCCGAGCGAGCGAAGCGAGCGGTGCGCGCGGTGCGCGGCAGCGGCCGGCGAGTGCCAGCGACTTGCATTAATAAAAAAAGAGATTTCTCCCAGGTGAAAGTGACAACTGGACCTTGTTGAAGCCGGCATGATGAAGGCTAGACCTAGTTTTACCCGAAAACAATCGGCTCGTACTAGGTTTAACCAAGAGTAAGTGGCTACACCTAGTTCTAACCGGCTAAAACTAGGTGCAGCCGCACTTCGGGTATTAGCCGTAACATAAATAAATAAATAAATAAATATATATATAAATGTCGGAATGGGACCAAATTGAAATGGGACAACATTGGAAGCAGTAGGTAGCATTCAATTTGGAAAAAAATCAAAATTGGTTCACCCAGTCCAAAGTTATGAGGTAACAAACTTACTCGTAAAAAAAAATTACAGTCCAATTGAGAACCTCATTTTTTTCTGGAAGTCAGTTGAAAATATATTTAATACCATTGCCCCTAGAAAAAGTGAACTTTATTCATGGATAACAGTGAATAAAACGTTCATTTACTCACAAGTGAATAATGATATTTGAATTTGGAACGAGCTAGGTTCAGCAAGAGGGCCTTCAAGAGAGCGGATGCCCAGCGCGTCGCGCGGCTTGGTCAGGAGCTCACATCCCATCCCACTGGATACTGTCAACTGGCCAAAGCCGTACAGTCAAATTTTTGCCAAACCTCGCTGCCACCACTGCGTTTTCCTGATGGATCACTGGCTCACAAAGCCCAAGAGAAGGCGGACTTGCTCGCAGACCTGTATGCGGCTAATTCCCGGGTCGATGACCGTGGCCTGCAGCCCCCGCCATCGCCAACTGTGGCCACACTATGCCTGATATTGTTATCAGGCAATGTGATGTACGGGCAGTGCTGCGGTCACTAGACACGCGGAAAGCCAGTGGCCCTGACGGCATTCAGTGGTGGTGCTACGAAAATGTGCTGCTGAGTTGTCTCAAGAAAGGGGATCGATCCGATCCAGGCAACTATCGACCCATAGCTTTCACCTCAGTCATTTGCAAGGTGCTCGAACTCCTTATCAATAAACAGCTCATGCGATACCTGGAGGATCACTCGCTAATCAATGATCGGCAATATGGCTTCTGGCCAAAACGATCAACGGGTGACCTCCTGGCATTCGTCACGCATGTATGGGGTGAGGTTATGGAAAAGTTCGGCGAGTCCTTGGCTATTAGCCTGAACATCGCCAAAGCTTTCGATAGGGTCTGGCACGCTTCACTCCTTTCCAAGCTTCCGGCATATGGTCTACCTCCTCAACTGTGCAGCTGGATTGCCAGTTTTTTAAACGAGCGCCGAGTGCGGGTCCTCTGCGATGGCCAGGCTTCTCACTTCTTCCAAGTGAATGCCGGGGTACCGCAGGGGTCCGTACTGTCACCAACTCTCTTTCTTCTGCATATCAATGATATGCTTTCCCTCGGGAACATTCATTGCTATGCAGATGACAGCACATTGCACGGGAGTTACTCGGTTCGTCCGACGGCGGGGCGATCTGTGATAGAGGAGGAGAGACGACATCTCGTGGCTGATATCGACCGAAACCTCGACAGTATCTCCCAATGGGGTGCCGAGAACTTGGTCGAGTTCAATGCCAACAAAACACAGGTGTGTGCATTTACAGCGAAAAAATCCCCTTTCCTGCCCCTACCCACTCTTCAGAATGCAATATTACCAATGAAGGACAATCTTGGCATAGACGTTCGTCGAGAGCTCAATAACACAAACTACATTGAGAGATGTATTGGGCTAGCTTCGCGGAAACTAGGAATACTGAACAAGGTAAAGCGATTCTCTACACCGCACCAGAGGTGTCTGCTGTACAAAACGCAGATTAGACCCTGCGTCGAATACTGCTCTCACCTCTGGGACGGCTCCGCGAAGTATTTGCTGGACGCACTCGACGCTATGCAGCGACGCGCTGTTCGCATTATAGACTGTCCGGAGGTAACGGGAAGCCTTGAGCCGCTAGCCCAGCGCCGAACAATTGCTTCCTTGGCCGCGTTCTACCGTATTTACCACGGTGAGTGTTCTGAAGAGCTCTTCAACCTGATCCCACCCTCTCCCTTCCGATCCCGAACAACGCGTGCCGGGCAGAGATGTCACTCTCATACCGTGGAAACCGTCTTCGCGAGAACCGAGCGTTTTAAACGTTCGTTTCTCTGCCGAACGATGGTTGCTTGGAACGCCCTGCCTGCGCACGTGTTTCCTCCAACATATAACCCTGGGTTCTTTAAGCAAAGCGTGAAGAGGCACATTACTGGGTCGTCAAGTTGAGGGCCACTCTCTATAGTATTCCTGTGTACTGTGAGAGTCGCCCTCAATTGCCAGACGTCACCTCAGCTTACCATCAGGCGGGTTGCGTCAATTTGTAGACCTAAATATAAAAAAAAAAGCTTCAATAGACGAAGCAAGTATACTACAAAAAAAAAGAAAGCTGAATGTAACTACTGGCAGGCTGAATGAAGTCATTATTTCCTAGACTAGATATTTTACAGGATAGGTTACCTCCTGAATTTCTTTCGTCTGTACCTCTACATGTCTACATCTAAGTACGGGTTCCTTCAGATCATGTTTGCGGCCGTATTTATCAACCGATTTTCATGAAACTTTACACACACTCCTTGCTTACAATGAATAACATATGAATGATATTTTTTGGATTGGATGAAAAATGAAAGAGTAATAAAGAAAATTGAAAAATAAATGTTCTAAACAAAGCTCTCGAAGTCTACGGTCTCACGTAGTATTGTATTCTCTTTGTACGGTCTGTCAAGAATGCAATCCGTAACCATAGGAACCCATATAAATAAAATCAAAAGTCATGCAAATAAATACATTTTAAGAATAAACAAAGCCGCTCCCGAAGTCTACGGTTCACAGAACCACTAGTCTACTATTCTACACTACTATTATAAAGAGGAAAGATTTGTATTTTTGTGTGTATGTTTGTAATGAATAAATTTAAAAACTACTGTGCCGATTTCAAAGATTTTTTCACCATTGGAAAGCTACATTCACCCTGAGTAACATAGGATACTTTTTATCTCGGTAATGTGTTCCCACGGGAACCGGGAACGAGTAAACTAAATCACGCGGGCGGAGCTGCGGCGATCAGCTAGTACTTTATAAAGACATACATGCCTACCACAAAGACTGGTTTGAGGTGGCGCACGATAGAGCACATTGGAAGGACTTGGAGAGGCCTTTGCCCAGCAGTGAGACAGGCTACAGGCTACAGGCTGAAAAAAAAAGATGATTTTGTTAAAACAGAATTTTAGTATCTGGCAGAAAATCTTCGTACTCTCAATGCTAATGTTAGTCTTGTCATCTATTTTCATGTCAAAGCGACGCGTAGTTGACCGTAGTTGAAATCGAGTCAATGACATTAGTCGTCATTTTAGTGTCTGGCAACATTTGCGGCAATTATATTTAATAATCATTTCATCTAAATAGATGCTAATTGGCTCAAGTCATCCTCAAACTGCAGGCTGTACACTTTTTGATTTAACAGACGGGTAACACTATGGCAAATATACCTAAACTAATCTAAAGTGACTCGAAACTTCGTTTATTCAGATTAGGCACATAAAGAACACATATGAATGTCAAAATTTTACAATTTCATGTCAAGCAATATTATAAAAATACTAAATTAAGCAACTACATACATAAATACGTAAACCATTTTAAAAAGGTTCTTTCCCTGATTCGGTAAGTTGGTTCTACTGAGAAGATACCAGCAAGAAAATCAGGTAGATTATTGTACAGTAGGCGCAGTCCGAAGGCACTAAACTTACTGACCAATAGCTATTTGTGTTCTTTAAATAAAGCAATGGTAAATATGACGTTAAAACTTTTAATTAATAGCATTATTTTCGCTAAAATCGACATTTTAGCGAAAATAATGCTATGAATTAAAAGTTTTAACATCATATTTATACCATTGCTTTGTCATGGACTTTCGCCAGGTAACGACCTGAACGAACCTGATTCCATCCAATATTCTTCAAATGCATGGCCAGATACACTTGGCCGGTTTTTCTATTTGTTCTGACAGAAGTTGAAACCGAGACTTCCCCGCTTGATATTTTATTAGACACCCACTTTTCGCCAGTTTCATTGTTAGTCCCACGTTATAGGGCTTTTTGTCGGGTACTGGATTTTTTTATGGTTTTCAGAGCCTACGTTGAACGGCAGGTGCTATACACTTGCAGGTGAATCTGACGTAAGCTTCTAAGATCCAATGACGCACCCCTTTTATTCATGAAATATCGCAATGATGATAAAGTAGGCAATTCTACTGACTTAAATTAATGATTCGATTGTGAATCGGAAATGACTACATTGATACAATTGACCCGAACTCGATTCCAAAATCGTAAATGTAACATTTCAATGGACTAATTAGTGCAACATAGAAGCTAGTCAAACGCAAACTTGTAGTTGAATCTGGCTTGTGACTTGGACAATCTTTGTGGCATAACTTTGTACTAAATTTTCTGTTATTTTCAATCTAGAGCTCTTGACAGTACGGATTAATGTCGGTTATTTTGTAGACTTTAAATGCTATCATTCATAAGATCAGACATTTTGACTGACAGATAATTATCTTAAGTTAAACAAGCCTGATATTGTTTTGTTTGTACGATAAGAAATTTCTAGAAGTAATTTTACCTATCTATTTACATTTTCTTTTTAAAATAATACTGTTATCTGTAACTGTGTAAAAGTTACTTGTATTCCCTTTAATCCTTCGAAAAGCTATTAGAAAAACACGTCATACGTTGACACAAAACCCCTAAGCATGGAACCCTAAAAACCAGTAGGAAGCGGTAGCTTTTAATTATCAAAGTCGATTAACCCAGTCGAAAGATATGATTACCTCATATTATCTCCTCATTAATCAAACATAAAAACACCACTCGAATTGAGAAAATCCTCCTTTTTTTTGTTATGAGTGAAATAGTCTTATTAACACGGGGTAGGTACCTATTACTTCTTCTCGTGTCGATGGTCTCATGCAAGCCAAACTACCGTCAAAATATGGGAATTTATGGGAAATATGAGATACTAGTGGTCGCCCGCGACTTCGTCCGCGTGGTAATTTGGATTTTTTCCGTCGCGCCGCGTCATATTTTGAACAATTCACACAATATCTTTATAAATTGTAGCCTATGTGTTATTCTGATGTATAAGCTATATTATTGTAAAGTTTCATTAAAATTCATTCAGAAGTTTTAACGTGAAAGAGTATCAAACATCCATCCATCCATACATACATACATACTTACATACTTACATACTCACAAACTTTCGCGTTTATAATATTAGTAGGATAGGCGCGATTAAAATGTACCTACATAAGTATTAGGGAACATTTTAACCAATTAAAACAGTCTATTTGACACCAAAAATCTGTTCTCAAATTAATTGGTAGCTTCCGTTTTCATGGAAGTAATAAATACATAGACAAATAATTGGCTGTTCTCATTATCTCGACCTCATAAACAAGTATGTTTTTGTAACCATTACTAAATTAGATGCTAAATGACCTTTCGGCCTATAATAGACGACTGATAATCATGATTCAGTATGATAATTTAATATTTGAATTATGAGGGCGGCATGTGAGTCAAGCGCAAGTAGGTAGGTAAGTATAGTTCGCGAGGTGTAAGCTGAGTTTTGCATTTGTGTGAGTGAATGTATAATTAATGTGGACTGGTTTAACCCACACGTGTGTTTTACACACATCTTTTTTACTCTACTTTTCGTGATCACTCACACAAATGCAACGCTCAGCTTAGGCCTCGCGAACTATACCCATGTACCTACTTGCGCCTGACTCACAAATATAATATACTCACAAATATATACATATTAATCAAAACCAATATGGTTAAATAACGTTAAAGTTATGAAGTCCTAAGTTAAGTCCTGCAATTCTGCAAAACTATAGTGCTGGGACCCAATTTACGATGCCAGGAAAACGTACCGGTTGCAGTAAATGTATGTACTAAGTTGGCAATTAATTAATTTTGCTGTATAATCAGTATATCATATCATATTTTTAGTACGTGAAATATCTTTTTTTGATGCATTTGAAGAAAAAAATACACAATTGATGTATATTTTTGGATTATTTCTAGTACCAGTATTGTTAAACAATTGGTTTATTTGCAGCGAAACATATTATTTGCTGAAAAAAACTGTTTATCTAATGCTTATAAATTGAAATGCGATAAGATTTTGCTGGGCATTTCTTTTTTTTACTTAAAACAGCAGGCTTTGGCCACCAACCCATTCTTAATTTAAAACGTCACGTTAACTTTGTACAAATTATCGTGTCTCATGTATATTATTGTTACAATATTCAATTTAAAGGATGATGGGTATTTTTATATGGACCCTGGCTAACAATATCTGTTAGCTTATCGCTTGTAACCCACAATTGCTAAAACAAAACAGTTAATGTCTTGAATTGACCGGATATGTTCAGTAGAGGACGTCAATAGTTATATCTGCTAGTGCTGCGGTCACTCGACACGCGGAAAGCCAGTGGCCCTGACGGCATTCCGGCAGTGGTGCTACGAAAATGTGCTGCTGAGTTGTCTCCAGTATTAACGCGTCTGTACCGCCTGTCATACTCTACAGGCCTCGTGCCGGAGGCCTGGAAGGAGGCGAACGTACAACCGATCCCCAAGAAAGGGGATCGATCCGATCCAGGCAACTATCGACCCATAGCTGTCACCTCAGTCATTTGCAAGGTGCTCGAGCTTCTTATTAATAAGCAGCTCATGCGATACCTGGAGGATCACTCGCTAATCAATGATCGGCAATATGGCTTCAGGCCAAAACGATCAACGGGTGACCTCCTGGCATTCGTCACGCATGTATGGGGTGAGGCTATGGAAAAGTTCAGCGAGTCCTTGGCTATTAGCCTGGACATCGCCAAAGCTTTCGATAGGGTCTGGCATGCTTCGCTCCTTTCCAGGCTTCCGGCATATGGTCTACCTCCTCAACTGTGCAGCTGGATTGCCAGTTTTTTAAACGAGCGCCGAGTGCGGGTCCTCTGCGATGGCCAGGCTTCTCGCTTTTTGCAAGTGAATGCCGGGGTACCGCAGGGGTTCGTACTGTCACCAACTCTCTTTCTTCTGCATATCAATGATATGCTTTCCCTCGGGAACATTCATTGCTATGCAGATGACAGTACATTGCACGGGAGTTACTCGGTTCGTCCCACGGCGGGGCGATCTGTGATAGAGGAGGAGAGACGACATCTCGTGGGTGATCTCGACCGAAACCTCGACAGTATCTCCCAATGGGGTGCCGAGAACTTGGTCGAGTGCAATGCCCACAAAACACAGGCGTGTGCATTTACAGCGAAAAAATCCCCTTTCCTTCCCCTACCCACTCTTCAGAATGCAATATTACCAATGAAGGACAATCTAGACATCCTTGGCATAGACGTTCGTCGAGAGCTCAATAACACAAAATACATTGAGAGATGTATTGGGCTAGCTTCGCGGAAACTAGGAATACTGAACAAGGTAAAGCGATTCTTTACACCGCACCAGAGGTGTCTGCTGTACAAAACGCAGATTAGACCCTGCGTTGAATACTGCTCTCACCTCTGGGACGGCTCCGCGAAGTATTTGCTGGACGCACTCGACGCTATGCAGCGACGCGCTGTTCGCATTATAGACTGTCCGGAGGTAACGGGAAGCCTTGAGCCGCTAGCCCAGCGCCGAACAATTGCTTCCTTGGCCGCGTTCTACCGTATTTACCACGGTGAGTGTTCTGAAGAGCTCTTCAACCTGATCCCACCCTCTCCCTTCCGATCCCGAACAACGCGTGCCGGGCAGAGATGTCACCCTCATACCGTGGAAACCGTCTTCGCGAGAACCGAGCGTTTTAAACGATCGTTTCTCTGCCGAACGATGGTGGCTTGGAACGCCCTGCCTGCGCACGTGTTTCCTCCAACATATAACCCTGGGCTCTTTAAGCGAAGCGTGAAGAGGCACATTACAGGGTCGTCAAGTTGAGGGCCACTCTCTATAGTATTCCTGTGTACTGTGAGAGTCGCCCTCAATTGCCAGACGTCGCCTCAGCTTACCATCAGGCGAGTGGCGTCAATTTGTCGACCTAAATATAAAAAAAAAAAAAAATTATATTTTTAGTACATTTTTTTTTGGAAAGTTCTCAAACCTACAATCATCATTCACCGAGCCTTTTCCCAACTCAGTTGGGGTCGGGTTTTCAGTCTAACTGCGATTCGGCTGAACTTCGATATTTTCCGTGAAGCGACTGCCATCTGACCTCCACAACCCATGGGCGATATCGAAGTTCTGCAGTTAGACCGGTCGGATTTAGGGCTCCAACTACCCCTAACGACTGCCATAGATGTTAGTATGACAACCGGGACCGATGGCTTAACGTGCTCTCCGAGGCACGGAGGGGTCTCAATGTCTTATGAAATGGTCACCCATCCTAAGACCGGCCTGAGTCGATGTTGCTTAACCTTTGCAATGTGTCAACATTGTCAGTTACCACTAGACCACGAGCCCCTCAAACCTACTATGGACAGGATGATTTCCATTTAAATGTATCTGTTTGAAACATGCATCAGTGCGTTATACACTGTCATTTGATGATTTCAACAGAAACAGCGCTAAAAATCAATGAAAATATTTTTTAAAAATTTGATTTTAATTTAAAATTTGACTGCCTCGGTGGCGCAGAGATTTGGTCGCAGGTCCCAGGTTCGATTTCGGGTCAAATTAGCGTGATTTGGGCTAGATGACGTTGTGTAAGAATGTCCAAAAATATTTATTTATTATTAATTAAGTAGGTAAGTATAACACAATATTATTGTTCTTTTTAGGTCACTACATATTCTGTTGTCTATTTGTCCACTTATTTGTGACATAAAAGTCATTGACCGTATCAAATCTTGGAATTTCTGGAGAACATATTAATACCATTAATACGATCTCGTCGTAAAATCTGGGTCATAAAGAGAAAAGTAACACTTCATACTTATCGTATGAAACCGACGATAATAGCTATGAACACTTTAATTACAAACATTCGATATCACTTGCAACATGTGGAACATAGTAAAACCATGCGGTTAGCTGCATCTAGTTACATTATTTAATCATGAAACCGATGCGACACTGACCGCAATTCAGTTCAGCCTGCAGCATCCAATATAGGGACATGTATTAACTTTCTTTCCACTACAACAGACGAGCGGGCTTTGGCAACAACCACCTATTCGTAATTATCAAAACAACTTACATTACAAATAACCTTAGTCAACTTTATTATTAGATTTATAGAGTTTAATTTTAACAGGATACTACTAATTTAAGCCGTGTATACACTGCGCATAATCCCGTTTATTTTTCCGTTGCGAGAGATGGGCTCGGTCGCGGTTAGGTAGGTAGTCGCTCGAGAGCATCGTCGCGGGTGAGTCGCCTTCGCGAGTGTCCGTCTACGAGCCTAACGATATTATGTGCCAGTTATAAAAGAACATGTGCTGTGTTTAATAAAAGATGACCGGTGAAATTAGCTGCAGCCATAAGTGGTATACATTGATTTGTGCGTGTTACTGTGAGTGATGCACCTCCGAAGTTCTCTATCACAGGAACGGACCACTGGTGACATGAAGGGCCAACCGGTTTGGTAAGATCTCTCACACCATATAGAATAAAAAGCCCTTAGTTGTTTATTTACAATGTTTAGTTGTGTTTCTGTTTGATTCAGGTTATATTTTGATGCTGTCGTTTTCAGATATTGCGTGTGTTGCATAAATAACGTGTCTTATAATCTCTTAGATAATCGTAATATATTTTCGTTTCTCTATTTTTTATAAAGCTCTGTAGCATTATATAATTGTTTACACTAGACGTCAGATGTGGGGACTTGTGTGTGAGTAGCATACGTTTTGATGAGACGCGATTTCAATATGTAATCGTGAACAAATTGTTGATTATAATGTTGAAAATGTAGTTTATACAATAACAACAGCAACACAACGTCTCTATCACCGAAGGTGCAATACGCCCAGTCACTGTTGCTCCCACGTAACAATTGCCATTACCGGACAATATTTTTGGTATTGCCAGACACTTTCCCAGAGCCTCGTCGGTTTATTTTTTTTTATTTATTTATTTAGGTAAACAAAACAGAAAACAATACAAACATCCATAACATACATAACTTAACAAGTTGTTCAGTTCCAAATTGAGTTCCTAAACATGTATACTTAACATGACCAATAATGTAGAAAATGAATAGCATAAAGTGGAATCAAAGATACCAAATACGATTAAAAAAAACTAATAACCAACATCAACGAACTAAAGAATAGAAATAAATAGAAAAAACAAACAGATAAAAAGAAAAAATTAATCCTAAAATTTTAATGCTAATTACGGTTTACGTAAACAGCTTTTAGGTGACGATGCGAGGCCCCGTTTTAGAACCGTCCGTTAGCCGGTTATGTTCCGTCGGTTTGGTCTCTGGTCACCGCACTAGTGACGTGATCTGTCAACACAAGCAATTTTAACATAATTATCTAGAGAGCTGGTCGGTTTATATCTTTTACCGGTACCTAGATATATATTTTATAATAATTATTAATATTAGATTTTTATAGAAAATTGTAGTTTAATATTGCATTTCGTCAATAAAGTCAGCCTCTGACCACGGCTGGTGTAACCTGGTCAAAACATCAGGCAATAGTCTTAGGTGGGACGCTCTGTATGACATCAGGCTACCACCAATAGGCGCGGAGCACCAATGGAAAATGTTGCAAAAACGGGAAAAAAGTATTTCTTTTGAGAGCGAATTTTTTTTTAAATTTGTTAGCAACTTGGAATGCTGTTTATTTAATATTAACACACGCGCACATATCACGCCAATATCCCAACAAATACACAATATCACAATTTGTCAGTATTTTTAAACCCACGTAAAATGGGGCAAGCCTATTGCCGTCACCGGGCACATTTATAATGTGTTATTATGTCCAAAATGGCCGAATGAATTTAATAAAAAGTAGCAGCTATATTGTAAAATTGAAACCCGTTGCCTTGCGATGAAATGTTGATGAAAGGCAACAAAATTTTACGTGCCAGTCGCTATGGCACAGCCAATTAAAGTCCTGGGCGTCTCGGACTATCTATTTAATTTTAAACACTAACAAAATACCTAATAAGCAGTTGTGTGTTTCTATAAGTATATTTATTTATAATTTACTTAAGTAACAATAATTAAGTAAGTAATAAATAAATAAATATTTTTGGACATTCACACGTCATCTAGCGCACACTAAGCTATAAGCGTGTGCTATGGGATCTAGACGACTGATAAACATACTTATATATTTCTAAATACATACATAACATACATAGTAAACACTCAAACCCCGAAACAAACATTTGTGGATCACACAAATATTGGATTCGACCCGGAAATCGAACCCGAGACTTCGGAGTCGAAAGCCGAAGTACTACCGACCACGCCACCGAAGCAGTTATAGAAACATCATTTATAAAACTTTACTGCATTTTTATAGCTATTTATTATATTTATATTATAATGATTGCAGTGGCTATACCTACCTACATTACGAGAGAGTAATTTCATTTTATGTTACCTATTTCATTAGTAGATAAGACTTTTTAATAATATGATTACCAATTAGAATAACAATATACATAATTATATACTAAAATATTTACATTACAAAATATCGTTAAAAAAATCCTCCGCGTCTGGGAAGGTTCCCAGAATGTTGGCTGTGTTGCCACGTTGGATGGCATATTTACGCCGTATGAGACCTTCAGCCGATGCAGCAGCAGCGCCGGCACATCCGGATGTGCTTGGAAGGTGTGAAGGTGCCAAGGTGTCAACGATGGATGTTCGATGGCGTGGTCGGTAGTGCAGCCGCTTTCGACGCCGGAGTCTTGGGTTCGATTCCCGGTCGGGACAAACTTTGTGTAATGACATATACGTTTGTACCGAAGTCTGGATGTTTCCTATGTATAATAATATGTATGTATTTACAAAAAAAGTGTATGTAAGTATTTATATCAGTTTATCTAGTAGGTACTCATATCACAAGCTCTGCTTAGTTTGAGAATAGACGGCGTTGTGTGAATTGTCCTAACATATTTATTTATTTATACCATTGCCCCTCGAAAAAGTGAACTTATTCATCGAAAACAGTGAATAAAACGCTAAATTTACTCACAAGTCCCTCTACTTTAGAATCCTTCTCTACTCTCGGGATCCAACTTCGTAACTCGAATTAAATTATCTTTTTTTTTCACTTCTTGTACATGGGGCACACTAAAAGTTTTGCACTTCTAGCTAATCGGAACTATTTGGCGGCCTTCAACTGCCGTCAACGCAAATAATGTGGCTACTGTTAAGTGGTTAATTGAAGAAAACCCGCGGATTACCTATGAGACAATTCGAGGACTATTGGGGATTGGTATGAGTGAAATTCAGAAAATTTTACACGAAGAATTGAAAGTTCGGAAACTTTGTTGTCGTTGGATCCCTCATGGACTGACAGCGGAGCAGAAGCGGGCTCGCGTGGAATGGTGCTCTCAGATGCTACTGAAGTACGACCACGGACATTCTAATGCTGTTTATGACATTTTCACAGGAGACGAAACGTGGATTTATTGTTTTGAACCCGAAAAAAAACAGCAATCTTGTGAATGGGTGTTTGAAAATGAGAACAAGCCAACAAAAGTGAGGCAGGCGAGAAACGTTGGTAAAAAAATGCATCTGTACAATTCCACTTAAAGATCAAAAGAGTGTTAATGCCGAGTGGTATTCTACCATTTGTTTACCCAGGGTGTTAGAAAAAGTTCACGAAAGACGACCCAAAAGCCACGTTCACCTACATCATGACAACGCTTCTTCACACACGGCCAACAAAACAAAGTAATAATAGCTTCCGAAAAAGTACAACTCGTCACCCATCCTGTGCATAGCCCCGACCTAGCACCCTGTGATTTCTGTATTTTCCCCAAAATCAAAGATTTGATGAGAGGTTTCACTTTACCAACCCCGAAGAGGCAGTGATAACGTTCAATCAGCACGTAGAAAACGTGCCTTCAAATCTGTGCTCCTCCTGTTTAAACAAATGGTTCGATCGCATGAAAAATTGTTTAAAATGTAAAGGAGAGTATTTTGAAAAGCAATAAACATAATATTTTGGTTTTAACATGTTGTTTTTTTAAGTTACGCAAAACTTATAGTGTGACCTACGTATAATCTACTATTATTTATTTATACCTCTATGACTCTAGCTTCTGCAACCATCAATGATTGAAAAAAAAGCAACGTGATTAATAATTACACAGAGCAGGTAGGGAATTAGTTTCAATCATTTAATGAAAATTAGTAACTACTAAAAAAAAGGACTTATGTAATTAAAACATATAATGAACTCCTCTTTACAACTGTTGTTAGAGAAACTCTTATCGAACATTTGTTTGCTTTACTCGAAGAAGATAACAGAAGTTACATTATAATGAACGTATAAAGTACCTAATCCGGAGATAATTGAAATCTAAATATTTGTATTTTGTAACTTCTGTCACTGGTTTATCGAGAACATAAATGGCCAAGTAGCATTCCCTAGAGTTTGGTTTTTGATGAACGCGTGGTTGGTAGCTTTTTAGGTAACCAGTAATCAGGTTCCAGACACTCACTTGCAATACCCAACAACGTTTCTTACATTAAAATAATAAGAAAGAAATTATAAATAAATCATTTCCACATCAAAATTTCTTTGCATTATGAAAGAAATTTTGATGTTTTAAGAATTGCTTTGAGATACAAAAATATGTTTCTTAAGTTCGAAGTGACTAGTTCTTCCGTGTGGGACATCAAACTATGATATGAATATGAATATAGTATGACCGATGGAGCCACACCCTTAAAAGAAGAAGGTTACCCAGTGTCAGTGTCACACGACCGTTGATCTACACTAAGTAACTCTTATATTAGGAATTTTACCTTAATAACCTAACAATCTTTTGGGAGTACGCTTTACAGCAATATAGAACGGGTGAAAAGAAAACGGCTGGCTGTGTGAAAATATTTGTGATGGTAGTCCATGCAATGAACTTTCAAGGAAAACTATAACGGATCCGATAACTCTGTTAGTTCAGGAGTTATAGAAATTATTATGTGTGACTACGGAACCCTATTCGATGCGAGTCCGACACGCACTTGGCCGGTTTTTTTATATCCGATCAACCCTAATTAACCTGGAATAAAATCGTTTTTGTTAAATAAAACTACAATTTTTAATGAAATTTTCGAATACCCATACAGCATCTGTATATTGCAGTGAGTAGGTCTAGGTAGGTATAAATTGTCACTAGTGGTCGCCCGCGACTTCGTCCGCGTGGTAATTTGGATTTTTTCCCGTTCCCGTAGTATCGCGCACTCGGTTTGTCATCGTCGCTTCCTACTTACTTGACACTTATTGTCATATTTTGAACACAATATCTTTATAAATTGCAGCCTATGTGTTATTCTGATGTATAAGCTATATTATTGTAAAGTTTCATTAAAATCCATTCGGTAGTTTTTACGTGAAAGAGTAACAAACATCCATCCATCCATACATACATACTCACAAACTTTCGCGTTTATAATATTAGTAGGATATTGACGTAAGTTGCTAGATTTCACCAGCTGGTCGATGTCAGTTAAAATTTATTGTTACATAGTAATCACACCATCCTACCTACCCACGGCAGTTTTCAGAGTTTAAGATTTCAAAGAACAAAATTTTATGAAACGCGTTAAACAGATTTATACTGAGTGCTGACTTTTTTATTATCGTCTCAAGAAAATTTTGCTGTGTACGTTTCTGATTTCAATAAATACATATATGGTAAATACCAGGTAAACACATACCTCATTCAAATATATTTGTTACAAAACGAATATATTTTAAACTAGCTGATCGCCGCAGCTCCGCCCTCGTGATTTAGTTTACTCGTTCCCGGTTCCCGTAGGAACACATTACCGTGATAAAAAGTAGCCTATGTTACTCAGGGTGAATGTAGCTTTCCAATGGTGAAAGAATTTTTGAAATCGGCACAGTAGTTTTTGAGTTTATTCATTACAAACATACAAATCTTTCCTCTTTATAATAGTAGTATAGATTTGGTCCTCTGAATCACAGAACACTATTACGTCCGAATACAGTTATGGAGTTTAGAGTATATTTTCCATTTCCCTCCATTTTATATCTCGACTGACAGTTGTCTGTCACTCTCAGATCAACAAAAGAGTTTTTGTTAGTCTGAGGTTGTCAATTTTCTTTTTTAATTTGGTTATATATGTACATAGGTTAATCATTTAAATAAATTCTAATTTAGAATGAAGTTAGATTTTTGCTACAGCTATAATTTAAAAAAAAATGTTTATTACTCACTAACTCACGTGTCTAACGATTAAACGCACGGATATTGGATTCGTATTGAGTTTACTACAATGAAATTCCTTTATGATGTACCTACTTCTGATAATTACGAACATTTATTCGATTTGTACAGATAAAGGTCACAGATGTCAAGGCAGGTCTCGTAGTTCTTATAGATATGTGAAACAGGATTGTTCGTTCCAAATTGGAACTGTCCCAATGTTTAAAAATAACTTTTTGAGTCTGAACACGATGTGTTCGTGTGTCCCCTAATTATTGCGATTTATATGGTCATTGGTCTCTCTTTCTAGGTACGTACTATGTATATTAGGTATTCTGTAATTTAAAATAAGAACTTCTGTAAATAAGTTTGTCTGAATGAAAGTCTGCCTTGAATTCTTCCGTGAATGATTTGATAGATTTTTTCCCAAAAATCAGCGTCGTGCGTTATCCCAGTTATGTGTTTCCATGGGATTTAAAAGACTATCCACGTGGACGAAGTATCAGGTAGGTAGTCCCTAGTCTATACGAATATGACACAAATATTTGTATTTTTATAAGTTTGTATCGAATAAACTTAAAAATAAGTCTTTATTTCTTACTTACTCATGTGCTTACATCTAGGAAATGCATTATTTTGACGAGCCTATAGTTTTAAAGTCTAACTGCATTGCGCTATTGCGTCTACGTCTACGGTAATAGCGAGGTCAATACAAAATTTATGCTAATAGGAGCTAAGCTATTTAGGGTTGAAGGTTAAATGAACAAGCTACTTAGGTACTATAATCTACAGTGTACATGTAGACCTCCTCCCCCCAAACACGGAATGAACCCTGGTTAATACTATTAGCAGTAGTGATGTAGTTAGGAGCATCAACCGAAAAAAAAAATTCGTTATATCATAATGTTTGTAGTGAAATATAAGTACACCACTAGATGTCATTAAGGAGGTATTCCTTTTAATATTTTATTTAAAAGAAGTCTATTAGGTACCAGTACCATGGAGACTTTAGACTTAATTGTCATCATCAAGTACTTAGTAGGGAACGTAATTGGGACTCTCACTGACTCAACAGCACAACGCTCTCATTAAAGTTCTTTGTTCGCCCCAACGTTACTGTGAATTGCCATGTAATTATTATAGTTAGCACGAAGCTATAGAAAGAGGGGGAAATATGGGAAGGCCTTTGGTGTGGGACGCTACGTGCGTAGACACTTTAGCACCTTCACACCTTCCAAGCACATCCGGATGTGCCGGCACTGCTGCTGCATCGGCTGAAGGCCTCAAACGGCGTAAATATGCTAACCTTGCAGATATTTGAGCCATTTGGGGTTTAAACACTGGGATCATGGCCGGTTTTTTTCTGAACCTGTCCTGATTTTTAATGGTAAAATACATAGGAATTATGAGTGAGAAAGGAATAAATGGATTCTCATTTTTTAAATAAGAAGAGTAGGTATGTGTCCTTAGAAGTTATTATCTTTTTTTTACCATTATATTTAAATGAAGTATTTACATCTAGAATCTATTCTTTTTTAAACCAAACTGCGAGTGAGACGGAAATATTTTTTTTATCGAGGTCACACTTTTTAGTGCAGACTGAAACCACGGAAGAATTAACTGTTCTAAGAAACTAGACCATACAACGGTTGTAAAAAAAAGAGAGTCTGTTTATCTATGAATTTGACCGATCCAGTTACCTATAATAATAAAACACTGGAGCTTTCAGACCTACGTTTAAAAAATCAACCTGTTTTATTGAAGATTGAAAATTAATAATTTAGGAACATTTTATCGATGAATGACATATAAATAGTCGAATGATTTTATATTCAGGCGAACTACTTGAAATTCAAAGAGGTCAACGTAACGATAGTTGGTCAATAGACTTGACCGATTTATTTTAATGTATAAAATATATCACACCAATATTATGTATTCATCATTCTTTTTCTTTTGTTCTTTAATTGAATAGTTTTTAACCAGGCTATTAGAATAAATCTTACATATTTTAAAAACTAGACTTTTGAAAATGACGACCTTTGCCTGAAACAGACCGTATAAAATGGCGCGATACTCATAATATTGCTGATAGTTTTTTTATTAATGACACTTATTACTTTTTTAAACTTGCCATTGTTGATGTAGAAACAATAAAGTGAAGATAAAAGTAGTGTGTCAAAGAGATTATGTACTTGTACGTTAGTCTTATATTTCAATCGAAAGTGTGACATTGCATTTGTTGTAACAGAAAACAACAGAAAAGGCCGTATGTTAGCGTAAAGAAACCAAACTTTCTAATATACTTATCGATGTATAATGATAACGTATAGTAATAAATGAAGAAATCTTGTTTTTTATTTTCTTAATGGTAGAATATGACAAAGAAATTCATGATACCGATGGAGCTACTAAATAGTAGCTATTAATTTATAGGTTTGAAAGTTGTAGGTAATCTATGGACTAGGTTTTGACAAACACAAAATATCCGGCCACACAAGTCGGACTTAAAACGGTTTCGTATCAAAACGGCAAAATAATCACGTTTGTTGTATGGGATAAAAATTAATTGTTTTGTTTTTTTTTAGTATTTGTTGTTATAGAGGTAACAGTTATCTACCTGTACATCATCTGTGAAAATTTCAACTTTCTAACCATCACGGACTGACAGCGGAGACGGGAACCCTATTACTAAGAAGTCATAGGGTTCCCGTTTTATCCTTTGGGTGCGGGACCCTAAAAATGTTAAGCGGCTGGTTAAAATTACCTACTGATGAAATGTGGATGTAATAATACTTCCTGCCTACCCCTTTGGGTGGAAAACAGTCTTGATTATGTAAATGTAGGATGTATGTACTAATATGTTAACAAAGTAATGAGTACAGTAACCTAATTACAAGTCGAGACAACGGTATTTAATAGTGAGTCATATTCATGTTGAACTCGTAATTCAAGCACACGCCATAGATACGAGACACACGAAGACAGAATGTAGTTCAAAGTTCAATGGCAAGTCATTTTTTTAAAACGCGAAGTCATTGATAAACAACAATGAAGATTTGACAAGTTAACTTTTTTTTATACTTGACTTGAATCACAGTGACAGAAGTGATGTCGATCAAATAACTAAGTACACCTATGAGTATTTTATATCAATGGAGGCTATTTCTTTAGTCAAATTGGTGGAATAGATTATGCAGTTAAGTAAAATTGCTTAATTATTATGGCATTGAAAAAATAATTGTTTGCGTGAACAATTTTCGGCCCACTGTTTCCGATGTGCATATGAAAGGTTTCAAAAACTAACGAAGACGAATTAGACGACTTAATATGTGATAAGTAATTCTGAGTCATACTCATAAACCATGACTTGTCCTGGTTCTTTGTTTCTTTTGTTTATTTGTTCACGCATCACCTAAAGCGGAAGATAGCTTGAAACCCCAACAAATTTTATTAAGTTACTACATATTTTTTAAAATATCCGGCATTCAAAGGAACACGTAAAACGATTTATTTGTATTCTCCCTCAAGACCATGGAAGTATTATAGAGTTTTTCTTCTTTAAGGCTCTATCATTCATCAATGATTTTGCCAATATCAAGGTAATGCTCGATTTTATAGTTCCAGGCACGGAAGAACTAGAGACAAGGAAAAGTTGTATTGTATTGCAAGTGAGCGTTTAAACCCGATTTTTGCTTAGCACCAGAGATAACCTAAAAAGCAACCAACAAAAACAATAAAAATCGAACTCATGATAGACTGACTGTACACTGTGAGGCATTTTCACGTCATATCTTCACTTCCAAATACCGTAGTGCTAAAATATAAAACGGTACTACGTTTATTGAGATTTCTAGGTCATTGTACGTGTTAATATACCTACTTTAAACAAGGTTCAGTTAATTAAACACCAATTAGATAAAGATTCTCGTGAGGATTTCAAAGAGTTTATGATTCTTGTTTGTTTTCTGCAAAGACGTAGGCACCTTATGATATAAATTTGATCGCAGATGTCGATTCCTAATTTCAGTTCGATCACAAATTAAGTCGTTATAGATGGAGCAATCGCCCTGAGGGTAAGTACTGTCACTGGTTCGAATCCAAAAGTATTTTTTTGCTATTTGATTGTGAAATACGACTAGTTGTCCTAGCGTACCACCCTAAATAAACCTTGCCGGAACTTCTACGAATATTTTAAGACCAAATTTAGCCAAATCGGTTTAGTCGTTCTCGAGTTTTAGTCAGAGAAACGAACAGTGTAGCGTATAGCGAACTGGTCATTATTTTTGTTATTAGAAGATAATAATAGTAGATTATACAACAAGTGAAAAAAAAGAAAATTTTATTCGAGTTACGTAGGTAGTTGGATTCCGAGATTAGAGAAGGATTCTAGATTCTAAAGTAGAATCCTGAGTGGAGCGAGGGATACAAGGAACGAGATAATTTTTTTTTTCACGAGTAGTCTACTCTACTTTATACCATTGACTGCGAGAAAATAAGGTAAAGGTTTCCAACACCTACATTGTCTGATGGGGATGGGGGGGGGGGTCATTTGTGGTTTTCCAATCGCTAAATAAATTGTGTGTTTTTATGTAAATCTCCCGAGATTTTGGCGGCAACAAATTATCTACGATAATTGCGAAGAACTCATTTTATTAGTTATTTTAAATTTTCCAATGAAACACTACGATTTAAAATTGGCGGGTTGTGTTTGTTTTTTATACCATTTGCCCCGTTTGTTTTTTTTTGTCAATGGAATGACTTCATTCAGCCTGCCAGTAGTTACGTTCAGCTTTCTTTTTTTTTGTAGCATACTTAATTCGTCTATTGAAGCTCGATCCAAATTCAAATGTCATTATTCACTTGTTAGTAAATGAGCGTTTTATTCACTGTTATCGATGAATAAAGTTATCTTTTTCGAGGGGCAATGGTATAAATAATATTATTAGTACATAGTATTATAGATCATCATTGACCGAGTATTTTCCCAACTCAGTTAGGGTTGACTTTACAGTCTCACTGCGATGCGGCGGAACTTCGATATTTTCCGTGAAGCGACTGCCATCTGACCTTCACAACCCATGGGCGATATCGAAGTTCTGTAGTTAGACCGGTCGGATTTTTGATTTAGGGCTCCAACTACCCCTGACCCCTAACGACTGCCATAGATGTTCGTATGACAACCAGGACCGACGGCTTAATGTGCTCTCCCAGGCACGGCACATAATATTATAGAAATAGATATTATTGATAGATATAAAACTAAAAATAAGTCAAGAAATGAGAAAATGTAACTGCTCTACTTTGCTCATGTAATTTATGATTAAGATCCGTTCGTGACCAGACTGCTGATTCCTTCAATAAACAAACATAAATAATATTTGATTTACTTTGTGTCTGGTCGGTATTCCATTTCAGACAATTTCATGCATCGCATTCATAACAAATTGATACACAATGAGGGTAGACGTAAATAAAACGATAATAATAATGTCAATGAACACCTGTACTGAACTTTAGTTACAGATCCAATTATTTGGGAATCGATACTATATTTTAACGAATATGAAATAAAAATTGTGTAGAACTCGAGGGTGCGCGACGTGACGTCATCGCAGTCAAAAAAGGAGAAAATTACGAAATATATTTTAATAATAGACATTAAATTATCACGTAATAAATGCATAAGAAATATTCTAGAAATTAAACAATAAAATTAAATAAGTTTATATGAAAATACGCCCAGTTGAGTACCTATCCTATGAGTTGTTGTCAATTGGGAACAACGACGTGAGCGATTTTTCAGTTGGTAACTACTCTTCGTGTCTATGTATTGAAAATCTTTGTTCTCATAGGTAATTGTTAATAATTTAACGTTTTACGAGTGATAAATTTCTGATCCTTCTATTCCCTCAGGAACAAATTACCGGGTTAAAAAGTAGACATATGTGACTTCTAAAAAACCACTGCTTACCCCTTCAGTGAGAGAAGTGTGATTATATGCATGCATGTAAATAAATTTACATAATAATATTATCAGGTATCAGCACAACACAACTTGGCACTAAGATCGTTGAACTCTTTTTTTGCCGCCTAAATTGAATCCAATCATGTTTTTTTTTATTTGCAACTGGCAAAAGGCGAAACCTGCCTTATAAAAGATACATCGCGAGACCAGACTTTTTCCAATTTTAAAAACTTATTGGATACAATTTCTTTTACTTTATAGTCTGGGTCAATGAACTCTTGAATTCACGGATATTAAACGTCTGATCAAGATTGAGACAAGTTCATAATTTTATAACTGTAGTAATAAGTTTAAACAGGTTTTATGCAAGGAGGTTTTTATTCGGTTAAAAGAACCTTTACTCCACACAGATATTGAATAGCTACCAGTAATTTTGTAAAACATATATTTCCTACAAAAACTCTTGAAAAACTTTTGATTTTGGTGTGTAACTCTATTGAGCTGTATAATTATTTTTCTGTTCCTAAGTTACCAAGTACCAGTAAAAAACTGAAAGCGGGCGGTAATAACAACTCTATATACTTCCAAACCGAAGTATATCCGACGAAAGCCGATTCATATGATTAAGATACGAAGTACATTAAGAAAATAGAAGCACTTTTATGTGGGTACATAAATGATTTGATCAAAGTGCAGAAAACTTTTGTTTGACAATCACGTATTGGCATCGTGACTTCTCTACGTAATAGAATAAATGCCAAATAAACACGCGGGAAACGTGACCAAATTTAATCTTATGTCATAGGTAGGTAGGTGGCAAACATTGATATAGAACAACGGTTGCAGGTATTACGTTGATACTTACTGTACGGGGCACGGGGGGGGGTCCTTGACTTAAAAAAAGAAATACGCTTTTTCTCCCCTATTTCCGACAAAATATATAGACCACTGGTTATACATATAACACGCCTATATCCCCGAAAAGGTAGGCAGAGGTGTAATATGAATATAATAAGACTTATACATGGGGCACACTAAAAGTTTTGCACTTCTAGCTAATCGGAACTATTTGAATTTCGAATGTTATATTTTTTTAAACGTTGCAACCTTCTTCGTAATAAAAAAATACAATTGGCGGGAAATCATTTGTCAATTGTTTTTTATCACACATCAAAGTTCTAGGTATGCAACGAAAATAGAATTTAGTCGACAAGATTTTAGAGCGATGATTTTTTATGATTTTAAAAGTTCTCTCTCCGCAAGACTGTGCCGCTCGTCTTCTAAATGCATTTGGGAGAGAAGCACCTTGTTTGAGCACCGTGAGGCGATGGTTTGTTGAATTTGAGAGAGGTTGAGTTTCTTTACATGACGAATTTTGTGAAGGGCGGCCAACTGCTGTCAACGAAAATAATCTGGCTACTGTTAAGCGGTTAATTGAAGAAAACCCGCGGATTACCTATGAGACAATTCGAGGACTATTGGGGATTGGTATGAGTCAAATCCAGAAAATTTTACACTAAGAATTGAAAGTTCGGAAACTTTGTCGTTGGATCCCTCATGAACTGACAGCGGAGCAGAAGTGGGCTCGCGTGGAATGGTGCTCACAGATGCTACTGAAGTACGACCACGGACATTCTAATGCTGTTTATGACATTGTCACAGGAGACGAAACGTGGATTTATTGTTTTGAACCCGAAAAAAAACAGCAATCTTATGAATGGGTGTTTGAAAATGAGAACAAGCCAACAAAAGTGAGGCAGGCGAGAAACGTTGGTAAAAAAATTATCGCGTTTTTTTTCTCAGCTACGGGTCCCATCTGTACAGTTCAACTTGAAGATCAAAAGAGTGTTAATGCCGAGTGGTATTCTACCATTTGTTTACCCAGGGTGTTAGAAAAGTTCGCGAAAGACGACCCAAAAGCCGCGTTCTCCTACATCATGACAACGCTTCTTCACACACGGCCAACAAAACAAGATCATTTTTAGCTTCCGAAAAAGTACAACTCGTCACCCATCCTGCGCATAGCCCCGACCTAGCACCCTGTGATTTCTGTATTTTCCCCAAAATCAAAGATTTAATGAGAGGTTTCACTTTTACCAACTCCGAAGAGGCAGTGATAGCGTTCAATCAGCACGTAGAAAACATGCCTTCAGATCTGTGGTCCTCCTGTTTTAAAATATGGTTCGATCGCATTAAAAAATGTTTAAAATGTAAAGGAGAGTATTTTGAAAAGCAATAAACATAATATTTTGGTTTTAACATGTTGTTTTTTTAAGTTACGCAAAACTTATAGTGTGACCTACGTATAGTAAGACTTATATTAAAAGTTTATACATATACCACTAGCTGCGAGTCGGACGCATAAAGGGTTCCGTACCAAAAAGAAAAAAGTCACGTTTGTTATATGGGAGCCCCCTTAAATATTTATTGTATTCTGTTTTTTTTACTATTTGTTAGTATAGAGGCAAGAAATATACATCATCTGTGAAAATTTCAACTTTCTAACTATCACGGTTCATGAGATACAGCGCAAGACAGACGGACGGACGGACAGCGAAGTCTCAGTAATAGGGTTCCCATTTTTACCCTTTGGGTACGGATCCCTAAAAATCATTATTTGCTTACTTAATTCACCAAGTCTTAACAGTGCTTATTCGAAAGTCTAGCTATTCTAGATTTAAATTTAACTGAAGTAATTTGATTTCATTCAATCACTCAAATTAATCGAAATAAGTAACTATTCGATTTCGTACTAAATTAAATCGATTTATGTCATCGATTTACCTAACGCGTTACGTATTTAGTCACTTCTGTTTGTCTAGTACCAGTTCCTTACGTTAATTTACTCGAAATACGTTTTCGTGTTCCTCCGTACATTTGACACAGTTCCCTGACGCTACCGCTAGGGGCGCTCGGGTGGAATGTATGGGGAATACGAAAACGTATTTCGAGCAAATTAACGTAAGGAACTGGTACTAGACACACTGGTATTATACATTCTCTGTAAGCTCTATATAATCCAAACTTCGTAATAAACTATAGGCTTGGAACATATTATAAGAGTATGTACTAATAAGTAAATATTTTATACACAAAAACCTTCGTCGAGAATCACTCTATCCATTAGTGAAACCCGCATTAAAATCCGTTGTGTAGTTTTAAAGATCTAAGCATGTATACGGACGGAAGCGACATTGTTTTAATTATGTAGTGATTATATATACATCTATCTGTTTATCTATAAATGAATTGCTGTTCGGTGGTCTGACTTATACTCGAGAACGGCTGGACCGATTTAGATAATTTTGGTCTTGAAATATTCTTTGTTTTATACTATGTTATGTATATGGTGATGATAAGTATTGCTATAGGCAGACAATCGCAAAAAAATACGTGAAAAAGCTAAAACTTGAAGTTGTAAGTCAGTAAGGGTTGTCTCTTGTTTGTGACACGACATTGACTATAGAGTTGATATGGAGGCATTAACGTCATAATTATTGGTCAAATTGTGCTGGCAACCCTAATGTTCGAATGATGTTCTCTGTAAACAAAAGAATGTGCTTTAATTAACGTCGGAGTGCAAGTTCTGCATGTAAGTACTATTCCCTATTCTGTGCTATAGGTAGGTAGGTACACTTAGCTTAAATAACACATCAATATTTATAACTTGTGTCCATTAATTGTGTGTAACTGTAATTAAAGTCATTTGATAGACAAACTGATATTAGTGGGTGACTAATCGATCGGTATTGATACGTGAATATAAATACGATTAATGTGTACGTTCACGAGTCATCAGTACCTGCATAGGCGTTATGGATTTTCAGAAACTAAAGTAGAATAGAATGGAATAAGCTTTAGTGTACATCCATACGATGAGTTTGAGTCCGAGACGCCCAGGACTTTAATTGGCTATGCCATGGCGGCTGGCACGTAAGATTTTGTTGCCTTTCATCGACATTTCATCGCAAGGCAATGGGTTTTAGGCAGTTTATTTTTCAAAATTATAATATAGCTGCTAATTTTATTAAATTCAGGAAGATTGTCAGTCACACAACACTTTAGCTAAATAACAAAATAATTTTGTAAAACCTCTTATCTTTATTCTCGTCGTTAATATTCCTTTAATTATCTGTAGGGCTTTTTGGGTCACGGTTTTATGTTGATGATGATGTCGCATTTGCGTCGAGGATGGTTGTAAAAAGATCTTATTAAATTTGAAAATGGAATGTTCGGAATCAGCTCTGACTAACTCTTTTATTTAAAAAAATTAACTTCTTGAAATATTGACACAAAAATTCACTTCAAACTACCGGAATGAGACCAATATTTTCGAATTGGCACCAAATTAAAATGGGAAAAAAATCAAAATCGGTTCACGCAGTTGAAAGATATCACGCCCATATCACCGAAGGGGTAAACAGAGGTGCATTACACACCCACACTCAGTATTTTTTGTCCGACGTAATAGGAACCTATTGCCGTCACCGCGCACATATATAATGGGTTATGTCCAAAATGGCCGAATGATTTTAATAAAAAGTAGCAGCTATATTGTAATTTTGAAAAATAATCTTTAAGTTCTGGTCCCGTTGCCTTGCGAGGAAATGTTGATGAAAGGCAACAAAATCTTACGTGCCAGCCGCTGTGGCACAGCCAATTAAAGTCCTGGGCGTCTCGGACTGGAAAGATACTGAGGTAACAAATATAAAATACAGTCGAATTGAGAACCTTCCTTTTGTAAGTCGATTAAAAAACAAAAAAATATGGTTAATTATGGTTTAATCACATCTTTGTTCTAAAGAACCGTACCCTGGACTAAAATGGCGGGTGTCGGACGTCTAGAGACTCATAACGGTCAGCTACTGAAGACGGTTGCGTGCAAAATTCAAATTTGAAAGAACTGCAGCAATTTATCTTTGGTGATGGGTCTGTGGGACCCTACCAGGCATGCCAAGGGTTAATACTTAACAAAGTGTAAACAGCATCTAAGAAGTCTTCAGACTAAAAAAATATCATGTTTGTTTGCGAAAAAACGTAATAACCTACATATTCCGTTATTTTTCGATCAAGGACTGCTTCTGGTAAGTATTATAATTTAGTTCTCGCCTTCAAATCAACGATTGCGAAGTTGATAAAGAACATGCGTGATCAACTAATATACTCTTAGCGGGAAATCATTATAAGTTCGCGTGTACTAAAATGTAGTGAAATCTGCGCTTTGCTTTGTGGTTATCAAAAATTAAGCCAAGTCTAGTGACAGAAAACTATTTTAGGTAACAACCATCTATATATTTAATACGACAATTTGTCTGTCTGTCTGTCCGTCCGTCGCGTTTTTCAATTTACATACATTTGCATGAAATATTAATTATTATTTTTCTTCTTTTTGAGGCGATACAAAGTTCAAGTAACTGCTTTTATTTACAATGGGACACAAAGAAATACTATTTGCACTTAGGTACTAAAAACTATACTATACACACTAAAATCTAGGTAGGTACATTATATTGCCGGGCGCCACTGGAAAGCCGGGCGCCATGCCAACTTCTGCGTGCGTACCAGAGCAATGGACGTGAAGCAAAACTAAATTCATAACTGATAGTAGAAAATTATGTAAAAGGCTTATTGTATTATCTACTTTATGGACGTAGGACTGTTCCTACGTCCATAAATATATTCCGCGAGACCGTGGCTGCCCACGGTCTCGCGGAATTTAAACAAAAATAATTTACCCAAATTATCATGAGTAATAAATACTCTTAGAGTAATTAATACTCATTGTACTTATTGCTATAAGTGGGTACAATGAGCTTGAGATGAATTTAGAGTATTATCTTTATATATATAATTCTACTGTACATGTGTATGTAACTGAACTGCTTGCGGACCCGACAGACGTTGCCCTGCAAAAAAAAAACCAAATAGTGAATCTAAACCATTCTCGAATCCCCTTGAACACACATAAAAGATTTCATCCACATCGGTCCAGCCGTTTAGGAAGAGTTCAGTGACAACGTCTGTCGGGTCCGCTAGGTTTTATATATTTCAACGTCAATAATTGGCATAGCAACCGACTTGAAACTACCGAAATGGGACCAAATTGAATGAAGGCACTTAGGAAGTAGTAGCTTCCAATTAAAAAAAAATCAAAATCTATTCACCCAGTTCGAAGATATGAGGTAACAGACATAATAAAAAACATACAGTCGAATTAAGAAACTTTTTTGGAGGTCGGTTGAACTTGGCCTAAAAATATCTGTCTAATCTTACAAGTTCTTCTCTGGTTTCTTTTGCCATCAAATTGTTGTCTAGTACAAATTAAAAACTCAAATAATCGACATCTAGCTGCATAGTTATGGTTTTTCTATAAAACAGTCATTAAAAACAAAACTTGCAAGAAATATAGATCGAAAGTCGTAAACTTATATTTATTCGCCTCATTCCATTTCCGACTTAATAAGAATTTATCAAAGGACAGGTTTATTTCAAATAGCTGGAACTATGAATAATAAAATAGTAGATTTTATGACAAGGGAGTAAAATAATATATTGTAGTCGAAGGCGAAGGATTCTAGAGTAGGATCCCGAGTGTAGCGAGAGCTTCTAAAGTAGAATCCTAAGCGTAGCGAGGGACTCTCGAGCCATCAATATTTCATCGCATTCTATGAAAAAAAAAGAAGTGTACTAGCGATGAAAAAACTATGAAAGATTCATGTTCCAAATTCAAATCTCATTATTGAATGCTAAAAAGTCTGAACAATAATATAAAATCAATAAAAAAATATATTTTTAAATCAAGCTTTTATCATCTTAATATTACATTGTCATGCTACTTACATACGCGGGCAAGGTTTCAGCTCAATCGGAAACCGGGAAGTGTGTTAAACTTAACTTGCAAGATTTGATTACACACGGACATCAGGACAGGTGAAAGTAAATAAAAGCTTGTAATAAATGTTAATAAGTTTGAATTAAGAATAGTGTAAATAAGAAATAAATGTATATTATTGTAAAAAGCGTGAGGTGCATTTTAAGATATTATCAAAATGATAATTCTTCTACTCATATCTGTCAATAAAATATTTATAACTATTGACACTATGCACCTCACGCTTTTTTTTTACATTTATTTCTTATTTACATTATTCTTAATTCAAACTTATTAAAATTTATTTTCTACTTTTTAATTGGATTCTCTATAAAAGCGTGGTTTTTTTAGTTTTTTTAAACTATTATTTATTTTTCATTTATTAGTTTTTATTTTCATTTTTTTTTTATTTTCTATCGAATTATTGCATTGTCATCGGTCTTTGACAGGTGTGCAAAGTTTGAATTAAATCTGATCGTTCAAAGTAGGGCAAAATCGAACCCAAAAGAGTCGGTTACAAACATACATACAAGTGAAGCTAATAAAAGCGTTGTAAAAAGAGCTACTAAACTATCTACTGTATAAGTAAGCAAACCTTTCTCAGCAATAACTCATATCTATTGACGCAAACCGCATTAAAATCCTTTGCATAAATAAAGTTATAAAGTTCTACCTCTACAGGACGGATAGGGAGTATAGCGACTTTGTTTCATGCTGTGACAGTTTCTAATAAATTCCTAAAAAACTAAAAGTTATAATATATATCCTGTACATAGTCTAGCTAAAGTTTAACGTTAAACTACCTAGGCAAAGGCAACGTCGCCGACTGCCACGGTTCTGACCTTCGCAACACTGAGGTCATGGCTTTCACGCAAACTGGATAATTTGAAGACACACCAGGTTCCTCTGAACACAAACCAACACAATCAAACGTTTAGCTGATAATCTGCTGATAATAATATCTGTAGTAAAACGCGAGCATCGAATAACCACTAGGTACCTACTACCAAAACTCGATTCGTTTTAGATGCAAGTTTAGTGTTAAATAGCATTAAACAGATGTTGAACAATTTCACTTGGCGAATCTAATAAAATAAACAATGAATTAGGTTACGGCCAACGATCGACATTCAAATTTCGAAAAAAAAATCATTGCTTCTTTATGATTCTGACTGTTTTGTCTATTGTTTAGTGCATCATTCCAGTGTCCCTGACTAAACAAGGAAGTGGATGCAGTACCTTCCTATAAATTGAGTTGAAAATATTTGTATTCTACTACGCACTTCGATTGTAACTAGTCTAAAAAAACAACACGCGAACAAATTACCCTAAATCAGAGAAGTATTGTTGTTCATAATTGTTAATATCAAATAATTAACATGAAGAAACCAAACGGTTATGACCTAAAGCACTAGTTTTAAAGACTAGTAAACCTATAAACTTTTATAAACATTAAATCTAGACTACCTAAAACGATACAGCAATAAAATAGAAAGCCGATAGTAGGAGGCATACAAATTTTAGCGCTAACATTTAATACGATCTAATCACGACTAACATGACCTTGAACTCTATTCGATGTCAAATGCGACGATTATCAAGCTTTCTTTTCATTATTAATCGAATAAAGTGACAAGGCAAGATTTATATGTCCTAATAACAAATTGGATTTTCTAGCTCACCTAATTTACTAATAGAAGTATTGAATTAGTAAATTAGGCGAATTAGGATTGATCATTGTGTGAAAGGTCTCTTATAAAAAGAAAGGTCTCGAATAATGCACAGTAGGTATATTTGTGGGCCGTTTTCTTTGGCAAAATATGTTGCTACAAGGCTCACAAACCTTTAATAATATCTGTGGCACCTAGCCCATAGAGCTAGACACGGGTCGAACGGTACGCAGCGCCAGGTCCGAAATTCGTTGCTTTGTGGTGGCACCTATGCATTTTACGCTGTTGTATACACATAACAAACGTTTTACAAATAAATAAATCTTTATAGGCACTTGTTAATGATGCAAGGGTCTCTAAATAGCCCCAAAATTACCTAATATCGTTCGTCACTTAATTCTGGTACAATTCAGTGTTAAAGTTTATTTAAAACTGAATTGTAGCTGAATAGTGACGAACGAGATTTTGCCGCCAAAAGATGACCGGGGAAATGTGAGAACGTAATTGCCACATTCTGACACAAAACTATTTAGGAGAGAAATTCTGTCAGTCAATTCATTATTCAGATTCTCGCGACTGGTAATATGTTCGGAAAATTCTTCTAATCAATGCTATTCATGTATTCAAACCTTTCGTCTGAGAACTCACACGTTGCTTAAATCTGATTTTGTCCGTATTTTGCTGTATCATTCAAATGTTTGAAATCGATCTCCTTCTATAGGTATTATAGTATGTTGACTATAGTACAAACAAACATTCTGTGCGTATTACGTAAATGTATAAAATACGACACTCCTGTCGGGCGTCCCGTTACGTCACTAACTTTTCAATAAACCAGCCTATGACGTCAGAAGCCTCTCTATGGATAGAACAATTTAAACTGCCCAAACCAGAATGCATTATGCGTGTTCCAAATTTAAATTTAAAATAGACGGGTTCGCCCTACATTTAGAACCCTGAATAATATGCCAACATTATACATATGTATAAGAGTAATTTTAGATGTTAATCATAAAAGATTTGAATTCTAAGAATTGTATGAGTATTCTATTATTGTACAGGTTATTGCGTCTAGCGATTAAGACTGACGAATTCGTATTTGGAACACAGTACGTAGGTACTGTATCCTGATACTGTTCCCTATGTCTGAAGTCAGGGCCTTTCTATCGATTATAATTTCTAAAAACTATTTACACCACTTTTGCTTATAAATATTCATAATTTTCAAGTTTACTGTCATAAACTCGTGTTGCCCACAGTCACGCACACACTGACATCGTCGATACTCGTGACCTTGTCTCGACCGAGACCATGGTAGGGCTTCGTTTAGCCACTAGGTCCATAATGAACAGTTAATACAAACCTGTTTAGTATTAACTAAAGAGGATTTAATGTTGACGAATACATAGATGTTTCACAAATCTGGCTTCTGTCAGAATACCTTATTAGATCGGCTCAACTCCACCAGACATACTCGTATTACTCACTAGATACAAGACAAATTGTCAAATTTTCACCATTCTGGCTTCTGCCGGAATACTTAATTAGATGTTTCAACACATAGAAACACTAGATTCTAGAAAATTGGCGGAATTGGGTCAAAAGAGATGGAATGACAGTTTTGTCTTCTTATGAAGTTTTCCTAGTCTGGTGACTAAGTTGTTGGTCCTGCGTTTTGACGACTTGAATTCATTCCCCGACTACCACTCTACTGACATGAACATACTCACACATGAACATATACAATGGTAAATGGTAAACTCTTAGTTAGTACCTAATTACGCCAAACAGAGCGCCGAGCAATCGCACGAACGTTACACTACCTACATGAAAATGAAATGAAACGTTTGTGCGAGTCACTATCACTACTTACTATCACTGCTTCGGTGGCGTGGTCGGTAGTGCATCGGCTTTCGACTCTGGAGTCTGGAGTCTCGGGTTCGATTCCCGGGTCGAATGAAATATTTGTGTGATCCAAATGTTTGATTCGGAGTTTGAGTGTTTTCTATGTATATTATGTATATATTTAGAAATATATAAGTATGTTTATCAGTTGTCTAGATTGGACTTAGTTTGGGCTAGATGACGTCGTCGTGTGAGAATGTTTAAATATTTATTTATTTACATATTAAAAATCAAAGTCACTTCGGTCCGTAAGTGAGCTTAGATCTTTAAAAACGGATTTTGATGCGGTTTTCACCTGTGGATAGTGGTTCTCGAGGAAGGTATTTGTGTATAATTTGTCAAGCCGGTGAAGCCGCGCGCTTCCGCTTGTACTGAATAATTAGTAGGCTGAGCTTTTAACTGTATTGTACCATTCGCACGAACGTTACATAACGTAGAAATAATCCAAAAAATGCTCAGTAGGTCTTAGTTTTAGTAGGTCGTTGCTCTGTGATATCCACCCTAATATATGAAATAAGGTCAAAACAAATACGGATATTCAACTCAATCTAGTAACAAGCGCTGCTTTTGTATATTGGTCTGCCATTTATCAAACAAAATATTATTTCATTCGAAGATAAATCCGGAATGTAATAAAAAATGAGGTCTTTGAAACCAATCGAAACGTCAATCTGGTATGTTCTACGGGGAAAGGGCAGAGGTGTTTATCACTCCCACATTTCGCTGATCTCGCTAGTCCAACGTAATAGGCGGCGAGACTATTTGCTTGTTCGGATACTCGGTTCCTTACCATCAATGAGTCATGCAATGAGCATGGCATCGGAAGAGTTTGCCTATAACCAATGATGTCGCAGAAAATGTACATCACGTGACCCAATTAACACATTATTTATTATTTCCTGCGTTGTTATTGGTTATCGACAAACTCTTCCCAGCGCTCTCATGGTTTAGACTCTTACATTGTTAAAGGTAGCGGGACTTAACGTGCTATTTAAGTATATAGAAAGTTGCCTGTGAAGTCAGCCTGTGATCACGACCCGATATAACTCGGTTGAAGTCGAAACGTCAGGCTACTTCAAGGTAATTTACGCGTTTAAGTCCTGGACATGTTGATTGGTGACAGAGCACCTGTCTTTTGATAATAATCAAACTTAAGTCACCGGACACATCAGATCTAGAACAATACACCATGACATAACTTCTCATTGTAACCGGTTACCCGCCGACAATAACTTTCGTTATGCAATTTTTTTTAAACTACGTCAAAGACAATAAGCTCTTACTTTTTTTATATTCCTACGTTCAGTACGTCATTATTTCGTTGATTTAGTTTAAAATCCTTTCTTAAGAGAATCATCGTTCATCTTTTGTTAGTAATTTTGGTGATTCCACGTAAGTAATAAGCGTTTTTACATGTCACGATATCGCCACGATATCGACGTCGTAATTTACATTTCTTACCTTAAACTTACTGCTGCTAGTTACGATATCGTGTGTCGTTATCGTGAATACTCTTAAGCCTGTTTGTTAATATTTTGAAATAAATCTAATACGAAAGGATAAGAAACGACAAAAGCAAAAATCAATAATACGAGTAGAAGCAACGCGGCAGTATCGCATCTCAAAATGTATTCCTTCCTGGAATTTTTACGCGGGATGGGATGACTATACTGTGCTTTCTGTAGGGGTCACCACCTGGTATAGCACTTGTGTCGAACACGACAGGCAAGGCCGGGAAGGGTAGTGCAAAAGTGCAAGCACATTAAGTTGAAGTAATAATCAAATTCATTCTCATCTGTGGATTCTATGGTGCAAGTGTTGCCCGTTGCGTACCTGCATCATTGTGCAATTTCTGAAGAGCAGTAATAATTAAAAATTGGATAAAGAAGTATGTATATATCTCAATAAAGACCTCTCGTAAAAGACCCGTTAGTCTTAAGTTTATAATGTGTACAAAACGCGAAAGTTTAATGAAGTATTTAGGTATATGGAAGTTTTTCAAATGTTTGCTTTCAATTTAGTCTTGCCATCATCAGCCCGCGAGGAGCTCCTGGAGACCCTGAAGCGCCACTGAACCCATGGGGCGCCCGTCCCTTGAGGTCAGAGGTAAACTCCGACCTAGGGCGCTCCCACTGACCCAGATTCTCCAGCCGGATCAGCTGGAGAGGGTCTTGGGCTCTCTGTTTCCGACGAGCGCGGAGGAGCACATCCCTCCGGGCATGGCTCGGTCTTAGACGCCCAACGCGGACCAAGCGGCGAAGACGACGTACCCGAAGTCAGAGAGTTCGGAGCAGTGGTACTTCGGCTCAGTCGCCGGAAAATCACCACCCCTGGACCCGACAGCATTCCGGGCTGTGCATGGGTCGTGGCCCTCAATGAACTCAGGCCTCGACTGCTCGGCGCGCTCTTAAGCGCATGTGGAGGACGGGGATACTGGTCCTGATTCGGAAACCGGGGGGCCAGCGGACTCACCGTCCGGCTACCGGCCGATCGTGTTGCTCAAAGACCCTGACGGAGGAAGCAGGGGCGAGGTGGTGGTATCGCCAACGCCTTTAACACCTTACCCTGAAGCTGCGTTAGAGAGGCACTGATCTACCAAGGATTGCCTCTCTACCTCAGTCGTATTGTCGGGGCATATTTATCCGAGAGGGCCATAACTTCCCCTAGCTGGTTCGGGCCAGCTCGGCAAGATGTGTAGTGCGTTGTGCACTCACCGATGCGGGATAAAACCCGACCCCAAGGATGCGAGGTAAAACCCGACCACCACGCAGGGGCCACACAGATGGCCATGGCCCGCCGGGCGCTACTGGAAATTCTTTTAGTGCGTACCAGAGGCGCTTGACAATTGACGTAGTGCGGATTTAAAAAAAGAAAAAGGTCATGTTTAATATTTTTAATATCTCCCCTTCTTAAGGGGGGGGGGGGACTTCAGGTTTTACCCCTTTAGGGGGGGTGCTCACCCCTCCCCCGATTTATTTTAGGATTATTAGGTCTGCCCCCCCCCTTGATGGAATCCTGGCTACGCCCTTGCCGCGTGCCGGTGAGGAATACTTGGGCCATAGAGTTGTTTATATGATTGTGTAATAATTAGTATAATCTATCTATCAATCGCCGTTAATTGTCTCGCTAAAACTCGAGAACGTCTGGTCGAGAACTTTTGGTCTTGAAGCATTTATGGCGTTCAGGAAAGGTTTAAAAGCTTTAAATTGAGGGGGTACGACGTTCGGCGGTACAGCTAGTAATAAATAATTATTATTACTCATAGATTTCCAGCCAGTCGTGTAAAAAAAACATTTATTTGGAAGTTTGTTTAGTCTGAGCATGCTAAAATTATTGTATGTTTACCGATTTATGATTTAGAATTACAACACACACACACATATATCACGACTATATCCCGAAGGGGTAGGCAGAGCATTACACACCCACAATTTGCCAGTATTGTTAGTCCCACGTAATAGGGGGCAAGTCTATTGCCGTCACCGGGCACATTTATAACGGGTTATGTCCGAATGGCCGAGTGAATTTAATAAAAAGTAGCAGCTATATTGAAATTTTGAAATAATTTGGAACTTGTTGCCTTGCGATGAAATGTTGATGAAAGGCAACAAAATCTTACGTGCCAGCCGCTATGGCACAGCCAATTAAAGTCCTGGGCGTCTCGGATTATTAGAACTACTACTAGATTACAACACTGAAGTAAAAAGTATATTTTATTTAAATTGTTTATTGTCCATTAATTTTGAATCATTACTATTTAAATTCAACATTGGAGTTACAATAATGTGCTGTAAGTACAAATAACTTCATAATTCGATGGATTTTGTTTAAAAACAAACTTGCAATTTTTTTATTTTTACAACATTGTAAATCACAAGAAATGCAAGATCCAACCTCTTTTGTTTCTTGCCATAAATATTATTAAAGAAACTTCGTAATTTATTACTTGTGCGTGCATGATTGTTTAAAAATAAACAGATTTCAACCATACTTCGTAGCGGGATGGCTTCAGGAAATTTTAAAAATATTATTATCTGCCATGTTATAAAAAAAAATATATATTCTGTAATACTAAATATTTAATCAATGGTTTAATTTAAATATCGAATAAGGAACGCGCGTGCGTAGACGGCCGCCATGCTTCACATACCTAGATGGGACAGAACGGGACAGGGCATTGAACCCAGTCCCGTGTGGTTGCCACGTGCGTTGTTCCGCACGTACAAACTATTCAATTCCTTGTTAATTAAAACTTTGCATCTCTTACTGGTACTACCAGAGCAAAATTATGTTTAAAAAAATAGGGGCAAAGTGTCACACAAGCAAAGGCTGCACATGTCGATCCACGGATGAGTAAGATAAACATTATAGTTAGCCACCAAAATAGTTAATGGCAAAAATATCTTTACCTCTATGAGGAGACAGGCGTGATTATTATGTAACGATTATTATCGTTACATAATAATCACGCCTGTCTCAATGTCTAATCAACGTACATAGCCTCACTCCCTATTACTTAATATTTACTTATTGAGCGAAATGAGCGAAGCGAGCGAAGCTTAATCTTAGGCGACTCATGTATTTCGTTTGTCCGCATACTCCTCCTAAACGCCTGAACCGATCTTCTTCAAACTTACCACAGTGATAACGTGTGGCGTGAGGGTGGTTTAGAACAAAAAAAGTTGAAAATCGGACATACCATCGAGGAATAATCACAAAAAAATCGAAATCAAAAAAAAAATCGTTGTCGTTCGAAAATTTAACACTTCCTTCAGTTTATTGCAACAGCAGCATGCATTGCATGCCTAGTTTATCCAGTCATCTGAATGTTTACTCTTATTAAGTGATATGGATTAATAACTCTTTTTGCATTAAGTTATGAAAGTGGAAGCAGCGAAAGAAGTATGCCAGGATCGTAGCAAGTGGAATTCCATAGTCTGTGCCTACCCCTATGGGAAAGAGGTGTGACCATATTATTATGTATGTATGTATGTATAACTCTTTTTGTACTATAAGTCACGATCCAATCCTGTACACCACATTCTTACCCTCATTCGGTACGTTCCATAGCTGTTTCTAATTTCAATTCAGATAACGCAGAAAGTTCCGCTCGTAAAGGAAATCACAACAATGGTGCTGTGTTTCCGGTCAATGTAAGACTAGGCACTATTGTCTTTAATTACCATTGCCTTCCGTTTTGAATGAAGACTCTTTTCTGGCTAAACTCATTCTAAATCATAAGAAAAAGATTTGAAGAAAGTGGAATTTGAAATCCGAACATGCAATGAAGAAGATAAGATTATATTTTTTTAAATATGAATGATGAATTTTTATCTTTGCAAGATGTTCAAGGACACAGAAAGTCATCAAGCGCTCATAAAGTACGAAAGAATAGAATTTGAATCTTTGTATTATTAAGAAAATAACTGTCTAAATAACTGTACACATCGTTACTACCTAATATTTTTGTGTGTTTTTACAGCTTGACTAATACAGGTGCATTCATCTCGAAATGTTTCGAAAAACATGAAATCTTGTAAGGTTGAGGGTAGCTACACACATAAGCGGGCCGGCATTAATCGGCAAAGCCGGACGGTAAAATCGAATATATATATGTAGATGAATGTTCGAGAATCATAAGCCGCTCGGCTGCCGCATATTATCACTCGGCTTGGCAACTGCCGACTTATGCCAGTCGGCTTGCGACATTCGAGACGATACTGCGTGGAGGACGCGCGCGCGACGCCCGAATGAAAACCGAATTGTGCCGATCGGCACAAGCCGAACGTAATTTAGTAGTTGCTTTGGGTTGGCTTTTTCATTCTGCAGTACTGCCGAATGGAATGATGTGTGAACCGAATGAACAACGCGATCGGCACTAGCCGATTGAAGTCGAACAAGTGCAGTAATTGCTTCGGGTCGGCTTTGTTGTTCGATAAATATTGCCGAACCGACAATGCCGGCCCGCTTATGTGTGTAGCTACCCTGAATAATTCGACATTCGGTATACTATCTTCTCAGTCACATTGACATATATATATATCGATGCTCAGTCAGTATGCAGACGCAGTAATATTTTTGCTTAAGTAATAGATTTCATAATTAATTAATGTGTTTGCTAACTTGAGAACGATCACAAAAGTATTTTTAAGTTAAGCAATTAAACTAACGCAAAAAAACACTTTGTGGCATCGAGTCTGAAAACTACTTAATTTAACTTTGCCTTGAGCCTTTAGGTTAAGTAAGACAAGACTTGATAAAAGAGTAAAGACCCTAGATCTTGATAAATGAAATTTACTAAAACATAAAAATCCTGACATAGTAAAGTAAAACATAAATTCAATTGTATTAGTTTCTAAATAGGTTAAAACTATGGATCAACGACCTCTTAATTACTTCACAGTGTACAATTTCAATGGGGCATTCACATGACTATGTGTTTATAATGCAAAGTAAGCGGTAACTGGAGCTGCACTAAAAGACGCACCCACTTTATTTACTACCAACATTAGAGTGCCCACCCACAGGAATAAAAACGGGGTCAGTAATAAAAAGTACCTACTATATTGTATGACACATACTTTTTTTTTATAGTACTTTCAAGTAAATTTGTTTGAAATTATCTATGGTCATAAAATGGTAATAAATTAAATTTAAATTAGGAACGTTCTAATACCAACCTTCTGGATCAAATATTGACGCGACCAATTATGCTTATTTTATTTTTTAAATATAAATACCTAAATGTCTTTAAATGTAGTTTCGATTGGGAATCTGAGATATAAGATTCTCGAGACTGGCAGACTGAAAATGTTCGAAGCCTTATTTAACGTGCGTGTAGAAGTACTCCATAGGGATAGGATTAGCGTTAATATAATTTATAGCATACTTTATTATCCAGAAGGCATGGCACAGCCCTCACAGCTATCGTCGACATTAATCTATTGACCAATGATATCAGAGATTTAAAATTTCTGCAATTTTATTAGTTGAATTACCTGTCTACCGACAGAAGTCGACGCTGTTGGAAGGTTGTCAGGATGAGAACTAAAATATACCGTATTCTCAAAATAAACAGGTTATTGTAGCTTTTTAAATACTAATAAAACTCAGTTTATTATTACATTAACTACATAGATAATACGTTGCTAGAAACAGCTGCTGAAGTAGCCAATGTGCGTTTTCACATTGCACGATATCGTGACGGATATCGTCACGATAATTTACATTCTTAGCTTAAAGTTACTGCTGCTACTGACGATATCGTCACGATATTATTGACGATATCGTGTGTCGTTATCGTGCAATGTGAAAATGCCCAATAAAAGTGAATTTTAAATTTTTACCTCCGCGTGAAATAGTAGGTAGGTACTCTTCACAAATCCCTATAAAGGCAGTTTTTCACAGGGTCAGTGCACAAGTCAGTATCGGCGCCAGTGTAGACGCCGATACTGACTTTAAATGACTTCCCACCGCTGTACTGGCTTCAAATCAGGTTACATTGGGTTTTTCTCGGGTCAGCGCTGACTTGTCTCAAATTCGGAGTCAGTAACTGGCCCTGTGTAAATCAGCCTTTATATCCATCCTAATGTCGAGATAAATATAGCCTAATTTACCTGCACAGGGTTTATCTACAGCATTGGACGTTTGGACAACCATCCAAATTCAATTATATGGTATGGTTTTGCTCAATCGAAATGAAAAATTCTTACAGTAATGGATAGCCCATTTATTGCGAATAGCTTTATGCGTTTATTTATAACATCACGCCACCAAGAGGAGAAACAATAAAGCCAGCCAAGTGCGAGTCGGAATCGCTAACAAAGGGTTCCGTACCAAAAGCACGCTTGTTGTGTGGGAGCTCCCTTATAAAGGCAACAGAAAAAAATACATCATCTGAGAAAATTTCAACTTTCTATCACGGTTTATGAGATATAGCCCAAGACAGACGGACGGACGGACGGCGAAGTCTCAGTGATAGGGTTCCCGTTTTACCCTTTGTGTACGGAACCCTAAAATGGTGCAAAAACGGCATTAAGTTATTTCTATTGAGAACTTCCGTTACATACACACCAACTCTACTTAGGTTATGCAAGAAACCTCTACCAAGTGTCGATTTTTGACAAATTCCCACGAATATGCAGACATCTGTTTGTTGTTGGTATAATTAAAAAAAAACAGGTATAATTTTATAATAAGCTAAAAGTGCCAGACATGTGTGAACGCAGTAATATGTAGTTTTAATATAGTTTTGTATAGTGGCACATTGTATGGTATAATGAAACACACACACACACATATAACGCCTATTACCTAGAGGTGCATTTCTCACCCACAATTTGCCAGTATTTTTAGTCCCACGTAATAGGGGGCACGCCTATTGCCGTCACCGGGCACATTTATAATGGGTTATGTCCAAAATAGCCGAATGAATTTAATAAAAAGTAACATCTTTATTGTAATTTTGAAAAAAATTGAAACCCGTTGCCTTGCCATGAAATGTTGATGAAAGGCAACAAAATCTTACGTGCCAACCGCTATGGCACAGCCAATTACATGAAATAACAACGAGGTAATAACGGCACATTGTAAAGAAAATATCGGTACAGTAAAGATAAAAATAAATAACTTATTGCAACTTATTATGTTCAAGTTTCGTACATTAATCGGCCAGTCAACAATGGTTTCTTTCTGTAAACAAATTATTGTACTTAGGTTTACTTGTCGCGGTGGTAACGTAATGGCTATTTTTGGTTATGCCAACTATAAATTAATGAAATAGACACAAAACAAATGTTCAAAATTGTATGTATGTGAGCTGGAAGCTGGAACAAATAAAAACTGTAGTCTACAGAGATTTCGTTTGAACTAAGAAAATGATCGTGAGCCAAGTACGTCAGTGAGGGCTTTTTGTACATACTTTTTTAACAGTAATTATTGTTGGACATTGCAATGTTCTATTTTCAATGAATGTGACTTTTAAAGATTTCTAAAGAGGATTAACGTTAAGCAGGCGGCCAGTTGTAACCGTTTTATTCCTGCATTGTACCTACACAGTTATTGTACCAAAATAAGACCTTGGATTTTGAGACAAAAACTTGGTTCAAATCATGTACCTACTCTATGTACACAATTTATAGGTTAAAGTATTAAAGTATACTGAACGAGCATAATTGCTACATGGAATAGTGATTCTATGCAAGATAGTTATGAACCTTATTATGTTATATAATTTGTCTGTCATATTATGTACTTATTTTATGTTATTACACGTGCAAGAGTTTCAAAGTAACATAATATGTTACTAATACTTATCTGTTATTATAACTTTTCACTTACTAACATGCACGTGTAGTTTAAATTTAAATTCATTAGATATGAGTACGTCCCTTAACCTAAATTACAAAAAAAAATTGTAACACACATAAGACCGTACGTACACAGTATCAATTTATTATGGATTATTTAAAAAAAAAAGTTCATAGCGCGAAATTGCGAAGAAGTACAACGTTCTCAATTTGAAAGGTGTCTGTTATGGTTCTATGTGTATTTTTTTTTGGGAATTTATGGCTTGAGTATTTTTTTCTCAGTAGACTAACGCACAGGATATATTCATCCAGCGTCCTTACTCACTCATTGTGTGGGGGGCCGGCCGAGACTATTTCTGTTCACCGCAGTTAATCACACTAAATTGCCCCCTGCATCTACCAGAATAATCTATAGCAACAAAAATAAACGTTGCGTGTTGCATGTTGATAAAAATACTTACCTACCTCTTAAGATCCAAAGGTACCTATTGGAATTAATTAGTAATTAGATAGATATAGCTATCAGGGAAGCCCTTATATTAAGTCCATACATTTTTTTTTAATTATCAATAATAAAATTTTTTTTTATGAAAAATATAAGTACATAAGTGTTTTGTTATCATTACTAATATTATAAAGAGGAAAGATTTGTTTGTTTCTTTGATAGCCAAAGATCCCTCCTAACTTGCAGTAGGCGCAAAATCAGATTCTGGGCGCATAGAATTGTAATTGATCACAATTCAAAGTTTCGACCACAACCAGTGGAGGCAGTGAACCGGAAATCATGATTTACTCGTAAATTGTCATCACCGAACCGGAACCACCGTTAATATTCCCGCTCATTCTTTTGCTGTCATTGTCATGATGTCCGCCATACATTTGAAATTATTGTCATCAAATTCAAATTCTGAATTTTAAAATACAAGGTAGTACAGAGAAAGTAACTCTTGAATACGATATTTGAATTTCGAATCTACATATTAAAACAATGTAGGTAAATATAATATCATCAATCATCAAAATAAAATACTTACTCTTTTTTATTGCAATATTTGAATTTCGATCTCAATAAAAGCCATTACCTACCTTACCCTGACAGCACTTCACTGACATGACATGGAAATTCTATCCCCTTTTTGATCTTAACAGATAAAGTAAAAGGGGATCATGTTTGCTTTTATAAGCGGAATAGAACCTTGTCACAATAATCGCCGTCATAAAACGCTGAAAAGTACGGATAACAAAACAGTATTGTAGGTTAATCTACGTAACCGTGACGTCACAAACATGGCCGCCACAAAATGACATTTCATGATTTTATTTTAGAATATGATTCGCCTTTTGAATTTGAAATGAATTCGGAACGGAAGTGACTGGGTATAATGTTATTCACGATCCGACACAAATAGATATTGTACCTCAATTCCTCATAGTCATATGGAACGGTGTCTTCTTACATTTCTTAACTATTCTACTAAGTTGAGACACTGGGGTCATGGGGTCCGAGTGCTCGCCGCCTTTATAGAGACTGCTAAACGCCTAATCGATGCTTCTCAGGACCAGAAGGCTCGCTATTTCCTGGCCCAAAGAATAAGTATCGCCATCCAACGTGGCAACACAGCCGGCATTCTAGGAACCTTCCCAATCGGCAATGACGCGGAGGATTTTTTAAACGATATTTTGTAATGTAAATATTTTTAGTATATATTTATGTATATTGTAATTCTTATTGTAAATAAATTTACATAACTTTTGCTTCTACTAAGTTTATTGTATAAAATTAAATAAAGTGTCACTGAAACTAAAGCACATTTGATAGTAGGGCGTAAACTGACATCATTAATGTGTAGTAATAAATATTCTGTACAGTAATGCTGGCCTATTTCCTTTAAATAGCCTAAATCTGGTGGCTAGGCCCATAGGTGTGAGAGTTCCGACGAATTGAATTCGATTTCCAACCACAATGGAAGTGCTACCGCTCCTATTTTGAACAGAAACACAAGCAAGAGAATAGTAGATTTTTATTCTGGAGGATTTTAACGAGAATTAAGTATCAAGAAGGCCGCATGCGTTCTATTATTTAAAAAGGTACTACATTAATTTAAAAAAAAATAAGCTCTAAATTCGAATTAAATTTCATAATTTTACGTGTTCATAACACTGGCACACACAACAATAGCTAAAAAAAGATATTATCATCTGTTACATGTCAAAATATAGTTACACGGGGTAATTGAGCGTTGTTTATGAAACAAACCATTATGTGAAATCATTGAAATTAGTCTGAGACAGCTGATGTTGACATATTGGTGAGACCATGGACCCCTATATATTACAGCCACAAACCAAACAAAAGTTGCATGCACCTACTGTACTATCAATAGACGATGCTCCGGTAATACAACAAAATAGTTCGTGGCAATAAGATTTACTCCACATTTTCAGGAGGAACGTTCTACCAATTGACCAAGACACCACTCGCCCAATAAATCTCTGAAATGTGTTAATATCGCGACTTGCGGCGTCGCCAGAGAGGCATCTATCAGCAGGTTGAGGAACTAACCACTATGGTCGCGATAAACACAATAAAATCGCAATATTAGAGGTCTTGGGCACAGATTAGGAAATTCTTCCTCCAGATTACAGGTTAGGAAATCCTTTCTTCTCTGTGTCTTGGGCTAGTGATGTCTTTGGTTGTTATTACATTCCTCCTGGAAATGGAACAGAGTCCCTGATTCAAGTCCATCCCAAGGCTTTTGCGATTCATATTGTAAAATTATTTGAGAAAAAGTCAGCATACTTCATTGCATAATATGTATTATATTCATCTACCTACATATTTTTTGACGATAACACCTCTGCCTATCACTTGGGAGAAACAGTTATGATTGAAGATATTTATTTTTTCAGTCTTCATTCATCGGATTTATTATTTATAGGTATCCTTGATCGTCGTTTTTATTCCGTAAATGCACTGAAATTCTATACCTACTTATAAAAGATCATAGCGTAAATGTCAATATGATATTGTATATTTTTATTCAGATTATTTTCTTTAATGTTATCATAACGTCGATTTTATCCGTTGAGAAAATGAGAATAATTGAGAATCATTTTAATAACATACCGTCATGAGAACATTGACATGAAGTAAACTAGGTATGCAATACTTTCTGCTGTTGCAATAATTGAGCTGAGTTTGTCGGTCCAGTCGTTTAGGAGGACTTCGATAACGAACGAAATACACGAGTCGTCTAAGAAAGAGCTTCGTAAACTCCACTCAATTAAGTGTCTGAAATATTAATTCAAGAGATTGCGGGAATGCTGCCTGTGTTATGGGCACTCTGCATAGGGAACCCAGATTTGTTAATTTATTTTAGTTATTTTTATTTTTAAATTTATTGTTTCTTTTTTCATGTATATTCTGCTTCTATCGGATAAAATAATGAGCCATTCAAGAGATTGAAGTTGACTAATAATATCAATATGGCTCTTGGAACAATGTTTCTATAATTTGAATGAATACATGACTTATAACTAGTGGTTCTGTGAACCGGAGACTTCGGGAACTTTGTTTAGAAAATTAATTTTTCAATTTTCTTTATTACTCTTTCATTTTTCATCCAATCCAAAAAATATCATTCACATTGTAGGCAAAGAGTGTGTGTGTAAAGTTTCATGAAAATCGGTTGATAAATACGGCCGCAAACATCGTCTGAACCTACAACCCGTAGATGTAGAGACATCAACGAGCAATTAAAATGATGTTTTTTTTTTAATTAGTAAAATTGGGTCGGAATGAATTCAATGTTGGTAGTTATTGTAATATTTTTTATTTTTGTTATATTATTTATTAAGATTGGCACTCTATTGAATAAACCGGCATTCAGACTATTATGACATTCCTAATGATACTTGAATTAACATTAAATTTGCTATTAAGTATTGCTATAACTATTATGAATAGGGGTAGGGTTATATATAGGTATAGGGTTTTATCCCCGCAACCAGATTCACTCACCGACGGGATTCTCATCCCGACCAAACCCCCGATGAGGCCACACAGGTGGTCAAAGTCCGCCGGGCGCCACTGGAAATACCTTCTAGACGACGGACGAAGGACGACGGGTGACTATCCGAACGCCCTTAAGCCCCGCTCATGGAGGTCGATAATCTTGGGCGTAGATGAGTCTGCGGCGCCCTCGCCATTGACTTCAGAACTCGGCGGGGAGGGTACGCTCCGCGTTCCACCCACACCCGCTGGAGACCATGGCTTGAAGCATGGTCTCCAGCGAGAGGGTATCCACGCCCAGACCCACTACGAGGTCCCGGCGCTGACTCGCCCATGCTGAGCACTCGACCAACGGGTGGAGTGCGGTGTCGCTAGGGGCTGTTGGGTTAAAAAAACTACCAACATCAAAAAAAAACCATTAATGTGTGACATATTGACGTATTTTTTAAATAAAGAATAAGGTTAAGGTTCACTACGTTTTTATTATTTTTTATGTCTTCATTACATCTGGTTGATATTTATTATGTTTATGGTAACTCGTAAAACACAAATTGAGATAGAATCGCAGTTCTACTGTGTTTTTGATCGTATTCATAAATACCGTAACTATTGCGGTTCTCATTTATATTTTTAATGTAACTTGTGGGCTTTTAATTGACATAGTTTACATACACCTAGATCAGACTGGACGTTCCATACAATATGAGGGTCAGGTCAACTTTTTATTTTCTATTTCTAGTTATAAAAACACTAGGTAAATTGTACACTATCTATTCTCAGAGAAGTATTATTAGGTATATGTCACAATAAGCCCATTAAAATAATATGATAGGTACCTGATCTGATCAAAACTGGCTTACAAAATGTAGGTCATCATATTAATTTTTCTGATATGTATTCCTGTAATGGTTTCCCTAGTGCAAAATGTTGGCTCCGATGGGTAACTAATTACCACTTTCTCAATTGACACCGACGTCAAATAACTGAAATACCGAGTACCGAATACCGAGTACCAAATCTCAAGTACCGAGCGAACGAAACACAATCAGCTTTGGCTGTGTTTCGTTCGCTCGGTACTTGAAATGTTCAGAGATCATTGCCCTTTCTTCTCCTGACTTCATTTTCCTCTCTTTGCTAACCCTTCGTCTAAGCAGGAAAGGCGAGAGTAATACCTACGTATAACGAAATTTAACGTACAGAATATCTAAAGCTAAACTATCATGACGTGACAAAGAAAATTGAAAAAAACCAAAGTTGATAATGAGCCTAGACTCAAACAAAAATAGCGCGGTCCCTGGAGTGCAGCGAGCTTCAAGGTTGAGCCAAGATTACACAGTTCTTAGCTCGCCAAATCATTTGTTTTGTTATACAATAATTAGTACCAGAAGTATCTCTTTGTAATTGACAGACGGATGGACAGTCATCACTACAATACGAACGACGATTTATTTGAGTGGGTGAGTGTGTGTTGTGCTTTCGGAAACTGAACTTCTTATGTATGTGCCATATGTTATTTATCTTTTTAATATAAACTGAAGACCCGGGGTAATTTGCACCAAACTTTAATGACTAAACCTTCCTCTTGAATCACTCTATCAATTGCTGAAAATAGCATTTAAATCCGTTGAGTAATTTCAACGATCTAAGCGAATAGACCGCGGAAGCGACTTCAGTTTATAGGCTACCTATGTAAAAAAGATAATATGTAAAAAAATAAGACCTAAGACACAGCGCAATCTCACTTCCTTCTTTGGAGACATACAGTTGGGTACGAAACGTGCCCAGGTCGTCTTGCAGAATTGCTTGAACGTACAACCTACAGAAGACTGCTTGCCCAGTTCCTCCCATTTGACAAACAAAATCACAGTGCTCTTGATACTACTTGGATACAAGCCACGGAGAGCAGGAGGAGTCAAAAACCCTGCGAAATAAATAGGATAATCTAACTTTTTTTTTCTATCCACAGGACCACGTCGCCACCCGGTGAACCTTTAGTCCGAGCTCCTGTTGCGAAGCCAAGATGTCCACCAGCTATATCGAGGCTTCGTGTCGAGAAGGTGGAGGGAGGACTGGCAGTCGCCGGCGTGGTCGTCGCTGCCAACTGCCAGATAGTACTGCCAATATTCGGATTCCTATTTATGCTAGTCGGATGTGTACTAACGGGTAAGTTTAAACCTTTGAGGAGACACCTTCTCTTACATAGAAGTTACAGAGAATATTATGGGCCGATTCGCGAGATCTGCCAAAGATATTCTCACGACTGATATTATGATCACTCCTTTATAGAGTCCACCATGACAGTTCTTAAGTTTATTCCCCAATATTCGAGCAAGGCATGAGGCAAGTTATTGCTACAGCCAGGTGTGATATACAAACTCTGAAATAAACATTTGCGGATCGTTAGTACAACATGCAGTACCTACTGAAATAATTTAATCCATGACTTGTACGAAAATTAACGAAGTGGTCTAGATTGTAACTTCTTGTTTTTAAATCATATGGATTCACACCTTCACACCTTCCAAGCACATCCGGTTGTGCCGGCGCTGCTGCTTGCATCAACTAAATGCCTCAAACGGCGTAAATATGCTAACCTAGCAGGTGATTACATATTTAAGCCGTTTGGGGTTGAGACACTGGGGTCCTGGGTCCGAGTACTCGGCGCCTTTATAGAGACATTGCTAAACGCTTAACCGATGCTTCTCAGGACCAGAAGGCTGGCTATTTTCTGACCCAAAGAATAAGTATCGCCATCCAACGTGGTAACACAGCCAGCTTTCTGGGAACCTTCCCAGTCGGCAATGACGCGGAGGATTTTTAAAACTATATTTTGTTTGATTACAAACAAATAGATTTGTTACAAACCAATGTTGGCAAGTTTGATTTGATTTCCCACAACCATTACCGTGGGCGTAGTTCTGATTGTCAGGGAAATTAGTATCGGATGTGTTGCATCAATATCAGCCAATACAATGCTAATGTGCTGTGTAACAAATCCGCAGACAAAAACAAATCGTGTCCATCTTCCATGCGGATGTATTTCATTGTATTGAAATGTTATTTTATTATGTAAACTATAATTCTATACTGAAACTGAAGAGTTTCTCGGAAAGTTTGAACTAAAATATTATTTTAATGTTGGATACTTAGATCAAAAATACCCAGATTACTGATCAGTGCTTTAAAAACGGCACCACTTCACCTCGGTCATTGCACACTTGGGCGCTTCAGCCGCTTCCGTACTAAGTTCCTATTCCCTTTTGCTGACTCTCGAGGGATGCGACAACGGCGCTGTACATTGATGCTTTTGTATTAATTATTACGAATTATTTCTATGTCAACTATCAATGTACAATCTTGTTTATTTTATAGATGGTATTTGTAATAATTACCTATATAGTATTCGAGTGCCAAAATTCGGCGTTGTATTTGTACTGAATCAAATATCTATAGCATTTTTGATGTAAGGTTGGATACATTATTTAGCACCAATAAAAGCTGTTTCTTCTTCTTTTTTTAAAAACGTGGCTCCATCTGATCATAGATAGATGATTTCGCCAATGTCAAGGTAATGCTTGATTTTTCCCGCACAGAAGAACTAGTTACTCTGAACTAGTTCGCGGTGCGGGAAAGGAAACGTTGTTCGGTATTGCAATTGAGCGTTTGGGCCTGGATTTTTGCCCAGCGCCAGAGGTAACCTAAAAGGCAGCGCTCCGCAAAAACCCAAGTCCAAGAGCTGCTTAAACAGTTCAAGAAAATTGAAGTAATAATACAAACCACCTACGATCAGATCGCAGTTGTCCACTGTCAAATTTTAATGTTTTTTTTTTTTTTCAAATAAAGTTTATCCAAAGTCTATATGAAATAACTTTTCGTAGTTAGTTGTGAATTTTGAAAACATATTAGTGTACCTACATAAGACTATTCTTATCTAAAGTTACGCTTAGGTACACTACACCAGTAGATTTTTTCATTTGGCAAATGTGCCACGCGGTTTAAGTCGCGAGCGTCCGTTAAAACCTGTTAAACCGCTCTACACAATTATAACTCAGAGTCCCTCATAAAAAAGAATCAAGTTTATATTTTAAAATCATCACTTAAAAAATATACAAACTGTCATAACGGTCATAGTTATTAGGCTAACTTCATAGGTACGAGTACATTATAGGAGAAGTCCTGTGATTTAATATGACCGTTAAATAAAGCATCTGCAACAGAAAGGTTTAGGTTGCTCTATTTAAACACTTAAATATTTAATTTAAATATAAATTACTAATAACAAAAACATAAAATGCGGCTGGACTTGAAACCACAGTTTTTCCTTTACAAGGGGAATGCTCTGACCACTGAGCTACGAGTACGATGACCAATACCGACATCACCCAATCTTTGCTTCCATATTATTTTCTAGATCGAGGTTCGCACTAGCGTTTTTTAAATAAATAAATATGTTAAACACTTTTTTGTCTATAAAACTGGAGCGTTGATGCAAATCATCAAATGAACATTCATTCAGATATCTGTGGCTGTGCCATGTATCCTAAACACACAACAAAGCCTTTATCACCGAAGGGGCAGATAGTCAGGCGTAAATAACTCCCCACACTACCCACATAATAGGAGGCGAGGCGAGCCTATTGCCGTCTGCGGGCACTTTGGATAATTTCCCAGTCCATTTGTCAGTATACTACCTTTGCATGTAAGTATGATTTTTGGCAAGGAGATCTAGGCTAGAAGAAGGCTCCTTAACATCGTATGGTAACTTTCAAGAACGATAATCTATATAGGGCTGAACTTGAACCAGCTACTTTTTCCTTTCCAGGAAGAACAGTCTGCCAACTGATCAACACTCCACTAGTCCAAGACTTTGAAACTGTTGGATAATAACTAATAAGGTATAATTTACCATTGCAGCGGCGTCATATCGCGGCTGTGGGGAAAATGAGGAGCCGGATCACTACGCGGCTCGGATAGCATTTACCGGCAACTCGAGAGTGTTGGGTCCTGTGTGCATTGTCGCTGGGGCGTTCATGACTCTGGCTGGTTTGTATTACACATTATAATCTACAACAGTATAGTTTTAAGAAACAATTTCTGTAAACAAAGAACCATCCCAGGTAGGTATGTGTTGCTCTATAGTGGACCATAAAAAAGGGCTATGCTTATCAGGCAATGATAACGTTTTGGTTTGCGAAAGGGAAATTTAGACCCCTGGGGCTATCCTTCCCCCTAGGGGTTATCCTTACGATGGAGTACTTAGGGCGTACGGCAATGGTCGTAAAGGCAGCAATTAGTACACGAGGGCGATGGTTCGGCCTAGTGTAATTCTAACAGAAGGCCTAAGATAGGAGCGCGTCGCATCGTGTTTCTAACGCATCACTCACTGACCTTGTGCTGGGGCACTTCTTCATGGCGAACCTCAAACACCGAGGCTATGATGTCTCCGAAATAAAAATATTGGACTTAGAACTCTTTAATATCACCAACGTACTTTAAACTTAATCTTAGTAAATCACAAAAAGAATACTACCTAACGTAGGTCAAAAGTTTGATGACAAGAGCCCAACATCACTTGAGACTTTCTAATACAAAGATAGCGACGTAAAGACCTTCGAACGCTTTCTGGAGCTTTATAGTACGTTTTGAGTGTTGTGAAGTGCTCTCTACGTAAGGTTGAGGCAGACAAACTGTTGTACAATAGGGATGATGAACTTAGCAGATTATACTGTAGATTCTACATTAAATAGATTATATTCTACAGTGTATTAAATAGGGTCTGCTTGCTTTTGCAGTATTGTAGGGTGCCAAGGGTTTATAATGTTCAATACTCGTATACTTGTTCACATTAAAGTTCATGAACCTACTTATTTATTATCGTTGTAATTTATGACACGAGAATAAACACGGCGTAGATATGCCTTGTCAGTCTGTGACCATGGCCGGTGTAACCTGGTGGTGACGTGGTAACGTCAGGCAATAAAAGGTGCGTCGTAGATATGCATATCTACACAGTGTTTTGTGTTAATTCCCGTTTTAAAGTAAACCATTGCTATAATATCATATTGACTTCAAATCTACATAACCTAAGTTTACCAATGTTTAATTTGTGCTGACGGTGGGCACGGACAAACTATATAAATCACGCAGTAGTGCTTACTTATGCTATGTATATACGTCCCTAAAATACGTAATAGGTCCTCTTTTGTAATAAGTATTGGAATTCATAATCATTGGACTGGTATTTCAGGTATCGTGCTATGTATACTAATGAGAGCGGCACAAAGGAGGCAACGCCGGCTCGCATACCACTGTCCCATTCATGGCGACTTCTATCCAATGAGCCCACAGAACTCCAGAAAATATACACGTAAGTCTCTTTGAATTTTATTTTTGACAACCTCGGTTATTATGTAGTAGCTAGTAGGTAGGTCACTAAGTAATACTTAAGAGCGTCGATTATACAATTAATGCCAGATTCGCAACGCAAGGTAGAGCCTATGAGAAAAGAATCTGGCAATAAACAGTCACTTGTCGATTAATGGACTCTGGCGATATTACCTACTTACCTAGTTATGGCAACTGAATACGTATGGCAACCAATACGTTGTCGTCAGAACTCCTTAATTAATAAACAATACCTACCATAACAATGGCTGTTTATTAAAAGATTTCCAAGGTTTATCTATCATTTGACTGTCCATAGAGTGCATACTCACTAATAAATACAAAATATTCATAGCCATAAAAAAAATTAAAACATTTAGATACCAACCTCATGAAATATTCAAATAGAGGACCGAAATTAAAAAATTCCGAACATGAACCAACTTCGCGGTAAGCCAATGATATCTTATTTGGAATCCACTATCATGTTCCATAACGACCCATATTTCAATAAAAAGGAGATAAATTCGATCCTTTACGGATATTTGTCGTCGTCAAAGATGACAATAAGGTTATTCAACTGATCGGATTGTATTGACACAGTATACTCGTACATAGTAATGGTAACACTGAGCATAAAAAAAGCGTTTCCGATTCTCGTCACGGTCGTCTAACTTTTTAAGAATTTTTCTTTTTAATCCGAACGTTGCTCTATTTTGGCAACTAGATTTGCTGTGAAATCATCGTTTTGGCGTACATATCCACCTCATTAAATTGCTCCCATATGTAACGACTTTCAATAAAAAACATAGACTTTGGCAACGCCCAATATTGTCGACTTACATTCTTGCTATATGCAAAATAAACTACATTACAACTAACAAACTTTGACGTAATTAATGTTTGCACTGTGAAATTTTTGTCCCATAATAAAGATATAAGTATAATATATTCTTGTAAGGTTACTTTAACTTTTATTAACGTTTTGTATCCTCGTGGAATCCTCCCCATCGCGACTTCGTGGTGGACATTTTGGACTCTAATTCATAGTCTCCTTATTTGCCTTACCACAGAGCTAGGAAGAGTTTATAGACAAACAATGATATCGCAGGAAATTTAAAAAAAAAATGTTAATTGGTTCATGTGGCCGACATTTTCCCGATTTTGACCGATGATCTACCCTGCAGGCAGTCCGTCAGGCATTTGGCACTGGATGCGCAGTTGGCTGGGTCTGGTAGAGGAGGGTGAAGCGGCGCGCTGCCCGCGGTCCGCGGAGCCCGCGTCCCCGGCACGTGCTGATGCTCCGTGCCCGCCACCTTTACCCTTCCTTGTACCTTCAGACTCCGTTGTGTGAGTACAGACCTTTTAACACTTCGAAAAGAAAAAATAAAAACACAAGCTAATAACACTTTTGACAATCTGTGTGGTCCAACTGTAATTGACACTGTCTCAAGTTAACTACTGGTCTTGGAGGTCGTGGGTTCAATTATCAACCAGGACAAAACTTTGAAATAGCACGATGGATTGTTATGTCAGATGGTACTTTATCTAGCAGTTTTATATATACCTTATATTTATCAGTTATAATACTTACAAGCTTAGATTACTTCGCGCTAGATGAAGATTACACATCATCAAGAAATCCTAAATTAAATATTATCATGAATTCACGATCACAAGTATTTATGTTTTAAGATATCTATTATAACTGACTTCAAAAAATCGAAAGTGCTCAAATCGACGTTGTTTGTTTTATGTTTGTTATATCTTTCGACTGAGAGAACCGATATTAAAAATTGTAATACTACTATGGTCCCATTCTTGTAATTTAAAGTCGTTTATTGTGTCAATATTTAATGTGTTTTACTCTATGAGACTAGACGGTGTTCAATAGTCCTAATATATTTTACTTCCCACAGAGGTATGGCTTCAGTACTAGGAGCTCCCCTGAGTCCGGAACAAACGTTTGGTTCTATCAAGTCGCTCGCGATATCTCGGGAGGTAGCGAGCTTCCCTCTCTCACGGTCGCCGACACCGCCACCTATGAGGTACGTATCATTAATATTATCAGCTACAGCGGTTACTTGTGACTATTTCAAGACCTCAATCAGCCCAATCGTTCCGGCTGTTCTCGAGTTTAGCGAGACAAACGAACGGCCATTCTACTATCTATAGATGGATAAGGGTACCGCTCGAAAGATGTGAAGCAGAATCTATACAATTTCCCATTGGGTTGAGGGATCTGACAAAATGCAGTTCAGTTCTATTGTGTGTGTGTGTGTGTGTGTGTGTAAAATTTCCCAATGACTTTTGCCACCAGTCACTTTAAAAAAATATGTTTACTAGTCTATTCCAATAGACAGTGCTATTAACACTAGGGTGGACGTCCGCGCATAGATAATAAACTTGTGAACTCTCATTGGCCGATTCCCGAATCTATCAATGAGATTTTTGTGACTGAGCGGACTTTCATTGGTTGCCAGTCTACTGTCGACGTTCGCCTAGTACTAACAGCGCTTTAATAATTAAGTTCCTACTTGTCTATTCATATACTTGATCTAGGATCTGTTTTTTTTTACAGTTGTCCACCTTATATCAAAGAGGAGCCAAGTGGTCTCGACGACATTCCAAACGCCGTGATCATACGACCAGACTTCGACTGCGGCTCACCGACATGCAACTATCGAAAAGTCGAATGCAAACTGACCACTACAGACGAAATAAAACGTAATATCCCAATCCACACAGTTCCAATTCAAAATAGTACAAATTACACAGAAAAACCACAAAGACCGAACTCAGTATCAATAACAATACCATGCGAAGAAAAGGGTTAAATATTTGTCTCTAGATTAGATAATTTAAATGATGTTGTTGGAAATGAGTGAGAAGGTACGATTTAAAATATTTGGCGCAAAGATTGTATCAAATATTTATTGGCTTGTTCCAAATACGGACAGTGTTGCCACCTAAATATCTCCCTTGTTTTTTGTTCCCTAAAATATGCGAAGTTATCGTAAGGTGGCAACACTGGTGAAAAATGTATGGTCACTCACGTTTTAAAGTCTTTGAAAACATAAGTTTTATTTTGAGGATTCACTAAGCAATGTTTTATTTGAAATCATTCTGCTCAAATTATCACAATTTGTCTTCCGCTACTGCTCACATTTTTGGGCTCCTACATACTGTGTCGGGATTCTTAATAGTAAACCAGTAGTGCCTAGTGGCATATTTTAGCACATTTCTCCAATTTCCCTTTACGCTGTTTTTCCTTCAGTACAGCTAGACTAGAATCATGTAATTTATAAAACGAGGCTTTGTGCTATTTCTAGAACTAATTTATTTATAGGTTGTGAGCTCAAGTGATGAAAATATATAAAAACTCTCAAATATTCATCAACATACGATAAAGTTTAGACATAGATAATAAAGCTTCTAGAAACAATTAAAAAACTCTACATGAAGTGTTGCTAGACGTAATTTCCAAACTACCCTAAGATGTCATTATTTTGGGTCTCTTCGAACTATAGACACGTCTTAACTGATATTATCTCTACACTCTTGTGTATAGAGAGATACTGACTGTATGGTATTGTGACAAATTTTGCTGATAATTTTTTGATTGATTTGAATTAATGGAGAGCTAATTATAAGGAAATGATATACTATAATTTAGCAATACATTGCGCCAAATTGTTATGAAAGATTGTATGAAATGCAATGTGAAGTGTTCTTGTGAGTGGCTTTATTGCTAGAACTAGCAGACCACGTGCATTCAACATGTTTTACAGAACTAAATTGGTACATTACTTGCATATTAAATACAGCAGAATGCTTGTTTCTGAAGTCAGGCAAATATAGCCCATATGGTATGGTCCTATATGGTCCCTATTATTTTAAAAATAAACAACAATCTTGTGGTAAACGTAGAACCCATTATTTCCGAGTGAAATAAATAAACTTTACGAGGTCGGCATTCATTTATAGGGTGATTTTTCAAACTTGTGTTGCCGCATGTCATATTAAATGTAGTAGGCACTTAGGCTATGAACCATGTGCATTATCATCTCATGAAATTTATTTAATAAAATATATTAATCTATTCTAAGAATAAATTATGTATAAACTTTTGTAACTTTAAGCGCGGGTAACTGTTGATAGTTCAGTACTGTTTAGTTTTGAAGGGAGTTTAGTTTGGAAGTGTTGTCTTTGGTTATTTAAACATAAAGAGAAACTTTGGTCACGTGACCAAATAGTGTTCATTTGGTCATTTAGTTGCGCCGGCGGGTTGGAGAAATAGATTGTTCAAGTTACCCGCGCTTCTAGTGGTAATACTGAATCATGTAAGGCAATTTGTGTCGGCATTCTAGTCGCATCGTTCATTCTGTATATTTTGTGGTCGTATCAACCCATTCATGTAAGCGGTAGAAGAAATGTATTGGCTCATTAGGATTACCGTTCCTTATAATAGGTATATTATAATATTTGTAGTAGTTTGTCCATTACACTCGTTTACACGTATTTTTTAATATAAGTATAATATTGTAAGAGTACATACAAATACACGTGCCCTAGATTGTAGTTCCGATTGTGATATTTTTTTTATATTTAACGTTCTTTTTTAATGTAGAAAAGCAGAACTAACCATAGACAAAATTATAAAAATAAATAAAAAGGTAGGTAATTTTGCAATAAAAAGTTCGTAGTACCTACTAAGTCCTTTTGTTGGTGTTTGAGCCAAAAGGAAGATGCCAAATTAAGGAAGATAATTACGTACGTCCATATTTCATTGTATATGATCATAATTATGGATTTCCCAATTATATAGCTATGTGCTCAGAAAAGACAATTTTTTGTAGGAATCAAGAATGTAAAAAGAGATAAAAGTTGTAGATAATTCAAGCTATAAGCCGCGCACGTTGACAATGGGATTGGCGGCCATGTTGGCTGTTTTGTTATCCGTACTTTTCAGCGATTGATGACGTCACGGAGCGGTTATTGTAACAAGGTTCTATATATATCTCACTCACATCGTGCGCGGTTTATACATACTTTGTAAGTTTTGTGATGGAGGCATTTATTGGCCAAGTTATTCAAAATTATAGTGAAGTGTAATTTTTATAATCCGTAGTTAGTTAAGTGCCACGCCTAAATAATCTATTATTAATAATACATTTATAAATTAAGCTTATTTAATATTGTTATAGAATAAGGATGACATGAAAATACAACTTTGAGTTAACTATTTGTTCTTTTTTTGCAAACCCTTTTTAGGGTTCCGTACCCAAAGGGTAAAATAGGAAACCTATTACTACGACTGCGCTGTCCGTCCGTCTGTCACCAGGCTGTATCTCATGAACCGTGATAGTTAGACATCTAAAAGTTTCACAGATGTGTATCTATTGCCGCTATACCAACAAATCCTAAAAAGTAGAATAAAATATTTAGAAGGGCTCCCATACAACAAAAAAGATGATTTTTTGCCATTTTTAGAGATGGAATGGTACCCTATGTGCGTGAGTCCGACTCGCACTTGGCTGGTTTTTGATAACGCAGCTTTATAATAATAAATGAAAGTTATTCGATCGCAAGTCAAAATTGAGGGTAGGTACATATTTTCTTCAACGAAAGAATTACTACGTACCTACTTACTTTACTTACACGGGTACCAGAGCCTTAGCGAATTAAACCGACGCCTACATAACTAAGTATTTGCCTTTATTATTTCATCGGGCACTTATTCTTGAGATAATTTAAAGAATGGCTACATCCTTTATTTAACATACGAGCATATGTTTGAAGTTACAACTAAATTGGATAAATGAAGTAATTATGAAACAATTATTGACGCAATAAATATCGGGAAACTCTGCATGCTTGACTCTAAACTAGGGGGTGACCAGCCAACAAAACGTCAGGATGATTGGTCAAAAAAAAAAAAATCTATATATATATATCCAATGTAGCAATTATTTATTATATGAAGCGAATAGAAGCAATTATGTAGCAATTTTCGAATCAACTCTCTTAGACCAACGCCACAGACAACCAGCCATTCTTCTGACGCACACTATAGTTTGGCATAACGTTTTCGCATAACTTTTATTAGCATAATAATACTACTGCATAATAATCCTCTGGCATAATGCAAATGTTAGCATAACTATCATTTAATATATGTTTTGCCATGAGAAGTTGCATAAATTTTAAAGGCATAATGTTTATTCGTCTATTAATTATGAGCCATAAATATAAAAGGTCATATAATTTGCGAATTACTCGATTGGAATAGGTTAAGGTGCGGCGAGGGTGGCCCTTGGGCCTCCCATGAGCCGCGAACATGTTTGTTTTTGTATGAATTATAATCAAACAAGTAGACAGTAAAAATGAAAAACTTACCTGTTCTCGATAACCATTAGGTTCATGGTTGTGATTTTAGTTTTATTCTAAAGAACATTGAACATGTGTTTATATCATTATGCGTTTCTAACGTTATACTTTATAAAATTATGCTTCATTATTATTATGTTATTAGTATTTATGACAACAAGCATTATACCAAAATATTTATTTTTAATAATACGAGTATTATGCCTTATGATCATTATGCTTCATTTCGTTATGCCAATGTAAATTATGTCTATATATTTTATGCTTTTCATTAGTAAACCCAAATTATCATGGTGTTTAGAGCAAGTCGTACTCTCTAAAACTGACCATAAATCATAATCCAGCGGATTATCTGGACTAGACGACGGCCAATCTTCACCTCTGATGAAGTCGGAAACGTTTGATTCCAACCACAAGACTGCGTGGACCGAGCTTTGAGACCCGGCGCCGAGTCTTGCTGGAAGGACCATTCTTGGTTATTGAACATGGTGTTGTTAAGGGGCTTAACTACCTTCTCAAAAATGGTATCCTGATACACTTGTGCCGGTGTTTTGATAGGTACCTTTTTCACAAAAGTGTGGCTCAGTCACTCCTTCATACCTAACACCCCACCAAACCATTAGGTACTGAAGTTGGATAATGCCCTCGTTGCACTCTGTCGACTAATTGGGAAGCATCCTTAAAGCTTTGAGCATAAATACGGTAATTTTGTTTGTTAAAATGTTGCTCAGTTGTAAAAAAAATCTCATCCGTAAACAAAATTTTTCTGTGACCTCCGTTTACCTACCGCTTCAGTACTTGTTTTGTATTTATCACCATATTCTGTTTAAAATTATCAGTTAAGAAATGACCAGTGCGTATCTTATAGGCTGCAGCTATCCAACTAGTCATTTCTTAACATGATGTCATAGATGACTTAGGACTTGCAAGTCCTAAGTTATCTTTTAAAATACGCGACATGGTTCTAGGTGCTATCTTCATCTCCCGAGATTAAATCTTTTGCTTTCGGACAGGATTTCTTCGAATTATTTTTCTCACTGCTTTGACCACCTTTTTCGTACGAACACTACGTGGACGGCCAGATCATACTGGAGATCCCAAGTATCACAGCTATACGACGTATAAACGTAGTGATTTTATATTATACTCTTTGCGACCGACGGAAAAATTCAGTCTACGCTGGGTCCCCTCAAGTGGAAGCAGCAGTAGGTACGCAAAAATGCTAGACCTGTCTCATGGACGTCTACCTTTATGCTGACTGATAATATGAACACTCCTTTACGGACGCGCAATTTTGCATTTAAATTTTTTCACACTGGCAGCTTACACAACAAGTACCTACCTACCAAAATGCAAATGCAGTAAAATGTCCGCCATCTTGATCCTATTTTCATAGTGGCATGTGTCTTTCCAAATATCAAGTGATAGCAAATCTAGCAATTGAATAAATAGTTAAAAGTCACCATAAAATTTTTGCATATTTATTTATTCGAATCAGTTAATATTTAACTGATTTTAAGTTAATTAAAAAATTAAAAAGATCTCCAATAAAACAAATCAGCTGTTATCCGTCAATCGATGTCAACAAAATTACATAATTTTGTTTAGAAAAACAGTGCAGCCTCCGTATTTTTGAGTGTCATTTTGAAATTACAAACATGAAAATTCGATGAAATGTTTCAAACGACAAATTGAATAAGTAAATGTTCGACATATCGGCTTAAAAACATTCGGGACTTTGTGATTTTTCAATAATGTAATCCAACTTAAATAAATTTAGTTATGGATCACAACGTTATCATTGAGTGCGGTGGATTTTATTTTATTCATAATTTTGACTCTGGAAATCTTGGACATGTAGAGCGAGTCCCCACGGAGCTTATAGGTGAGCGAATTTTTCCGTTATTTACCCTGAAAAAGAAGCATTGAACGATTCCTTGTATACTTGCCAATAATGCATTTTCACGGACTCGACTTCGACTTACCTTGTTTAGGCCTAAAATAGACAAACTAAGTATAAATATTTTCTGACATACTTTTATCAATAAACATTGATAAAATCAAGTATACGTACTAGCTGACACAGCACATCACCATAATATATTTGTATTTAACTATTTAGATTTCAAATCAAATTAGAAAATTAAAGTTGTTATTGCCTATAATAAATAGCAGCTGTTTGAATACCTTTACCATTTAGAATTTACTTATGAAAATATTATTGTGACTTTTGGTGATGCAGACTGAATGACAACACACTTTCCTTTTAACAATTTATTCACAAACAGAAAGCAATATAGGTCAGTAAAAATCTCTGTATAGTATAGTACCTATACAGTGCAAATAGCACTCAAATAAATGTTTCCAAGATAAATGTGTGAGAATGATAATATATGGGAATTTTTTTGTTATATTTCTTACTGTCTTTTCATTTTAGAATCTTTTCAGATTGAATGACTGATAAAGACATACATTTTTGTATTTCAAAGCAATAAGTTTGCTTAAACTAGTCTTAAACTATTAAGATAGATATTATAAACAGATCACAAAAACTGATGTCATTGGCAGGACACAAACCCACGGCATTTACTTTACAGGAGGAATGATCTGACCACAGAGCTACAATGACGTCCTGCCAATGACATCAGTTTTTGTGATCTGTTTATAACTTCTATCTTAATATTTTAATAAAGACATTATGACACTTTCACATAATTATTATATTTCCAAAGGTGTAGGCCGAAGCATAATAAGTATAGACATTTTTTGACAACCCCTTGATTGATTCATTGATGGGACGAGCCTTCAGTAGCTTGTCAGTTTTAATATTTAGATAGAAACTGTTCAGCTACAATCACCATACTAATTTCATTTTAATATTAGCCAGAGCCTTGGACATTGATTTGCAGGTTCTGTTGGCTTAGACCTCTGAAATCTTAGCAGTTGACAATATGTAGTCCAAAATTTTGGACTACATATTTAATATAATAAAATATTATCTACTAATAAACTCTCTTTTGGAAGTTTTTATTAGTACAAGTTCCAACCAGAAGCTAATTGGAGAGATTAGAGAGAGAATGGTTGTCATTATATATTTGTTTTTAGCTCCATCAATGAATGCAAAGGGCAATGCAGTCGACACGCCTGACTATGAGTTTAACATGTGGACGAGACCAGACTGTGCCGGTACAGAATTTGAAAATGGCAACCGTACTTGGTTCTATTTCGGTGTGCAGGCGAGTGAGCCTAATGTACAGGTAATTATAGTCAATAAGTTCATGATATAGTAATTATACGGGAAGTCCATGTTATAAGAGTTATCTGAACAAAAGCAATAAACATAATATTATTGAGATAAAAAAAGAAACAGTTTTAATCTGTGTGGATTCCAACACACTTGAAGTGAACAAAATCCATGCAGCAGAACTAATATCATCTTTTAAAAACCTTTGTAATTAAGTTTATAACATTCTGTAAATGCTGAGCTATCCTTTATACAATTGTTTGTGACAGGTGCGGCTTAACCTGATAAATCTAAACAAACAAGGCAAAATGTACAACCAAGGCATGGCACCCGTTACTCGGACACTACCTGGCAAGCCACAATGGGAGAGGATTAGGGATCGTCCTATACATACAGTAAGTTGTAATAAATTACTTTATTATAAACTTAAGACATTATAAAATTATAAATTACTCTAGTCACGAAAAGAACTTATTTCCACACGAACTTAACAAACTAATTACTATGCATCACATTTTTATATGAGTACAACATAGTTCCATTGTTTCTTATTGGTCAGAGTATTACTTCCTTAATCTTAATTCTCTCATAGTTTACGGAACACTCTGTTGTTGTTCCATCCAGCGCCATCTAGCGGTGACCTACGTCTAGTAATCCTGAATCACGATAGAGAAGTTCAAAACGTGGACACCATCCTCTCTTTGTGTCACGGAAACCATACAATAGAAAATCAATTATCCCTAAAACAGTCCCCCTCTAACGCCATCTAGCGAAACCTTACCGAATTACGTCAAAAGAGCTATTAATCCTGAATCGCGCTAGAGAAATGTTCAGCCTGGACACAACAAAAATTGTCCCTTTGTCACGGAGGAACTTCTCACTCTACACGTTGAAACACACACTAAAAACTCACACTTGAAAGTTAATTAACAAATTATCCTTAATACAACACAACTATTAGAAAAACAACAAACTTTATGGATGCTCTGAAACACGCTTTAAGGCTAAAGTGGCAATGGGCAGGCCACGTCGCACGGCGCACAGACGGGCGGTGGACCTCTCAAGTGACAGAGTGGTCGGGGCCATTAGGAAAAAGGAAAGTTGGAAGACCAAAAAAATGATGGGCCGACGACATAGCGCACACCGCTGGAAAAAACTGGTGCACCCTTGGAAAACACAGACAAAAATGGAAAGATTTGGAGGAGGCTTACACCCGAAAGGGGTCCATTTCTTCATTTGTAAATTAGAATAAGGCAATGGAAATTAAAAGCTATTTTATTATTATTATTATCCTTAATACAGTTCCCTCGAGCGCCATCTGGCGAAGACAGACCGACCTACCATGTCGAAAGATCTACTAATCCTTAATCATGCTTAAGGAATTCACAAGTGAACTAACCAAAAAACCTTATCCTCAGACGGACGACAACACTTTCACCCTAAGCTTCCGATACCGTACAGCAGAGAACGTCAAGGCGACCACGTTCTTCGCGTTCACTTACCCGTTCTCGTTCGCCGAGTTGCAAATCGCTCTCAACTCAATAGATCTCAAGATGCTGCCGTTGCCTCCCGCGCCTACTCCGGATGATATTTATTACAATAGAGAGTGTCTTATTTACTCTTTGGAAGGTAAGTTTTCAGATATTTTCTTTACTAAACAATTTGTGGTTGCTCTGTTCGAACTGTAGAACAGGCAAACATTAAACAATATTAGAGATTTCACTCCCAGTCAATAATTGTGCCAAGTTTTGTAGAGATAAAAAACGTGGCCGCTAGCCCGGAAAATATCCATTATCCAGTATGGTCTTAAAATGGTCGTTCATTCAATAATAAACATTTGAAATAGTGTACGTTTTTTCTTACACCGTACACGTATTGTCATGTATAAGGTTGTATTTCTTTCTTTACGATTAGAATGTTCGGGATATTTACCATGTAACATTATTTTATCAAGTCTCCGATATTTCGGCGCTGTTGCAAGCGCCATGATCGCGAAAGAACTGGAGTAATGGCGGTTGATGGAAAAATGTCTAAAATCGTTCCACCCTCTTTCTAGTTCGTTTACTACGCGCACCACTACCATCGGTCTCACTGCACACTCGAACTCGATCACGATCTCAACACACAAAGCTGACTGTATCCACTCGTGATTTTGTATTAGGGTTGTCACGATTATTTTATTTTTCACATATACGGACCACTGGAAACCCGTCCTCACGATTGAAATTCCTGTTTTTTGATTTCAATTGCTTCCCTAACAAATGTCGGTATGTAGTGACGTTCTGTCGAGAGCATCTGAGGGTTATGTAACTCTATCCACTGGTCGGTACCGGCTTCCAATAAATGTTGAGCGATTACAGATTTATGCGGTTCGTTGTTTTTGACTGCCCTAATGTATTCCTTAATTCGGCACGTCACTGTTCTTTTGGTTTGTCCTATATAGGAACTGCCGCAGCTGCAGTCAACCTTGTAGACTCCTGGCCTGTCTAGTGGATAACTATCTTTGGGTGAGCGCAAGCATTGTGACAGCCTTCTGAAAGGAGTGAAGATAGTTTTCACAGAGACCTTTAGGATGTTGGCGACCTTATCAGTCACTACTTTGATGTATGGTAAGAAGGCTGGATGTCTTTCCACTTTGTTGTCCGCGATCATGGCGCTTGCAACAGCGCCGAAATATCGGAGACTCGATAAAATAATGTTACATGGTAAATATCCCGAACATTCTAATCGTAATGTTAATGACCATGATAGTTTAAATACCTATATTATTTATTTCGTTTTCTTGCCAAATTCCTACTCACAGGCTCTACACCTGTTGCTTTTAGAATCTGGCAGTAAATGTACATGTAAAATCACTGTTAATTACTTGCATAAATGTCTTTTGTGACTTGAATTATTTGATTCTTGATTCTTACGATATGATTTTTACGATAGATTTATATAGGCTTTGCTTTGTATCATTTAAATCAGAATTAATGGGAAAGAAATAAAACAGACAAATTGATAAATAAACTTACTTTTCGTGTTACCAGGAAGACGAGTGGATCTTCTGACGATATCCTCTCACCACGGGATCACAACAGAACCTGAGGATAGACTCAAAAACTTGTTCCCAGATAACCAGGATCGACCATTCAAGTTTCAAAATAAAAAAGTCAGTTCAATTTACATTAATAATAAATAACTTTTAAATTTTATTTGCTACTGTAAGATCCCGTTTTTAGATACAACTCGTTTTAACTAGTAAGAAGACGTTGTATCTAAAACCTCACCCGGTACACCTGCCTATCAACAGATGAGGTTCTAGCAAGCTGAAAAGTTCCGGACAAGTTACCTATTACGTGTGACGAATAACTTACTATCGAAAAGTGGACCTATAATATGTCTGCCTATTCCGTCCACGAAACGGGTGTAATTATTATTATTGCTATTACTTAAATACGGTACCTAAGCATGTAGATTGGCATGCATACATAAAACCTTTGACCACTCATCCACGACGCCTATCCCAATTGAACCCAGTTTTTGTCGCGGGACTCAGGCGACAAGACACAGACCCATGACGAGGTTCCGGCGCTGACTCGCCCACGCTGAGCACTCCACCGACGTGTGGAGTGCGGTGTCTTCGTCGGAAACCTTGCAGTGTTGACACCGGGGTGTAACCAACAGATACTTACCGGTAATTATCTGTGACGCACGGTACGTGAGGTCACCGTGCCGCCTCTACAGCCACTCGTCCATGATCGGTCTCACCGCCGCGATAGTGGTGATTCCCCACTTTGGTTGCAATGTGTTTACCTAACCTAACTAAGCCACATTATAGCTCTCCAAGTATAAGTTGGCGCGTGGCAAAAAATGGAACTAATTAATATTATTGTTATAGTTCTGAAATCTCGTTTTTGACGTTTTTCAATGTAACGTGGCAACATTGGAAGGCTAACTTATTTTTTTGTCTTTCGTTAGGTAATATTTGTCTCGGCGCGAGTACATCCAGGCGAAACACCATCCAGCTTCGTTTTCAACGGTTTTCTTAACCTATTGTTGACACAAAACGACCCCATCGCGTTACAACTTAGAAAACTGTATGTGTTCAAAATGGTCCCATTTTTGAACCCCGACGGTGTCGCGAGGGGTCATTATAGGACAGACACTCGAGGGGTTAACTTGAACAGGGTTTATTTGAACCCATCTCTTGTGGTTCATCCAACTGTTTATGCATCAAGGTCGTTAATAAGGTAAGTTTAGTTTTGTTGGAATTATATTCTTTCTATTTACTTAATCTTAATTAATATTATAAAGAGGAAAGATTTGATTATTTATTTGCGTTGAATAGGCTCCGGAACAACTGAACCGATTTTGAAAATTATTTTACTGATATATTATATTTGACCGAGCGAGCGAAGCGTCTCAGTTTTAACTCGAGGACTGGCCGATTTGGCGTTGTTGGTACGTGTGTCAGTTCCGGTCTACGGGCCGCATTTTTCAGCCGATTTTCATGAAATTTGGCACAAGTGTTCTTTGTTGCAAGGCGCAACTTTTGTCGAAGGGATTTTTCGAATGGGGGGAAAATGGGGAAAAATGCATTTTTTGCCGATTTTCATGAAATTTGGCACAGGTGTTCTTTGTTGCAAGGTGCAACTTTTGTCGAAGGGATTTTTCGATTGGGGGGAAAATGCATTTTTCAGCCGATTTTCATGAAATTTGGCACAGGTGTTCTTTGTTGCAAGGCGCAACTTTTGTCGAAGGGATTTTTCGAATGGGGGGAAAATGGGGGAAAAATGCAATTTTCAGCCGCTTTTCATGAAATTTGGCACAAGTGTTCTTTGTTGCAAGGCGCAACTTTTGTCGAAGGGATTTTTCGATTGGGGGGAAAATGCAAAAATAACACGAGGTCTACTGTTCACAGAACCACTAGTTTATTTTATATGATATTCAAAATGGTATGTCTATGTATGTTATACCTTTGTAATTTCTGGAATAATAATTATTATTTAGTTATCTATGTTAAAGTATGCTTTCTGTCCTTTACTTGTGTTCACTAATTTTAATTATCTTTCTACTTTCATATTATACTAGTATTGTCTACGTTTCTATTAAGTACTCAAACACCAATGACTGCCCACATTTCACATAATAGTTTAAACAATTTATTTCCATCCAAAGGTTGCCTGTAAGAGATCGCTGTTTAGTGATAAGGCCGCCATTTGTACATTCTCATGAATTGTTTCAAATGCATATTTAAAAATAAAATAAATAAATAAAATATGTAGCAACATTTTCCCCGAGTGACATAAGCTACTTTCTATCTTGGTGATGTGTTCCCGTGAGGTTTGGGAACTAGTAAACTAAATCACGCATGTGGAGCCGCATTAATTGGCAAGTAATATTGTAAACGCGAAAGTTTGTGAGTATGTATGTATGTATGTATGTATGGATGGATGGATGTTTGTTACTCTTTCACGTAAAAACTACTGAATGGATTTTTATGAAACTTTACAATAATATAGCTTATACATCAGAATAACACATAGGCTACAATTTATAAAGATATTGTCTGAATTGTTCAAAATATGACGCGGCGCGACGGGAACGGGAAAAATTCTAAATTACCACGCGGACGAAGTCGCGGGCGACCACTAGTATATTATAAATACGTGTAGTCGTGTATCTATACGTGTATGTTTGACTGTAGGTAAATGTTTGGTATTTCAAAATGGATCTGAAACTTAAATTTATAATATAATTCACACAACGCCATCTAGTCACAAACTAAGCAGAGTTTGTGATATGAGCACTAGATAAACTGATATAAATACTTACATGCTTCTTTTTGTAAATACATACATAATATACATAGGAAACATCCAGACTTCTATACAAACGTATGTGTTATCTCACAAAAGTTTATCCCGACCGGGAATCGAACCCGAGACTCCGTCGTCGCAAGTTGATGCACTACCGACCACGCCACCGAAGCAGTCGTAACTACGATTAGAATGTTCGGGATATTTACCATGTAACATTATTTTACACACACACAAACACACACACACGTACATGGTAAATATCCCGAACATTCTAATCGTAGTGTTAATGACCATGATAGTTTAAATACAGTCGTAACTAATTCAAATTAAAACGATTTATCATAGGTATTACCACTTCGGCTGTGAGAAGGAAGATAATATGTGTGATGATTCCAAGAGTTTTACTTCACGCAACATTCAAAACATATGCGAGACTTCCCAGGTAAGTTACTCTTCTTTTTGTTTGGGAACAATTGTCATGTGTCGTGGGCATTATGCAAGCCAAAACACCACTTTATGCTTGCCAAAATAGATAAATGAACACTAATATTGATAAGACAGACACAGACACATATCACGCCTATATCTCGAAGGGGTAGGCAGAGGTGCATTACACACGCACAATTTGCCAGTATTTTTTGTCCCACGTAATAGGGGGCAAGCCTATTGCCGTCACCGGGCATATTTGTAATGGATTATGTCCAAAATGGCCGAATGAATTTAATAAAAAGTAGCAGCTGTATTGTAATTTTGATCAAAATTGAAACCCGTTGCCTTGCTATGAAATGTTGATGAAAGGCAACAAAATCTTTAAATGGCACAGCCAATTAAAGTCCTGGGCATTTCGGACTATTCCTGGGCGTCTGGGACTATATTGATAAGGAACCCTAACAGCATCTCCAGGGTCCAAGTTATCCTATACAAGACTCTGGGCAAAAATACTCGAAGTACCCGGAAGCAGCAATAGGCTCCCCCCCTATTGCGTAGGACCAACAGTGACTGGAATATTTTTGGATATTCTCACACAACGTCATCTAGCCCAAATTAATCTTTAGGTTAGTGCTATGGTATATAGACGACTGATAAACATGCATATATATATATATATATATATATATATATATATATATATATATATATATCTAATATTCATATTATACGTAGAAAACACCCAAACTTCGAAAATCACATAAATATTTGATTCGACCAGAAATCGAACCTGGGACCTCAGGATAGGCTGTCCAATATACATACCACTACGCCACCCTGGTAGTTAAACCTATTACGTGATACCAACAGTGGGACCAAAAATGGAGAGGCAGTGGTAAATTATACGTTCACAACGTCGCTAGTAATAACTGTTTTATTAGTCTGACGTAATAGGGGGCGAGTCTACTTATTTACCACAGCTCCCCCTTGGACTTGCAGAGCGGCCTTTTTTTTTAATTCCTCGGCCCAAGGCTGCTGTCGCTCCTACGTCCGTTTCCAGGCGTCTCTGGTACGCACCAGAAGGTCGCCCTGCGGATTTTGCGTGTGGGTGAGACTCTCCTACTCGAGCCACCCGATCTACTCCAGGAGCGCCAGCAGGCCCCGCAGGTTGTGCAGGGCTTCAGGAACGGTGCCTGGAGTGCTGAGGTGTCTTGCCCTGTATTCGTTGACCTCTTCTCAGGCGCAAATGACCGTCTGGTCTCATCTCACAGCAGTCCCTAAGGCCTCCATTAGACGAATGAATTGGGCCTCAGAAATCTTAATAAGGCCCTTTTCACTTACCTATAATATTCTACAGATTGACTTAATGATTGACTGTTATCTTAGTTATATCAACAGATAACGGAAACAAAAAAGAAAAAGGAGTCCAAGGCATCCATGAGCAAAGGGGAATCGTTCAAGTGTAGCCGGTCATACGAGAAACCACCAAAACTCAACATTACCAAGTCTTCGACAACTGTCAAACAACCTTCCATAACCCCTGACAGTAGCAGTAAGGAGATTAAACCGCTCTCCGCGGGAGCTGCTCAATTGGTTAACCAGGTTAGTTAACTATAAAAACCGAAGAAAACTTTCAAATAAAAAAGGAATCATCAAAATCAGTGCAGCCAGTCGAAAGTTTTGAAGTAAAAAACATATATGTAGGTACAGTCAATTAAAGACCCTCCTTGTTTGAATTGGATTAAATTTACTAGAAAGAAGGAAGAAAAATTCATTTTATTTGCACACAGATAGAGACACAATTCATAGACCAAGGGTTCAACTATTTCGCGTAAAATCGAACAGAAACAAACTACTATTATACCTCGCGTCACATAAAAATAAAAATAAAAAATAATGATAAACAAACGCTGACTTTCAAGCTGCGCAGTAGACGATTTATCGATCTATATGGCGGTAACAGCGAGTAAGAGCGAGAGTACCGATGCGCAAACACACCCCTCCCACTCTCGCCCAGCGTTCTTCTTACGTGAACACCTATTAACTAGTGCTTACAGTTCTGCTTGCTGTCATTTCCTTAGTGGAGACTAAATTAGGGATCATTAGCCTATCTGCCCTAGGTCCTAAACCATCTCGTTACCTAATATCATCAAAATCTATGTAGCTGTATAACTCGGAATCGTTCTGTAACCATTTTTAAAATGTTTGTTTTTTTTTATCTGTATTCAATATCAATATGGACCTTCGTGCTGGACTTTCCAAAAAAAAAAATTAAAAGTCATCGTTGAAGCATAGTCTAGTTTTCGATAATGGTTGCCCAACCATGCATTAACGGTTAATAGCGGATATCTATGCAATATGAAAGTCAACCATCCATGTACTAACGTCACTTGCAGCCTACAGATAAATAAATCAATAGGTATCAGGTATCTGCTGTACTGCCAGATAAAAGTTTTTGTAAAGGGAAATTTCGGAAACTATTATGACTGTACTACACTTACTAATTGTAAAGTTCTTTTTCATGGCTACTTTTCATTTCGGAATAAAACGTAACCAAAATACGGTACCTATATTATTATTGGGTGCAAAGGGGCTCTACCAACATCTTTAGGGCCCCAGCGACCTCACCTGCTAGTGGCGCACCTGCTGATAAACGGACGAGGCTCGTTAATTTACGGTACCTATGGAGTGGCTTCGGCCCCTACGTGGGTACCAGGTGGTACAACAGTGTTGGTCCGGGGGGGTACCACCGTGCAGCTGTGCTAAAGCCCCCCAAGTAACCCAGCCCAGGCTGGGTTGCGTTAGGGGTTCAGCAGCTGCACCGCCGGGCCCGGGGCGATGTATGGTGCAGCAGGTATGGGACCAGTGGGGGCGAAACGGAGTCTAGTGTGGGTGGTGTGGGTCGAATCGCCGGCCAGGGAGACCCTTAGCAACGGCGTTGCCGCGGCCGCCCGCAACACAGTCATGGGGCCCGCCTGCCCCACATGTTGCGCATAATCCTGATGTGGGATCGCCGCTCCGGGTGGTTACCGGTGTGGGGTAGCGGCGGCCTTGCATCAGGGGGGTTTGGGAGCCCTTCCGTCCGGCGAGTCGGCTCCGACCTAACCACACGGTTCTAGACAAAGCTAGCCCCTGCGCTTTGTCACTTACTGCTGCACCAGATATCGCCCTGTCTTCACGCTTCTTCGTCTTCAAAATCTACAATGACAGTGCAACAAAAACAAATAAACGTTACACAGCGGCCCTAGGAAACCCCACAACTTCACATTTCGAGGTGGAGTTCACTAACGTCCGTGGACTCCATGCGAACCTCGATGCCGTCCACCACCACCTTGAGACGGCACGGCCCGCTGTGATGTTCCTCACGGAGACACAAATACGCCGCCCTGACGACACGTCTTACCTGTGTTACCCCGGCTATGTCATCGAGGAACAATTTCGAGACAAAGCCGGGGTGTGCGTGTTCGTTAGGGCGGATGTTTGCTGCCGCCGGTTGCGCTGCCTAGAGATACCCTCCAATTCCGTCCTTTGGCTGCACGTAGACCATGGCTCTATGAGCCAGATCTACGTGTGCGTCTACCGATCCCACACAGGGGATTCTGTGACAACAAAGCTCTTCCAGTACCTCAGCGAGACGGCTGAAGAAGCGCAGGTGCGGTTCCCGAACGCTGACCTAGTATTTCTGGGGGACTTCAATGGCCATCACATTGAATGGCTGGGGTCCCTCAAGACTGATCATGCGGGTAGAGCCGCCCATGCGTTCCAATCACCACTACAAATAAGTTAAATGCGTCAAAAAACGTAGCCAAATCTCTTCTTAAATCTAGTGTTGATAAATGTAGAATTAACTTTGATTTTCAGTATATTGACTCTGTCACTATACTTAAAACTTTTAAACAGCTAAATATAAAAAATACCGAGGATCTTTGGGGCATTTCAACTAATATAATAAAATCAATAGTGCCCGCTATAGCGCCTCACCTTGCATTCATATTCAATAAATGTATAGATGAAAATCAGTTTCCTAATCTTATGAAGTACAGTAAAATCATTCCTTTATTTAAAGCAGGAGACAAAAGTGATCCTTCAAATTTTCGACCTATTTCCATACTTGGGAGTATGGAAATAGGTCAAAAAATATTATTGAAAAAATAATATTTATTCAATTGCTTTCACATTTTACAGACAATAAGTTACTTCATAACAAACAGTTTGGTTTCACTAAAGGCAGGAACACAACGGATACAGGAGTTGCACTTGTGAAACATATATTTGATGCTTGGGAGGAAAAGCAGGATGCCATTGGTATATTTTGTGATCTATCAAAAGCTTTTGATTGTGTTGATCATGAGACTTTGCTACTAAAATTAGGTTAGGTTATTAGGTGTTTCGAACAGCTCACTTGGCTTACTCGAGTCTTACTTCACTGGTAGAGTACAAAAAGTAAACATTAATGGCACCGACTCTTCTGGCGCCTCATTAGTCATGGGAGTACCCCAGGGCTCGATATTAGGACCCCTTTTATTCTTAGTATACGTAAACGATCTTCCTTATTTCACTAAAAATCTTTGTGAGATAGTATTATTTGCTGATGATACATCATTAATTTTTAAAAGTGATAGACAAAAAGTAGCACTTGACGATGTAAATAATACCCTTTCGAAAATATTGCATTGGTTCACAAGTAACAACTTGCTGCTCAATGCGAAGAAAACAAAATGTGTAAAATTACTATGCCCAATGTTAGACAGGTGGATACTCATATTACTATGAATAATGAATTAGTTCAAATAGTCAATACCACAGTTATTCTTGGGATAACTCTAGATAGTAAACTACAATGGGGTCCTCATATCACAGCCTTGGCAGGAAGACTTAGCTCAGCTGCCTATGCGGTTAGAAAGATAAGGTCACTGACTGACGAAAAAACGGCACGATTAGTTTATTTTAGCTACTTTCATAGCGTTATGTCATATGGTCTGCTGCTGTGGGGCTCAGCTGCCGATATTGAGACAATATTCATATTACAGAAACGAGCTATACGAGCAATCTATAGACTCGGACCCCGTGACTCGCTGAAAGAACTATTTAAAGAAATTAATATTTTAACAGTTGCTTCTCAATATGTTTACGACAACATCTTATATGTACGGAAGAACATAGATCTCTTCAAAAAAAAAATCCGATAACCATAGTTTTAATACAAGAAATAAAAATAAACTGGCAATGACAAAAATTAAACTTCATAAAGTTTGTAATTCGTTTGTAGGCAAATGTATAAAAATTTATAATAAAATTCCTCAGGATTTGGTTGACATGCCTCTTAGTAAGTTTAAAATAGTAGTTAAAAAATGTTTGATGATGAAAGGCTACTATAATGTAGACGAATATCTTATTGATAAAAATGCATGGTCACCCTAATCTTCTGTTGTTGGCCACTCGTATAATATAATATAAACTAATTGTAAAAATGTAAACAAAACAATATTAAAAAAGAAAATGGATAATCTACCTGAGTTTCTTGCTGGTATCTTCTCAGGAGAACCAACTTACCGAACCAGCGAAAGAATCATTTTCTAATGGTTATTTATGTACTTACTTAATTTAGTATTTTTATAATATTACTTGACAAAATTGTAAAATTTTGACATTCATATGTGCTCTTTATGTGCCTAAACTGAATAAATGAAGTTGATTCTTTGATTGATTGATTGCTCTCTCCCACGGTCTGACCCAGATGGTATGCGGGATCACCCGGATACCAGACAGGTCAGATCACGCGCCCGCTCTGCTGGATCTACTGCTGACGAGTCGCCCAGCCCAGTACAGTGTTTCGGTAGGAGCCCCACTGGGTAGTTCCGACCAATGTGTTGTTCACGCTGGCATGAAGGTGTCACCTCCTGCACGTCCTGTACAAACGTCACGACGACTATGGCACTACTCGTCAGCGGATTGGGACGGTCTACGCGATTATTATGCGTCCGTCCCCTGGAGCCAGCGCTGCTTTGTAGGAAAGGCTCCTTCGGATAGTGCTTCTGCTATTGCTGGCGAGATCAGTTTAGGGATGGATTATTACATCCCTTTCACTGATGTCGCCAGTATCCGCAGAGCCCGGCCCTGGTTCGGGCGAGATTGTGCCAAAGCTGTTCGACAAAAACAGTCGGCATATCGCGCCTGGATCAGGGCCCGGGCTGTGCGCGACCCAAACGTGGGCCACCTCAAAGCAGCGTACAACCGGGCCACAAAATCGAGTAAGAGGGCCTTTAAGAGAGCGGATGCCCAGCGCGTCGCGCGGCTTGGTCAGGAGCTCACTTCCCATCCCACGGGCAGCCGTGGATTCTGGCAACTGGCCAAAGCCGTGCAATCTAACTTATTTCAGCCCTCGCTGCCACCGCTGCGTTGCCCAGATGGAACACTGGCTCACAAAGCCCAAGAGAAAGCGGATATGCTCGCAGACCTCTTTGCGGCTAATTCCCGGGTCGACGACCGTGGTCTGCAGCCCCCCGCCATCGCCAACTGTGGCCACACAATGCCTGATATTGTTATCAGGCAATGTGATGTACGGGCAGTGCTGCGGTCACTCGACACGCGGAAAGCCAGTGGCCCTGACGGCATTCCGGCGGTGGTGCTACGAAAATGTGCAGCTGAGTTGTCTCCAGTATTAACGCGTCTGTACCGCCTGTCATACTCTTCAGGGCTCGTGCCGGAGGTCTGGAAGGAGGCGAACGTACAACCGATTCCCAAGAAAGGGGATCGGTCCGATCCAGGCAACTATCGCCCCATAGCTGTCACCTCAGTCATTTGCAAGGTGCTTGAGCTCCTTATAAATAAGCAGCTCATGCAATTCCTAGAGGATCACTCGCTAATCAATCAATTCAGAATCAAGAATCAAAGAATCAATCAAAGAATCAATTTCATTTATTCAGTTTAGGCACATAAAGAGCACATATGAATGTCAAAATTTTACAATTTTGTCAAGTAATATTATAAAAATACTAAATTAAGTAAGTACATAAATAACCATTAGAAAATGATTCTTTCGCTGGTTCGGTAAGTTGGTTCTCCTGAGAAGATACCAGCAAGAAACTCAGGTAGATTATCCATTTTCTTTTTTAATATTGTTTTGTTTACATTGTTACAATTAGTTTATATTATATTATACGAGTGGCCAACAACAGAAGATTAGGGTGACCATGCATTTTTATCATTAAGATATTCGTCTACATTATAGTAGCCTTTCATCATCAAACATTTTTTAACTACTATTTTAAACTTACTAAGAGGCATGTCAACCAAATCCTGAGGAATTTTATTATAAATTTTTATACATTTGCCTACAAACGAATTACCAACTTTGTGAAGTCAAATTTTTGTCATTGCCAGTTTATTTTTATTTCTTGTATTAAAACTATGGTTATCGGAATTTTTTTTGAAGAGATCTATGTTCTTCCGTACATATAAGATGTTGTCGTAAACATATTGAGAAGCAACTGTTAAAATATTAATTTCTTTAAATAGTTCTTTCAGCGAGTCACGGGGTCCGAGTCTATAGATTGCTCGTATAGCTCGTTTCTGTAATATGAATATTGTCTCAATATCGGCAGCTGAGCCCCACAGCAGCAGACCATATGACATAACGCTATGAAAGTAGCTAAAATAAACTAATCGTGCCGTTTTTTCGTCAGTCAGTGACCTTATCTTTCTAACCGCATAGGCAGCTGAGCTAAGTCTTCCTGTCAAGGCTGTGATATGAGGACCCCATTGTAGTTTACTATCTAGAGTTATCCCAAGAAATAATACAAGGGATAATGATCGACAATACGGCTTCAGGCCAAAGCGATCAACGGGTGATCTTCTGGCATTCGTCACGCATGTCTGGGGTGGGGCTATGGAAAGGCACGGCTAGTCCTTGGCTATTAGCCTGGACATTGCCAAAGCCTTCGATAGGGTCTGGCATGCTTCGCTCCTTTCCAAGCTTCCGGCATATGGTCTACCTCCTCAACTGTGCAGCTGGATTGCCAGCTTTTTAAACGAGCGCCGAGTGCGGGTCCTCTGCGATGGCCAGGCTTCTCGCTTCTTGCAAGTGAATGCCGGGGTACTGCAGGGGTCCGTACTATCACCAACTCTCTTTCTTCTGCATATCAATGATATGCTATCCCTCGGGAACATTCATTGCTATGCAGATGACAGCACACTGCACGGGAGTTACACGGTTCGTCCGACGGCGGGGCGATCTGAGATTGAGGAGGAGAGACGACGACTCGTGGCTGATCTCGACCGTAACCTCGACAGTATCTCTCAATGGGGTACCGAGAACCTGGTCGAGTTCAATGCCCGCAAAACACAGGCGTGTGCATTTACTGCGAAGAAATCCCCTTTCCTTCCCCTACCCTCTCTACAGAATGCATTATTACCAAAGAAGGACAACCTTGATATCCTTGGCATAGACGTTCGTCGAGAGCTCAATAATAAAAACTACATCGAAAGATGTATAGGGCTAGCTTCGCGGAAACTAGGAATACTGAATAAGGTAAAGAGATTCTTTACACCGGACCAGAGGTGTCTGCTGTACAAGACGCAGATTAGACCCTGCGTCGAATACTGCTCTCACCTCTGGGACGGCTCCGCGAAGTATCTGCTGGACGCTCTCGACGCTATGCAGCGACGGGCTATCCGTATTATAGATTGTCCGGAGGTAACGGGAAGCCTTGAGCCGCTAGTTCAGCGCCGAACAATAGCTTCCTTGGCCGCATTCTACCGTATTTACCACGGCGAGTGTTCTGAAGAGCTCTTCAATCTGATCCCACCCTCTTCGTTCCGATCCCGAACGACTCGTGCCGGGCAGAGATGCCACCCCCACACAGTGGATAGCATGTTCGCGAGAACCGAACGTTTTAAACGTTCGTTTCTCTGCCGAACGATAGTGGCCTGGAACGCCCTGCCTGTGCACGTGTTTCCTCCCACATATAATCCTGGGTTCTTTAAGCGGAGCGTGAAGAGGCACATCAGTAGGTCGTCAAGTTGAGGGCCACTCTCAATAGTAATGTGTGCTGTGAGAGTGGCCCACAATCGCTAGACGTCGTCACGACTTACCACCAGGCGGGCGGCGTCAATTTGGCGAACCAAATATAATAAAACCTATTTAATCAAATATATTTTTTTTCTTCAAAAGCATAGACTAAACGAATAAAGTCAATACTAGTTCGTTCATACTCGCAGATCTGATCGCGTGGAATAATTTTCTCGTTGCCAATTTACTAAAGGGATAAAAGTTAGGTAAGAATATTCTACTTTTAAGTGTAAGGATATTCTATATTTTGAGGAAATGGTCTACTTCAAAATTTATATAATATACTCACCTGAATTTCGTGTTCTTCAAGCTGTAATCCTCATATTTTGAAATCTCCATGAAAACGAATTTTCACAACGCTGGCCCACCAGTAGCCAGCCGCCCACGTCGCTTGGATCCAGAACGCTTAAAGATTGCGAAAGCTGAGTTTGAGGACATGTTGCAAAACGGTACCGCGCGTAAATCCGACAGTCCATGGTCTTCACCACTCCATTTGGTACTCAACAAGAATGATGGATGGCGACCATGTGGAGACTACAGACTACTGAACTCACGCACAATTCCAGATCAGTATCCAATCAAGCACCTGCAAGATTTTACGTACCAACTTACTGGCAGCACTATTTACTCGACCATCGACCTCGTAAAAGCGTACAACCAAATCCCAGTCTTTGAAGAAGACCATGGGAGTCCCATTTATGATACAGCAATGTGCGCAGTCTTACAGCAACGTAAAGGTCAAGATTGGCAACCTCTCGCGTTCTTCTCAAGAAAACTCAGTCCATCCCACAAGAAATGTAGTCTGTACGATCGAGAACTCTTAGCTATCTACGAGGCTATACGCTATTTCAAGTTCATGATTGAAGCACGAGTTTTCTCCGTTGCCACTGATCACAAGCGATTAACGTTTGCCTTCAAAACAAACCGAGACAAATGTTCTCCAAAGCAGTTTCGATACCTTGATTTTATCAGTCAATTTACAACTGACATCAGGTATATCAAGAGAGAGAAAAATGTAGTTGCCGATACCTTATCCCGAATCGAAGAGCTCACACAGCCATTAGACTACAATGCCTTAGCTAAGGAACAGCTAACAGATTCCGAGCTACGTGACTATCTTGAAAACGGTTCGTCCCTGCACCTGAAGAAAGTCAGACTGCCAGGCTGCAACACCGAAGTCTATTGGGACGTATCTTCAACGACAAGGCCATTCGTCACGATATCATTTCGGAAGCAAGTGTTCCTGTCTCTGCACAACCTGAGCCATCCCGGTGCGAAAGCTAGTGTACAACTAGTGACGCAAATATTTGTTTGGCCAGGCATAAAACGCGATTGCAGACTATGGCCCACGCAGTGTGAGGCGTGCCAGCGAAGCAAAGTAGTTCGCCATACATCAGCTCCACTACGTGCATACGACACTCCATCAGGTTGCTTCCGACATATACACCTTGATCTCATAGGCCCGCTACCCTTGTCATCCAACTACAGATACTGCCTCACTATAGTCGACCGCGCAACACGCTGGCCTGAGGTATATCCGCTTCAAGATATCACAGCTGAGACCGTTGTGGACGCTTTAATATCAGGATGTATAGCACGCTATGGATGCCCTGAGCACATCACCACAGACCGCGGACGGCAGTTCGTGTCAAAAGTCTTCAGAGACCTGGTGTCGCTTCTAGGTGCTACCCATCATCTCACAACGAGTTACCATCCAGCAGCCAATGGAATCGTGGAACGAATGCATCGAACGCTCAAATCGGCCATATCATGTCACGCTACAGCAAGCTGGAATAATTGGAAGTAATATTATTTATTAAGCGGAATATTTCACAATAACATCATATGAAGTTACAAATTTTCTACACGACTATACTCCATAGAAATGTAGGGCAAACAAAAACTTTTTATTTTAAAATTAAATCAGCTCAAATTAATTGTAGTATACGACTATTTCACGGCTATTTTTTGGCATAAACTTTAAACCGAAAATCGCAGGCGTTCCGGAGAAATTTAAAGTTTTCAAATGTTCAAGCCATAATCCTCACCAGGTTACCTTTATATCTCTGGAACCTTAAGGACTATTTCTGAGGTTTGGCATGTCGTTGCGACTATTTCATGACTATTTTTTGGAACCTAAACCAATTCGATAGGCTTTACCGTTTGCTTGCCCCAGACATGAGGATTAAAGCTTGACGTTAAAGCCATAATCCTCACTAACTTATAGCTGTAACGCCGAAACTATAATACGAAATTATTTTTTACATGTACGACTATTTATGACTATTTCATGACTGTTTTTTAGCTTTGTCAAAATTCGTTTTCATTGAGATTTCAAATATGAGGATTACAGCTTGAAGCACACAGCATTTCCCCTCCAAATGACAATTGACATTGCCTGCCATTATATATGATGATTTGGGATCGGCGCAACATGTATTCCGCCTCCACACATTCCTGTCAGCATCACCCATCTCCTCTTCTTCTTTTTTTTTAAAAACGTGGCTCCATCGATATTCATCGATGATTTCGCCAATGTCAAGGTAATGCTTGATTTTTCCCGCACAGAAGAACTAGTTACTCTGAACTGGTTCGCGGTGCGGGACAAGGAAACGTTGTTCGGTATTGAAATTGAGCGTTTGGCCCTGGATTTTTGCCCAGCGCCAGAGGTAACCTAAAAGGCAACCTGTCACGCGCTCCGCAAAAACCCAAGTCGTAATACATACATAAATACTTTGACAGGTATGCGAAATGAAAATTCAAGAAATACCATCGGAAGTAATCGATGTTGCATCGAGATCTGCCGACAACACCATCAAGTCGTCTTTACTGAACGATAATATTTTAAAAGAGTGTCTGGGTTCCGAAGTACATTTAAGTACTAGTGAAGAACTTAATTTCTATGGTGCTAATCCCTTGCAGCCTTTAAGGGACACCCTCAAGAACAGTATAAGTCTACTGATGGAGTCACATTCGTCAGTCGTAGGGTAAGTTTAATATTGACTTTGTTTTGTGTTGTTGTTTAATCCTACTAATATTATAAACGCGAAAGTTTGTGAGTATGTAAGTATGTATGTGTATGTATGGATGGATGGATGGATGTTTGTTACTCTTTCACGTAAAAACTACTGAATGGATTTTAATGAAACTTTCCAATAATATAGCTTATACATCAGAATAACACATAGGCTACAATTTATAAAGATATTGTGTGAATTCTTAAAAATATGACGCGGCGCGACGAGAACGGGAAAAAATCCAAATTACCACGCGGACGAAGTCGCGGGCGACCACTAGTAAATTTATATTTTGTAAATAGTAGTGGTGTCTATAAATTACGCAGGACATTTTAGATTTTAAAACTATAAAATCGTACGATGGAAAAGATTCGGTAGCTTTAGTAGTTTAGTTAAAAAATGTCATTTCCCGCTGTCTGTCTCTATGTATGCTTTGATTTTTAAAACTATGCAACGGATTTTGATGCCATTTTTTGTAATATAGAGGGATACAAGAGGAAGGTTTTATTATATACTTTTGTCAAGCGGACGAAACCGAGGGTGTCCGCTAGTAGCAGAATAATAGAATAGGAAAATGAATCTCAAAATCAGATTTTAATTGTTTATTGTATTTCCAGTGAAGAAACCATAGACGTAAACGAGCTACGACATACCAAGATGCAGCTGGGCTGGTGCAAAGAATGTCGGCAGTCGGTCGCCAAACTCGAGAACACAATGCCGGGAATCACCAATATGGTGCCCGGATACAACGCTTCATTGGTATGTATGACTTGTGCGTTGGCAATGTTACTCCTGGTACTACACACCTATCGGATCTCCATAGAGAATATAGACTTACGAATATTTACTAACAGAAAGAAAGAAAGAAAATATTTTTTATTGTTGTATCACAACTTTACACTCAGATACACAAAGATAATATAACTTATCTATGGTCACAACGACCATAGACGTAAAATTTACATAAGTGACACGGTTGTGTCACAATAACAGACAGTGTGGTTTGGTTTGACACTTATGAGTGACGTGTGTGTGGCAGGAAATACGTGTCAAACACGTGCCGCGTTTTTACAACATAATATCTATATATAAAAATGATCCCTATTTCCCTTGGTCACGCCATCACGCGTGAACGGCTGGACCGATTTCGCTTATTCTTTTTTTGTTGTGTTCGTAATTCTCAGGAGAAGGATCTTATGGAAGAAAAAAAAAGTTATGCGGAACATTAGAAAAATGAATGCGGTACGAACTTCGCCGGGACAGCTTGTTATTTATAATTCAATCCACTCACACATACCCACGTACAGCAACTTGTAAAAATTGCGACGCACAATATGGGATAACACTCAGCATATTGTACTGAGACGAGCATATTGCCTATTTCAGTACATCTGGTTTTCATTGTTACCTCATATTGTATTACGTGGCTGTAGAGAAAAATGTAGAACATCAATGCTGTATCCACAGACCTATCGAACGACTGGGCATAGTAATAATAGTAATATAGATTAGGTTCCACACGTCGTTCGGTTTGATTTTTTTTAGTTTTTTATTGGGAGCTTGCTAACCGACCTTGTAAAGGCCGATTTCTTTCAAAGATCAAAGCTGCCGACAGTTAAACAGTTTTGCGAGTAAAGGCCTTTTAAAAACTCACCGACGTGCGAAACTGAGGTAGCCTATAGGTAGACTTGCAACTCCTAATAAATTACAAAACCGAAGTCTATCTTGCAAAAAACTTTTGATAAGTGTATCGTTATTGAAGAGCTCCATTATTTTGTTAATTCGATTAGGTTACGAGTTGGTTACATTCGATAAGATTTAAAAACGGCCGCCGCCAAAACTTTATTTATTATACAATCGATATTGTGAATCGATTTTCTTCCATACCCAGAGTCGATCGGAATCGAAACGTTTCAAAACCATCGTGAATCATGTCGAAACTCTCACAAACCATTCGATTGATGACTACAAGGAGAACTCGAAACGGCAGCTAGATGAGTTAACTAGAATGGAACCGAAAAGTCACAAACGCGTTGTCGATACTGTAAATACCTTCTTTAATGTTTTTTTTACGTATTTTGTAGCTAGATATTTTTTTTTTAAATATAACTTCACAATCTAATACTGACTTAGTTTTATAATCAACCGCCTTACATAGATCCTTTTTAAATTTTACATTACAATAAAAGATCGATATTTTGACTCGAACTTCTTCCATGCCCAGAATCGATCGGAGTCTAATCGTTTCGACACATTGACGAATCGTACCAACACTCCAACGTACCATTCGATTGATGAGTACAGGGAGCATCAGATACAGCAGCTTGATGAGATAACTAGAAAGGAACACGAAGTAAATATTACTTTCAGACAGTATCATGTTGGTAGAAATGTTTACTATCATAACGCAAACTTAATTTTAAAAGAAATTATACACAAAAAAAAGAATACTCAATCAAGGCCACCGAAACGTACGTAAACGAGTTACATTGCTATAGCGAGCATGTAATTACGTAAGTTGGTCGACGAAGGCTGTCGTTGCGTGTTTCATGGTACAGGTAAACATTAAGTACCGTAGTTGTCAACATAATTATGATAGAATAGATACTATATTTATTAAAATTATAGAAATTTACGTTGGTAAAGTAACTTTCATAGAAACATTTGTTGGTGCACCAGCGCGCTTTACAACGCGCGGACGACGAAACCGAACTCTGTTGGATACCTTACTCGATTCACATCACATCAAAATCTTGTCATATATAACACCGCTCGCGATACTCGCGTCTTTGTAACTAACTTATTGTAATTATTGAAGTATTCGTATGTACCAGTAACACAGCCCACTTCATTTACCAACAAGCCTCATTTACAATATGCATTAATTTGATTCTCATTTCACGTAGGTAGTAACTTTTTATCATTGTGTTGCCAGGTAATTTATATTTTTTATTGTATATTACCATAGTTGGCCGAACAAGAAACTCCAAGAGAGAATGCACTATACTTTTGCACAAATTGTTTCAAGAAATATGTTGTGACAGCGTCAAATCAAGAAATTGTAAGTTATATTTCATTCTTATCAGGTGACTCAAATGCAACTCGATGTGAAATTGTTTCTCGACAACTACCCAACCGATTTTCATGATTCTTTCACTCAAAAATGAAGCATTCTCAGGAGCAGGTTTTGTTCAAGACTGAATTTTGATTCAGGACCCTCAAAAAAAGTTATTGACCAAAAATATGTCAACAACCGATTTTCATGATTTTTTCACTCAAAAATCAAGCATTCTCAGGAGCAGATTTTGTTTGAGACCGAATTTTGATTTAGGACCCTCAAAAAAAGTTATTGACATATTTTTGGTCAATAACTATTTTTGAAAACCTGCTCCTTATAGATTGATAAATGCCTTAATAGAAATAGTCGCTTCGCTCTATTGCATGCTGAGGCGCAGTACCACGGCAGCGACCGCAGCGAGTAGTTGATTACATTAAAATGTTATACTCGTAGAGGTGTGAAATTTGGACAACTAGATTAGAATTTTATTAATATTGTTAGACAAACAAGGAACATAAATGTCGTCCGATTGCGATTGGACCAGCGGTATCTGCCTTTCAAGGGGAATGCTTACCCGTTGCCATAATTTAGTGGTATTAAAATTTCTCCCAAGAAGAAAAACACCGCTGAACTTGTTTTTGGCAACGTATTTGGAAGTTGTAGAATAATTTACCGTATATTTTTTGAAATTTCGCGACCCTATGCCGCTGCTGCATCTACGTCCATTGGCGAGGGCGTCTGGTTAGCTCTAGAAAGAATTTCCAGTGGCGCCCGGCGGAAATGGAATCCTAAGACCAAGCGTAAGACCCCACAGGCAAGCTTGCCCAGCGCTTAGCGGCAAGCTGTCGATAATTTTAAAATGTTCGTTATCGATACGTGGCTATCTAGGTGCTACGCAAACCCTACTGCCTGTGAGGCCTTAGCCTTAAAATTTATAAGTCCAGTGGTTTCATTTGCATAAATACGGCCAATTATACTACCAAAGTTGACCCATTTCTCCTTGTTAATAATTACAGAGTGTACGTGACACCACATCTACGACATCCGTAGCCGTATCCGCGGGAGATAACAACGACGTGCACGCCGAGCCCGACACGCAGTCGTTGTTCGACGGCAGCACGGGCGACACGCTCGTACCATCCGTACGTATACATACATACGTCTATAACCCCGAGGGGGTAGGAAGAATTACACACCCCAATTTTGCAAATAATTTCAGTCAGTGAAATACTACGTTTGGTACAGTCTAACCGAAACGTTCGGGGAGCAATAAGGTATTATACCTTTAATATTATCACGATATTGTTCCGGTTAGATGTTGATTATGAGTGAATGAGAGAAAATAAATACACATATAATACCTACACTAGCTCAGACCACCTGTGTAATCATTCTAATCCTATTAAACCAAAAAAAAATTACTTCCAGTCACCACCAAAACCTCAGAAGCCAGTGAAACCCAAGTCGGCCACAACACCCCGCGAGAGGCCCGAAAGAAAGAAACCAACTAACTCACAAACTACTAACACGAGTAGTACTACGCCCGTAGTCAAGTGCGCGTGCGCACCTAAAGAGCCTGAGTCTGGCTTGTTTCTGTACATCGATCTACATGGACACGCTTCTAAGAAAGGTACGACTTGATATACTAATTATAAGCTACTATAGACTTATCCTTGCCAAAAATGGCTGAACGAAATATATTTATTTTTTAATAACTTTCGTACAGGTGGTAAAACTCTTACTTTTTGCAAAAGAACAGAGGTTCAAGTTACTGCATAAAGCATCAGTTATCTGCCAATGAGAGTATTTATCTATGTACAGTTATTATTCCGTAATGTATCCTAAGTTTAACTATGTGTCATCTAGACTAGATAAAACATGACAGGTGACAGTTAACACATGAAACTTGACGTTTCCTTCAACTGTCACTGTAGTTCCAATACACGTACAACAATAACTATCATCAGGTATCTTCATGTACGGCAACCACTTCGAAGACCTAGAGAGTTGTGTGGAGTGTATGCTGTTACCTCGCATCATGTCTCTCAACAATCTGCACTTTCATTTCTCATCGTGCAACTTTACAGAGAGGAATATGTATCTCAAGTTAGTACATATCCTATCTTTCTTATATCATAAAGGTGAAAGTTTATATGGGTGGATGTTTGGATCTGTGTCTCTTCTCCACGAAAATTACAGAACGGATATTAATGAAACTCGACAATAATGTAGTTCATTCATCAGAATAACACATATATATATATATGAAGCCATTTATAAATTGGTCATAATATGATAAAAAAAATATCTCATAATAGGACTACTGGAACTACAACCTATAACCTTGTGCAGACGAAGTCGTGGGCATCCACAAGTACTCCTGGATACCCGAAATCTAAACAGCTCTCTGTTTAAATAATCGCAAAATATCACTGTCCGGGCTTCTTTCTCTTACATGAGATTTACCAACTAAGCCACTTATGACTACTGAATTTCATGACTCGAAGGACCAAATATTGCGCAGACTAAGTAGCGGGCAGAAGTTAGTAGAAAATAACATTCTTCATTATCCTATTCATTTCCTTCATATTATATAGGATAAGGATTTTAGGTGACAAATAGCAATATACTACTCTGTCAAGAAAGTACCGGGAAAAGATCAATAATACACAAAATTTTTGTTATTCATCCAAATTTATTGTATCACCTTCAAAGCATGCTCCTTCAGAAACGATACACTTACGCCAACGAATAATCCAATCATCATAACTTTTTTTGAACGCTGTTTCCGGAATAGAGTTCAGTTCTCGCCGCGAATGCTTCTTTATGTCTACCGATTGAAAATCTACCACGAAGTGGTAATTTGAGTTTAGGAAAAAGAAAGAAGTCAGCTGGAGCCATATCTGGTGAATATGGTGGTTGCTCGATGGTATTTGTTGCGTGTTTGGACAAAAAATTCTTCACAATAATGGCCTTGTGCGAAGGCGCATTATCGTGGTGCAAAATCTAAGAATTTTCTTTCCACAAATCTGGCCTTTTTTGTCGAATTTGCTCTCTTAACCGCCGCATAACGCTCAAATAATATTCTTTATTTACCGTTTGACCTTCCGGCAAGAATTCCGAGTCCACAACACCGCGATAGTCAAAGAAAACAGTCAACATGACTTTGACTTTAGATCGACTTTGGCGTGGTTTTTTCGGTTTTGGTTCAGTTGGAAGGCGCCACTCCGAAGCTTGTTGACTAGTTTGCATGTCAAACTCGTAAACCCACGTCTCGTCACCAGTAACAATGCGTTTCATGAATGTTGGGTCGGAATTGACTCGTTCTAGCATGTCCTCAGCGACTCTCATGCGATTGAGTTTTTGAAGAAAATGTAGGTCTTTTGGGACTAGCCCAGCGGCAACTCGTTTCATATCCAAATGATTAGTTATTATGGTACAGATCGACTCGTGAGATACAGAAAGTTCGGCGGCTATCTCCCTCAAACTTGAATGAGGATTTTCAGTCACTATTTCCTTCACTTTTGCGATGTTAACTTCAGTTGCAGACGTTGATGGCCTACCAGAGCGAGGCAAATCTTCCATTACATCTCGACCGCTTTTGACCGCTTTGTAACACTCATAAGCACGTGCTTTTGATAAAGTCGATTCACCGTAAGCCTTCTGTAACATTTTCAGTGTCTCCGAACACAAACTCTTTGTTCGATGTTTTTGTCATTATGAAGTTCGCAATGTAGTATTTAATATAAATAACAGATACAACTCAAAGTCCGCACCAAAATGGAAATCAGTTGTGCCAATCTAACAACAACAAAAAAAAACAAAAATTTGAATTTGGAACCATAAACAAATCATCCATTCTCAATACTTTGTTGACTGAATGTATGATACATTAACAGCATAGCAATAAAATATGAATTTCCATGATCATCGTCCTAGTATCAAAACGTCATTGCCATATTAGTATTACTATTTGTCACCTAAAATCCTTATATTATCTGATCTCGATATTAGGCACCGGGTTATAAAATGGGCACCGTACGGACCACGCTATATATACACAGGTGAATTTTTGAAAAGGGCTTGGATGGCCAAATTCGAAACTATAAGGAATAGCTAAAAATGCTGAAAGGAGTCACGAGCCCGATTTTGATGAAACTTAAAACCTCATCATTAGATTTTTGGAAAAGCAAAGGAAAATTTGGAATTTTAATAACATTCCTATTTCATGGACCTAAATTTTATATCATAATTAGTTTCGTTCGAAATCCCAGAAAAGATCGTAACTATTCCGTGTTTTAAATTATGTTCTGAATGATTCTGGCAGGCTGGTAAAATTTTAAAGTAGAACATAATCTTGCTTTTAATTTCGATCCAATTTCAATTTTTTTTTCTTAAAGTGTATAAGAAAAAAAATTGAAATTAGAATGATATGCATATTGGCGCCAATAATTTAGATTCTGTTCGTACTTTGTTGAGTAATTTAAAGCCCTTTTCAAAAAATTCACCTGTATAGTAGAATAATATACATAACATACGCGCAGTATACATAACCAATGATATACATAAATAGTACCGTGTGAACGTGTTCATAGTTATATTTGGTGCGCGATGTTGTTATGCTATACGCAAGCTATAATATAGCATCTAAACATCGATTCATTGATTCTACAGGGACCGTCGGGACGGCATGTCTCGCGAGGGTTCAGGTCGTGTAGCCGTATTCAAGGCGACAGGTCTAGTCCGTTCGTATACGTTGGAGTGTAACTACAACACGGGCCGACTCGTCAACGTGCTCCCTCCGACTGCACGCGACGGACCCGGGGCCGGGACGACCCCCTCAGCCGTCCCCCCGCCCAAGTACACGCCGCATATATTCGAAGAGGTAAACCCGTTCCAGGTTTGTGGGCGACCAAATGTTCACTGATCGTTGTGTCATCATGAGTAGGGATGCGGGGGTTAGAATTGTAGTTTAATCGATTTTTGAATCTATTTTTATAGAGCTTTTGAAAATTTGATTACAAACTCGATTAAATAATCGAGTTTAATAAACGAATTTTTGGACATTATTAAATCGATTCACGACCTTTTTTGTTGGAGTTTACTCCTTAAGAATCGATTTTCATATATAAGGCGCCCGGTATGAGAAAAATCCGAGGGGTAAAACTTACTAACAAGTAACGAAAATCGTGTCACGTTTTTGGTGCGCACCTCTAGTGCGCAACTTTCTAATTTGTTATGGTTAGATACTCGTACTTAAGGAGTAAACTCCAGCCGTGCGTCGGAGCTGACACACACACTTTTTTTTTAATCTATTATTTGTGGATTTTCATATCGATTCACAATATTTTGATTTAATCGATTATTTGTCGAGTATTGAATCGGTATAGTAAAGTAGAAAAAATCGTAAAAAGGTCGATTCAAATCGGGCATCTTTAATTGGGAGTTGGCTTCTGTTTTCGAAAAATCCTCTACTCCTAACACAAACACTTTTAGCATAGCTCTCCAACTATTCACGATGGTTAATATTGTTCAAAAAAAAAGGTCGCGTATTTATTGATTTCGAGCGAGCCTATCTCCGCCTTTCCGGTCACCTAAAACTTTACGTCAAATTTCTAAGATTTTAGTGGGTGTAATTAAAATTACTTTTTATATAGACTAATATAAAGAAGTGATGCTATGTGTAAGCCCTCTCCCAGTATCATTAGTTCATGTAAATCCTAGGCCTCATTGATTTTACGACATCATTTAGTTCAAAGAAAACTGTAGAGTAACTTTCGGTAATAAAAACATTTCAGATGAGACCATGTTCCTGGGTCAGAAATCTGACTGTTTATGAAGAGATTGACCCGTCTCAGGTTTGTCTATGACATATTTGACAGCACCTGTATATCGCTCATTTGGTGCAACAATGACAATCACACTTTTTTTTTCTAAACTAATTAATATTGTGTGTAATAACAACAGCAGAATTGATAACAGGAATTTGATTGTAGAATTGAGTAAAATGGTGCCATTTCTGTTGCTATTTGTGTTAGGGAGCTACATCAGTGTAAAAGGTATTTATGTTTTATGTATTTGAATTATAAAAATTAGGGCAACAATGCCGTAATTGCGTAATAATGTCATTGTTGTAAATTGTTTATGGTAAAAGAGTGACATAGTAGATAATGTAGATGCAGCTCCGAATAATAAATTATATGTGCCTAAATTGTAATTGTGCCATTGTAGCATCAAAATACGAGCGATGTGTAAAATATTTTCAGAATCCTAAACGCCGCAAAATTTTAATGTAAAAATGTTTTGTGTAAAACGGGAACCCTATTACTGAGTTGTCCGTCCGTCCGTTTGTCTTGGGCTGTATCTCATGAACCGTAATAGAGTTGATAGATGGTAAGTAATAGTCTTTAAAATTATAATTCACCAAGAATTACTACGTCCAGGAACAACGGTATTTGATATTAGACCGACAGTCTGTCAATTAATGACAACCGTTTTATTCAGTAACAAAGAGCTATAGTTTTGTTAAGATTCTTCGCGACACTGCTTGGTACAAATCTCTTCAAAAATCTTCAGATAATTTGTATCCCATGCTGCTTGTGTGTACCATAGAGGCATAGACCAACAGTTGGTTAGTACATGGTGGCAATTATACATCATTATTAATTTATTTTATGTTGATACAAACTTGTGTATTTAAGCTGTCTCCATAGAAATTGCGCTAGAGAAGGTAGAGTTTATATAATGTAGTTTAAACTGTAGATAAAAACTGGTATATGTACTTTACTTGAAAACTACGGTTAATTCAATGGATCAAGAGATTTTTAGGTTTCAAGATTTTTGTATGGTTATTTTTATCGGGTTTGACGCATTTGGTGCACTTCTCAACTTGTACACCATGCTCAAATGGTGAACTTAGCAACTGGTGCACTTCTCATATGGCACACTTCGCAACTGGTGCACTTCTCATATGGCACACTTCGCAACTGGTGCACTTCTCATATGGCACACTTCGCAACTGGTGCACTTCTCATATGGCACACTTCGCAACTGGTGCACTTCTCATATGGCACACTTCGCAACTGTTGCACTTCTCATATGGCACAATTTGCAACACGGTGCTCTTCTCAATCGGTGCAATTCGCAAAAGGAGCACTTTTTAAGATGAGTGGAGATTTGAAAAAAATGTCTAAAAATGAAAGAATCTTTGGTTTTGCATAGGTAATTTTCTTAAAAATATAATCTACAAATTACTTTTCAAGTATGTACACACTTACTTAAACTTAAACAATTTTCAATAATAATATAAAAAGTCACACGAAAGTAATAAAAAAATATGTAAGAAGAAAGATTTACCTACTGCAAAATAATTATAACAAAACAAAAATAATTTTAATTAAACTCTACATAATCACTACCTATAAAATTTTTATTTTTTCAAAAATTAAAGTCACTCGGAAATAATAAAAATATAATTATGTAAGAAAAAATTAGATTTACAGCAAAAAGTACTTGAAAATTGTATGTTTGTTTTATATATAACTTTTTATATAACACTTTGTTATTATTATAATTTTATTGGAGTAGGTAAAAAAGAAAAGATCATGTATCTCCAATTATTATATTAGTGATAATGTAATTTAATTTAAAAAATGTAATTTAAATTAAAGAAAAATCTGTAAAATCTATTTTTTCTTACATAATTATATTTTTATTATTACCGAGTGACTTTTTTTTATTTTTGAAAAAATAAAAATGTTATAGGTACATAGTGATTATGTAGAGTTTAATTAAAATTATTTTTGTTTTGTTATATTTATTTTGCAGTAGGTAAATCTTTCTTCTTACATATTTTTTTTATTACTTTCGTGTGACTTTTTATATTACTATTGAAAATTGTTTAAGTTTAAGTAAGTGTGTACCTACTTGAAAGGTATTTGTTGATTATATTTTTAAGAAAATTACCTACGCAAAACCAAAGATTCTTTCATTTTTAGTAAATTTTTCCAAATCTCCACTCATCTTAAAAAGTGCTCCTTTTGCGAAGTGCACCGATTGAGAAGAGCACCAGTTGCGAATTGTGCCATATGAGAAGTGCACCAGTTGCGAAGTGTGCCATATGAGAAGTGCACCAGTTGCGAAGTGTGCCATATGAGAAGTGCACCAGTTGCTAAGTTCACCATTTGAGCATGGTGTACAAGTTGAGAAGTGCACCAAATGCGTCAAACCCTTTTCATCATGTAAGAAATTCGAAAGGTACTAAATAGCCCAAAAGTGTCCCTCAACCAACATGTGAACGGAAAAGCATAGAAGCATAACGTCTAACAAAATCTCTTAAATAAACGGTTCCTGGTTTTTCTAAAGCTCTGTTCATACCTTTCGGATGTCTGCGCATAGACAGTAGACTTGCGTGGCCGATTCATGAAACTACCAATGAGATTTTTGCGGCTGAGTGGACTCGGCCAATGAGTGATCGCAAGTCTACTGTCTATGCGCGGACATCCGAAAGGTACGAACAGAGCTTTACTATTACAAAATAATGCAACATTTGCCTAGCGACGGCAAGTTCTGAGTTGGGTCATTTTCGAACGCTAGAAATGATTGTTTATTTTTCGTTCACTAGTTTGAACCCACTTGTGCTTACCGGTATTGCATTAACTCTAAAAAACTTCTTGTCATAATCTGAAAAAAATCCGCCTTACAATGTAATAACAAATTCCATAAAACCGCCAGGTTGGTCGTTCCCTTGGTGCTTCCATCCTGGACCTCACGGGCCAACATCCGAACTCACGCATCCCATGCTCCGAGCACCGCAATCTGGCCGCGGTTCGTGATTGGCTTAGAGCGCATACCAGGACTATGAGACCTCAGGTAAATAGATTTAATATTAAATGTCTTTCAAAATTACATTTACGCTTATACACATAACAGATATTCTAATAACATGTTGATGTTCTGAAGTTTTCCAAATATATCTTACGTTACATATAATTTTTTAAACATGTAAAACATTCTAGAGTTACCTTACCCACGCCCTCTATCTAGTTCTTGTAATACACTTCACTATTTTACTTAATACAAGCTGGATTTAAAGATAATAATAGTTAGATAGGCAACGGTCTAACTACAGAACTTCGATATCGCCCTTGGGTTGTGGAGGTCAGATGGCAGTCGCTTCACGGAAAATATCTAAGTTCAGCCGAATCGCAGTTAGACTGGAAAGCCGACCCCAACTGCGTTGGGAAAACGCTCGGTGGATGAATAGTTAGATAGGCTCAAAGACTTTACTGATAATTTAAGTCTATGGAATGTTGTAAAAGAAGTGAAAATATTTATTATAAGTTAAAAACTTCTTTCAAATTCATATTCAAACCTGCTATTTAGATTCTTACAACTTAAATTTTGTTTCCTTTTTCATTAGTTCTTATCAAAAAAACATTAATTATTTATTTTTAAATTAAGATTAAATTAACACTGGTAGGTATTACTATTTCACTAAACACTCTAAACAATATACTCAATAGTATGTTTTTTTTCTCTGTTGGTAACACACCATATTTAATTTTCAGTGTAAAACTACTAAATAACACCCAACAGCTTGTATAGTCGCGGTAAGAATAAGGTTAAAGCGCCCCATAGACTAACAATCCGCCTGCAACAGAGATCTGCCAGCCTGCAGTCGAATTGTTAGTGTGTGGGTCTCTTAAGGGTGTGGGTTTGGGTGTGCCGTTTCGTTACATCACTTAACATTATAACTCTAATTAGCCTAGAAATAGGGTAGTTGTTATTTTTGTACAAACACTCACAAGAAAATGAACATAATCACAGACGTACGAAAGATACAGTGAGCATAGTACAGTAGCGTTCGAAAGTCCATTGTCAATCTCTCAAAGCACTACTTATTCCAAGGAATTTATGTTATGTTATATTGTCCTTCTTGTGATCGTGTGTTCGTGCACAAGTTGGGGTTTACAAGCCGCATTCGTGCACATGCCAATAATTACTGACAGGGTGTCGCTGTTGACGCATACGTCAAGGATGACAATGACATCATGTCAAACCGATAACTATTTTTAAAAGTTTTATTTTTATCTTTTTAGTGCGCCCACACTGTTTCTTTTTATATTCGAAGATCGACATTTAAAATAGGTATTTATTTTTGTTGTAGGCAACTACCCTATTATATCGCACTAAAGTTTAGAGGAGTGGTATTAGTTCCATGTTTGTTTGTTAGTCTGTCTTGCATCTATAAGGCTCGTTTTTACATAACTAAATATTTTGGAAAATACGCCTTACGGAAAAATTAGATTATGGGTATACCATAATCCAATAAAAAGTAAATATAGTCACTAAACGGCTCATGTATGGTAATATAGAAATTAAATTAGATGATAAGACTGCGATACGCTTATATACACTGTTTGACAATTTTTTCAGTTAACAATGTCTCGATTACGACCAAAAACCTCATCACCAACTCGAGTGCCGTCGTACGTTCGGTCCAAGGGCAAGGTCACAGAGGAACGTAAAGAGAACACCTACCTTGGCACCAAAACTGACGCGGAACATAAGCGTCCACCACCCGTCCTCGCACAACGATCTGGACATGACATCGTCAACATGAACATGAAATTCGCTAAGAAGAACGAACCTGCCAAAACGACATCCCGCACTAAATACCTCGGTGAAAACGAACCCAAGCCAAAATCTTTAACTTCCAAACGTAGGAACATTCTAGCAATTCGAAAACCTAATTCCAGTAAAACAACTATCGGTGGTATCGTCAAAGCGAAAGTCAACAGACGATCAGTTGACGGTGCGGAAAGTCCCCGCACATCTCTCGTGTCCACGAAACTAAATAAACGGAACTTCCCGCGTGCTTTACGCGCGTCGTCGGTGCGAGTTAGTAGCAACCGTTGCCGGGCTATGGCTTCGTCCTCCTCTGAGGATATGGTAAGTGGCAACTGGGAGGATGTAGCCGGCGGTACAGTGTTAGGTAAACAGACATCCAGCACTCATCTAGAGGCTCTTGGAGGCAAACGCCGGCCGCTATCGAACACTGCGTCATCTCACCTTAAAAAGATACGTCTGAAGACTGGCATTTAGCGGAAGTTGCGGGCGGGCGCCGCAACCGGCCCGCGGCGCTAGAGTGCATTTGCCGCCACTAGTTTGTCATCACTGTCATCTGTAAACGCGCGTATTCACAAACATTGATTTTTTCCAAGTCGTTTAGAGTTATAATAAATGTTCAGTTTTCACTTAAATTTAATTCACAATTTAAATGTTTTTGTCTCATTTTGGGTCAAGTAGGTTTATTCATCATGTTATTGTCCATTGTCTTGCCTATACATATTTCTAAATTACTTTCTACGCCAGTCATTGAAATTTTCGATTATAGCCTGTCCAATTCAATAATCGGTCATTATAATTTAAGGATCATTAACATCGGTTATTTTAACTTGTAAATATCAGTTATATTATAGTCAACTAAAACTTTTGTCAGAGTTGCCATTTCGAATGGTTGTGAATACGTTTAGTTTTCCTCAATTATGTTCCGTCTCGATAGCTTATATTTTACTCAAAAGCGCATAGTTTATTTAAAATTCTTTGATCTACCTAGCGATAACTCTATGGTCATCTACGGATACATTGATGCGTGTGGACTTCCCTTAAACACCACTTCTACCACACATCCTTTTTTTTTTAATTCGCTGCCTAAATTATCAGCGATTCGAAACTTAAGGCAACTCATTATTCATTATTCGTTTAAACGTATTTTTTTCTTTGGTTATTTCTAGATATCATTATGGTGGCCCTTGCCTTGCCACTCTTAGAAGTTTTAACAGTTGTTGTAACACTAATGTTTTATTTATAATTTATTCTTAGAAATATTTTTAATGGCATCAAATAAACAATGTGAGTTAATGTTGTATTCTTACAAAAAAAAAATCGGTGCCTATTAACCTGGATTCGTGATTTATTTGGACTGAAATATATATAAATTCTTAAGTTTTATGTATACCTGTTGTTTTATAGTTTAAAGTTTAAACGCGCTTTAAATTCAACTATCTACATTTTAAGGATTGAAATTTTATTTATATAAAATGAAAGAACATTTTTATTACATATAAGTTTTTATAAAGACAAAAAAAAATTCGTTGTCTGTGGTGTTGTAAATTTTATTCGAATGTGCTAATGTGTTATATATTTTGTTATTGATCTCAATTGATAATTAGTAGGGAGCTGACTATGTGCTCATATTGTCTCGATCACAAGTATATTTCCTTGTCTCCCACACTGTATGTCGTCAAAAAATCTGTAAAAATTTGTAACATTTAGTAATAGAAACAAAGTGTTTGTGTGATATAAAAAACCGGACATAATATGGAAATCTTTTTGTATGTATTATTTTGTACATTTAAAGTAACAATCTCCTTTCTAGGAAATTGCTGCAGCAATTTAGTGCAATAACTGTATACCTAATTATATAAATGGTATAGTGGTTTTTATATAGATTTAACACATTTTTAGATACTTACATATTACGAAATTATAAGTTTTGAGTAATAGTGTTTATTATAGAAATACATAGTATGTATATTTTAAAACGGTAACTATTTATTTATCTGAAATATCTAATATATGGTTAAATAACATACAATGTTCTCACAGTCAGTTGTTTGTTTTTAAATAATCCTCCAAATTTCGAATTTTAGAATTCTGTGTACCTACTGAGAACCAGACCGAGACATAGTCCTATGTCACAAAAGTACTTTTGTGAGATTGTTTAGTGTTGCTGTTAACGCCGCCCGCCTGATGAAGACAATGGAGCCGTTGCGAGGTCTGGCGATTGTGGGCGACATAGACATGTGCCTCTTCACGCTCAGCTTTACGTGCGCGGGCAGGGCGGTGTGCGTTCGCGCAGCAGAATATTGTTGAATTTAAAGATTTTAATTATGCAGATATTTAGTGTATGACGTCGTGTAATAATGTATGGTAAAAAAAAATTTGTGCATGCAGCCATTGTGGAAAAATTCGCCAAAAACTGATTCCGCTGGGCGAACGTTGTACTGGCGGAACTTTTTTTAATCCATGGACTTAGAAGAAAAAAAATGTGTCCAAAAATTTGTGTGTATTTGTGTGTAAATGTATGAATAAAATTAGTGCATGCATAAACTTCGGAGAAATTTAAGTTTCCGCTACGCGAACGTTTGGCCATTTGCTAGTTTTCATATAAAGCGCTTATAGCGTTTTGAATTTGTTTATATTTGTTTAAAAAACAGATTTAGAAAAAATCGTAGGGTTTAAAATATAAACGTAAAATACGCTTATTAGGTCTTAGTTCGTAAACTATGCACTTTGGGGTCTAGTTTTTCATGTTTATACAAACCTTGTAAGTGTCTGCAACATCTTGCCAAGTATCAATGATGTTTCGTTAGTAATTAATCGAGTTATAGGACAATTTACCATGAATAGACCACTGTTTACAAAGCAGTCAACTATCATGACGTTTTAAAGGAATTGCATAGTAAAATGTATTCCAATAATTTGTGTATTAATTCAACTACTCACGTGTAAAATTTCATCTCATTAAACTCAGTAATTAAAGAGAAACAATTAAAATACTGAAAAAGCAGCGAAAACCTACATAACCCGACCAAGTTCGGATGGCTACAAAAAAGCGGCCGTGCAATATATTTAGGTATCGAATCGCTCAGGGGCCAAGTCGCGTATTTGAATTGTAGCAAAGTAGCATCGTATTTGCACGTTGAAAGCAAATTTTTAGTTTTCGTAGTCTAACCTAACCCTAACACAAACACAGTCCAGTGGCGAACGTTCGTTTGGCTGTTCGCGGGCCTAGTCACTGGTGCTTATTACCAGGATGTGGCCCCTGCGAGACCTACTCCAAAAAACAGGAACCCAAACATGTCCAACCGTCACCGGTAATATCAAAGTTTTTGGGAAGTCGGATGGGAATTAAGATTTCTTTTATGGAAAGAGATGTGGTTTCATTATTTGCGGTAGGTTCAAGGAGGGCCGAAAATAGTCAAAATTGACCTGGGATACTTAGTTTTCTAGATATCGGGTACTGGAATCTTGCGTATTTTTGTGGAATGGGAATTCCCGGTTTTTTTTTTGCAGGCGAATAGAGGACGTCGACACAATAAGTCGACAAGCCGTGCTAGCACTGCTGACCATCATTTAGTTTAGTAAAACCCATGGTCAGTCTGAAATAGGTACTCCATTCACAAAGTAGGTGTGATGAAACCAATCAATGGTTCAATAATACCAACTGAAACTACATGTACTAGGGTTCACCATGTATTATAAGTAAATCTGGCAAACATTACTACATATTCAGGGGAAATGGGGGGCTAAAAATGTTGGCATTCATTTTGCCCCATTGCCTAGTACGTATGCCCCTAATATCTCTCGAGTATGGTCTTGAAATGTACTTTGCTTGCATAGTCAATTAACATATTTGTCTTAAATAAAATAACTATGTACCATAAACTTTTTTAATCAAAGTCCATAGCGAGCTTAACCTAACAGATTACAATCTGCGTCCTCGTCTACCACCCTTCCTGCGTGTGGAGTCTGATGGTACAGGTGTAACATCCTCAATGCGACCAATCTTCATGTTAGAACGAGCAAGAGCACGGAGAGCTGATTGCGCACCGGGTCCGGGAGTTTTGGTCTTATTGCCACCAGTGGCGCGCAGTTTAATGTGCAGGGCTGTGATGCCAAGAGTTTTGCATTTTTCAGCAACATCCTGTAAATATTAATAGCATTGTATCATTGCTATACTAAAAGAAGTTTGTTGAGAAAACAGTGTAATAAAAATAATTATAGCAGCACAAAGGATGTATTCGAACACCTCATTATCATGAATACAGTGATTCTAAGATATGGCAGATAATGTGAAAGTCAATTATTTGTGACAATGGTGATGATCGCTTATAACAATTCATGTTTCCAGTAGCTACTTCACAAAAATAAGAAATTATTTTGAAGTTGAACAGAATAGTATATATGCTGGAAAGGAAAATAGCCACCACAATATGTATCCCAATTCTGTTTATTAAATAAAAAAAAATAATAAATTAAAAGAATATCGGTATTATCCCTGCAAGCTATAAGCTACTTCTAACCCTGGTAATCTGTTCCTGAGAGAATCAAATTGGTCACATAAGACTGAATGCCGGGGTACCGCAGGGGTCCGTACTATCACCAACTCTCTTTCTTCTGCATATCAATGATATGCTCTCCCTCGGGAACATTCATTGCTATGCAGATGACAGCACACTGCACGGGAGTTACTCGGTTCGTCTGACGGCGGGGCGATCTGAGATTGAGGAGGAGAGACGACGACTCGTGGCTGATCTCGACCGTAACCTCGACAGTATCTCTCAATGGGGTACCGAGAACCTGGTCGAGTTCAATGCCCGCAAAACACAGGCGTGTGCATTTACTGCGAAGAAATCCCCTTTCCTTCCCCTACCCTCTCTTCAGAATGCATTATTACCAATGAAGGACAACCTTGATATCCTTGGCATAGACGTTCGTCGAGAGCTCAATAATAAAAACTACATCGAAAGATGTATAGGGCTAGCTTCGCGGAAACTAGGAATACTGAATAAGGTAAAGAGATTCTTTACACCGGACCAGAGGTGTCTGCTGTACAAGACGCAGATTAGACCCTGCGTCGAATACTGCTCTCACCTCTGGGACGGTTCCGCGAAGTATCTGCTGGACGCTCTCGACGCTATGCAGCGACGGGCTATCCGTATTATAGATTGTCCGGAGGTAACGGGAAGCCTTGAGCCGCTAGTTCAGCGCTGAACAATAGCTTCCTTGGCCGCATTCTATCGTATTTACCACGGCGAGTGTTCTGAAGAGCTCTTCAATCTGATCCCACCCTCTTCCTTCCGATCCCGAACGACTCGTGCCGGGCAGAGATGCCACCCCCACACAGTGGATAGCATGTTCGCGAGAACCGAACGTTTTAAACGTTCGTTTCTCTGCCGAACGATAGTGGCCTAGAACGCCCTGCCTGTGCACGTGTTTCCTCCCAAATATAATCCTGGGTTCTTTAAGCGGAGCGTGAAGAGGCACATCAGTAGGTCGTCAAGTTGAGGGCCACTCTCAATAGTAATGTGTGCTGTGAGAGTGGCCCACAATCGCTAGACGTCGTCACGACTTACCACCAGGCGGGCGGCGTCAATTTGGCGAACCAAATATAAAAAAAAAAAAAAAAAAAAAAAAAAGAATACTACTTTATCTGGATGGCTGTACAATAATTTAACCAAACATAACCTCAAAATGTGAAAACTAGTGCTAAATATTGAATAAAAACAAACCTGGGCAGCCAACATAGCGGCGTAGGGCGAAGCCTCATCACGATCAGCTTTCACCTTCATGCCACCAGTAACACGGGCAATGGTTTCCCGTCCTGACAAATCCGTAACGTGAACGAATGTGTCATTGAAGGAGGCAAATATGTGAGCTACACCGAAAACTGTCTCGCCAGCGAGATGTTGAGGTCCTAGAGTTACCTGGACCTCCTCTTTTGCTACTTTGTTTTTTCTTGGTGCCATGGTTTAGCCTGAAAATAACAACACTTCTAGAACCACTTTTGTAACGCAAAATATCTAAGTCATCCACAAATAATTATGCTTGAAAAAGTAACAACATGAAATATGTAACTTTCAGCTACATGTATTTGGTATTATTTATCAAATTAAACACGTAATTTTTAAAATATAAACAATTTTTAATAAAATTGTTGCTGATACCTTTAGCTTTGAAAGCTGTCAAAAACTGAAAAGAAGTTTAGGCCTAAGTGTTGCCAATAACTTTGCAAAGTAATCAAAAAGAATTTCTACTATGCAACAATGTTGAAGTAAGAATAATTTATGAAGCACGCAGTAAAATACTCTCTTTCAACCTATAGAAATGTTACATTCATTTAAGCTGACACTCAACATCCATTCCCGCAAAACTAGCTAATTTGTATACTACGTTTTTGAGTTTTGACATAACATAGAACAATAAAATTGGCTCTTTTTCGAGTCTCCATACAGCAGCGCACTCCTGTGAACGGAAAAAAACATAGAAGCATAACATCAAACAAAATCTGTGTTTTATCCGTTCACTGGGGCACTCTAGTAACATAAATATTCTGCCCTTCGACGAGGTCCCGAGGCTGACTCACCCACGTAGTAGTAGTAGATAGGCTTGTCTCTCAATTTTCTCAACATGTTTTATTAACGGTTCCTTAAAGTTCCATCCAAATACATAATTTGGATGGAACTTTAAAGGAACCGTTACCGGAAAGTTTACAGTTGATGGTTTCGATTGTTGGCACTTGGTGAAACTTATAGTAATACATGCTAACATAAAACACTTGTACAACTTTTTTTTTTATTCACCGTTTCACATTTATTTAGTTTACAGGATTTAACCTGACCGGTTTCGCTTTATAGTATTATCAAAGGTTGTTGTTCACTTTACATATTTATTGTTTGTAGTGTGTAGCAAAATACTTGTTTAATGCGGTGTGTAATGACCTCTGACCATTCGGGGATATAGGCGTAACATGTGTACGTGTGTGTATACCCGACATAGTTGACCAGTTGAGCTCATTGCACGAAGGGGTCGTAAGATGGTGGGTCTGCTAGCCTCCCACAATGGATTGGATGGGTCAGGCACGGTCATTTCTTTCACGACGTGTCCCTCTGAGTAGCAGAGGGCACACACGAGAGTGGAGGTGGTCCACTGTCGACAGTGGTCTATGCCATGGCCAGCGGTGAGTAGTATATGAGTGTTGGTTCGTCATTGCTTCGTTTGTGTAGACAGGATGCTGCGGGAGCAAAGGCAGGAATCACTGTTTCAGACAATCCGGACATGTCTGTTGACTGTGTTGTAATTTCGTCTGTTGTAAGTAGAAAATTACCATATTTGCTAGTAGTTATTATAGTTTTGAACTGCTATCACACTGTAGACGCTATGGGGACAACACATTTTGATGCGTTTCAAATAGTTTGAATTTTAAAAACAAAAGCAAAAGAAGTGTTTACAATTTGAAATAAAGTTGTATTTGTTTTAATTAACCACTATTATTTTAAGGGTCAGGTAATTCAATTGAAATTTACTGATATTATTTCTTATAGTTGCTTTATTTTAATGCACTAAGAAACGTTTACGTTTTTTTACTAAATACGAACGCATTTATAACCCAATGTGACACCTCCATCCGGAAGTAGGTAGCGTACGTCATTCATTGCCAACAGATTCAGATTTCCCAACGCATATTCGTTGCTGAGAAAAATCGTCGGTTTAACGACGTAACATATTGCCAATAAGTGTGAATTATTGTGATAAACTTCCTTTTAGTATTAGTTAAAGTAATTCAATTTTAATAAGTGAGTATTTTGTCTGCGTGCAAGTGCAATTTAAGTTCAAAGTTTTCAAGTACGCTAATGACGTTCTGTCAAGTTACCCAATTCAATATTGTATTCCTATTACGTTTTCTATGTCTCAACAAGTTTCTGGCATGTGTGTTGTATGTGGCGATACGTGATGATAGTCTGTTGCCATTTGCTAAGACGTAATTGATAACAGAACAGAATTGCAAGTCATTACTCATCCCCTACGTATTTCTTTGTGATGAAGGTGGACTTTGCTTGAAATAATTGTATTTCCTACGTTCCAGATTCAAAATGTTTATCTTGGATTGGTTTACTGGTGTCCTTGGATTCCTTGGTAAGTTAATATATTAATTTAAACCTTGGTTTCATTGAAAGATTACTTTTACAAACACGAACTCCAAATCAAGACTTTTTTGCCCATATGAAGTCATACTGTTCATGGTTTTGATTGATTTCAGTAGTTCAATATAGTTTCATTTAGTTAAACTTGTTATAAAGTCACTGACTTATATGTAATGCATATTAATCACAATATGTTAGGTAATTGTAACAAGAAATGGTTCATGTTTGCTAATATAAAATAATTAGAATCAAATTGCGCCAAAGATAAACGCCTAAACGGTAATGAACCGTGAAGTAGGCAGTTAAATTATACCCAGAGGATATAATTTAAGATAAAATACTTAAATGTGACTGACCTTCATAGGTCCATTTACAATAGTTATTACAAATGTACCATGAACTTTTTAACACACTAACATACTTATTATAATCATTCATGCTTATGTATTCTGTATATGAAAGGGAAAGTATCTTAAAACTAAAAGTTTGTTTACACACCATTTGTTTTGTATAATTCTGTATTTAAAAGCAATGAGTTTGCTTTGACTGTTCTATATTTAGATATAAATTAAAAATCAATGCTAACCTTGATAGTGCAATCTAGAAACTATATGGAAGCAAAGATTGGGTGATGTCGGTATGGTCATAGTAGCTCAGTGCTCCGAGCATTCCCCTTGTTAGGGAAAGGCTGTGGGTTTTGTGTCACTTTATCTACAATATTGGTTGTAGAATGAGATTCTGAAGACTGAAACAGTTTTCGATGCAAATTAACTAGCACAAAGACAGATATTTTATTTTATTTTATAGGACAGTTTGTATCCTATAAAACGTAATTACTTTTATATGTAGTATATTCACACATACATATAGTATAATATAGTATAATCAATCGTAACGTCAAAATAAAAAATAAAAAATTACGATGTTACGTCAATAATTTAACACTCCACAAAATAATGTAATGTTGTTCTGACTTATGTTGTCAGAACAACATTACATTCATTATACATTACATTCATTACATCTAGATTATTTATTACTAGCTGATCGCCGCAGCTCCGCCCGCGTGATTTAGTTTACTCGTTCCCGGTTCCCGTGGGAACACATTACCGGGATAAAAAGTAGCCTATGTTACTCAGGGTGATTGTAGCTTTCCAATTTTTGAAATTCGCAGTGGTTTTTGAGTTTATTCGTTACAAACATACAAAAATACAAATCTTTCCTCTTTATAATACTAGTATAGATTATAAAGACAAAGGAATTATACTTTTGAATGGACCTATTACAGGTATTTTTGTCAACCAATACAATAAAACAAACTTTATTGTAGCCTTATTATTAAAAAGTCGTCTCTTACAGACCTTTGGATGGACAATAGAATTAGAATTCTGAATGCATGACAATAGCATTAAAATACGCCCATAGCAGGGGCTTGTCGCTAGTAGTTATTAAAAATATATTTTATATGAACATTTTATAACAACATTTTATATGAAATATTAAGAAAGAAATTATAAATAGATCACAAAAACTGATGTCATCGGCGGGATCCCGCCGATGACATCAGTTTTTGTGATCTATTTATAATTTCTTTCTTAATATTTTAAGAATAGTTTAAGCAAACTCATTGCTTTGAAATACAAAAATATATTTTATATGAACTTGATCACATTGGAACAACGAAGACAGAGGGGTGACCTGATAGAGACATACAAACTATTAACCGGGCACTATAATGTTAAGGACATTGGAAACATCTACAGCTTTCTTCAAATACCCATTTGAGAGGCCACTCATTGAAGCTCAATTAGGTCTTCTTCTGTTAGCAACCCTAGAAGACACTTTGCCAAATCGCATAGTGACTATGTGGAACAGTTTATCTGAGACTGTAATTAGTGCACAAACAGTGAACAGTTTCAAAAATAGACTTGTTTTACACTTAAAAACATAATATCAAAAAACACAAGTGCAGTGATATGCACGCATCAGATCAATGATCTGCTAGTGCATTAATATATAATAATATAATAATAACTAGCAACCCTTAGCGCAAACTGTGCAAGTAATAATTTTGTTTTTTTTTCTTTTTGTCAAATTTCTAATCTTATCGCACCACTTGAGACCACAACCTTTCCAACGGTGTGCCACACTTGACTGTGCGACTCTTAGTTTAGGAGAAGCGGCTTCACTGGCGTATTATATATATAGATAATAACACAAGACGAAAGAACAATCTTATTCTACCACGCAATAACTATTAAAATATAAATGACATTCCAAAAATACTATATTATGATCATATAAAATTATATTATCTACAGTTGACCCTTCCATCTTATAGTTATATAGTAATTAATTTTACAATATATCAGTAGTAGTGTTTTTGTACTGCCTATAAAATCAGTGCTTTCTTATCATATGTTTACACATTGCCAACCAAAAATTCATTGACTTATTATAATATTGTTAGGTCTGTGGAAAAAATCTGGCAAGCTTCTGTTCCTGGGTTTGGACAACGCTGGCAAGACAACACTACTGCACATGTTGAAAGATGACAAACTTGCACAGCACGTGCCTACGTTACATCCCAGTGAGTATCTTATGTTCTTCAATGAAAAGAGAGGAAAGTTGGTTAGAAAAGTGTAAAGTATTAATATAGATGACTTTAAGGGAATAACAGTTGGCTTTCAGTCTGAGATTGTTCTGATGGTAGATAATGTTGAAAATCGATCGACCTGCAAACGATCTATCCATGTGTGGGCTGCTTTATAAGCAGAGGTAGGCTCAAGAAAAGATGTATGAAATGTGTGAAAGAGGATATAACAAGGAAGAGACTGAAGAGGTGATGTCTGATAGGGATGTGTGGAGGAAGAATACAAATTGTGCATACAACCGATTATGATGAGTCCTGGCCTTTGTTCTTTCTTTATAATTTCTAAAACTATGTCAGTAATGGTAATGCTAACGTTGAAGGTAAACTGCTGGTAAGATTGCTATTTAATATACAGGTTTTCCTCGTTCATCAGGCAGGGCAAAGTTTAATGAAAAAGTATCAGATTAAATTGTTTTTATTAGTGTCTGTTTGTAATGCCAAATAAACAGCTTTCCTCTAAATGCATATATATGGTACTTAAATAAAAGGATCAATTTTTTTATGTCTTCTATTCTCTATGGCTTATGGCTTTATAGACAGAGCAATAAAGTTAATACGTCTGCATACATTCAAACTATGGTGCAGTTGAAATGCTATCTGTCTGTCTAGGGAGCCTATTACGCGAGACCAACAAAGTTGTCACTATACTATTTATTTATGTACAAAAACGAACGATTCGTCTACGTAAAAGTGACTCAAGAGCTGTTGCATTAAACAATTCGATAATGTAACGTTAGTGAAGTGGAGTGCTAATGTTTATGTACGAGGCGAGGCGAGCTATGATATAACATGTTCATCTAACAGCTAGACTGACTGTGTTGATAAACTAGAATGAACCGCTAGCGGAACCGGTTCGTTGGATTGTTTAAAGTAGTTTAAACTTAAAGAGTCAAAGTTCCGCGATTCTGATTTGATACTTTTTTATTCCACGAAGTATCCCGGGTTTTCAGCAGCCGAATCGCGTAAAAGACCCGGTTTTTTAAAGTTTATAAACCTATTACTAGCTGTCCCGGCGAACTCCGTACCGCCTCTAAAAATCTTTTTAACCTTCCAGCGAGACAAACGAACGGCAATTCATATTTTACTTTAGAAAGAAGATTAGATATAGATAGTAAAATCGACATGTACACCACTACGATCTTTTTTTGCAAATAGAATCATAGTTAACCAACACTTTTTTTTTGTCAATCAGCATCGGAGGAACTCTCAATAGGCAGTATGCGTTTCACGACATTCGACCTCGGCGGGCATCAACAGGCCAGGCGTGTATGGCGAGACTACTTCCCGGCAGTAGACGCGATCGTGTTCCTAGTAGACGCGTGTGACCGCGCCCGCCTGCCCGAGTCCAAGGCGGAGCTGGACTCGTTGCTCACGGACGAGACACTCAGCAACTGCCCTGTACTTATCCTCGGCAACAAGATTGACAAGCCCGGAGCCGCCAGCGAAGATGAGCTCCGTCAGTTCTTCAACTTGTATCAACAGACTACTGGCAAGGTAAGATTTATACTATACTCGTCCAATGATCCTTTATGCCAACCTACTACAGAGCGGGCGCCATAGTGTGATGAAGTGGGGAACACATCACAGACTTGCGACTCTGTTGTAGGTTTAGTGTGGGCACCTGGGGACTAGTCGGCGCTCACATTCACCATGGTATTCCCACCCTTCTACCTACCCAAATTTGGTAAGATCCTAACAGTGCCGCTTTGAGACTGGAAACCTACCGCTATCAACTGCGAAGAAGCTGAACTTCGATATTTTCCGTGAAGGGACAGCCATTCACAACACTTTGGCAATATCACAGTTTTCTAGTCAAATTTTTAGAGGTCCAACTGCCCGTAACGACTGCAATTAAAAAGAAAATACGTTTAATCTATACAGATACTGAGAATACAGGGTACCCACACAAAAATAAAACAAAACAAAAAAATATATAAAAGTGCCTTTGTGAAGATAGGTACCCATGAACCGCGCCAGTGCAAACACCTAGTGCCTGATCTGTGCAAAAATATAGCAACCATAAAAATATAAATGTTTAGTATGTTGCACATAATGATAATAAATATTTAGGATGTTTTATCTCCAATCCGTCGAACCGTTATAGTTAGAAATATTTACACAGATAGTAATATCATATAATTATTTAAATGTAAATTTTAACGTTTAGAATTACTTCTGGTTACACTTATTTCGTTATAAAAACTAGTTTTAATAACTGGAAGTACTAAATGTAAAAAATAAGTCCCGTTCGACTTTGATTTTAATATTCATTAACTAGTCTATATTAGTACCTACCTACATAATATTATTATAAAACAAAGTCCTCCACAGTGTCTATCTGTCTGTTTGCGATCCCTAGACCGTCCTTAATTAATTAATATAAGCTTGTGCTATGGGATCTCGACGTCTGATAAACATACGAGTACTTATACATTTCTAAATACATACATATTATACGTAGAAAATATCCAAACTCCGAAACAAACATTTGTCGATCGCTCAAATAATTTGATTCGACCCGAAATAAAACATTCTCTCAAATTGCGTCTATTTCTCGTATGTTTGTTGCGTTTTACAATTTCGATACGGTTATTTATGGACTTGCTGATGTTCCGGGCTCATTCTGCGTGATATTGTTCTTCCTCGTTCCCAATTCCCACGTGAACGCATTCCCAGGATTAAAAACCACTCTGGAATCATCTAGAATCATTTTTTTAGAAAAATGTAAGTGTCGTAAGACGTAGGATCAGTGTGTCGCTGTTTCCCACGTTCGTATGTGAAGGACCAGAGTGTTTCAAGCTTAATGAAATTATACACAACACTTACATAAAACAGGCCTTCAATATCTATTTTCCGTATGTTAATAATATAACTATAGAGTTGATAATTATAAAAAACTGATGTTTACTTTAAGTAGATAAAATCTGTTTCGTCATAGAGACCGCTACTTTTTCTTACCTTCAATACTTATCTTATAAATTTATTGATGGGATTTATCAATCACTAGCTGATTACCGCGGCTCCGCCCGCGTGATATAGCCTTTATAGCACTCTGAGATAATTTAGCTACATATCATCATTCACCGAGCCTTTTCCCAACGCAGTTAGGGTCGGCTTTCCAGTCTAACGACCACATTACGAGTACTAAGTGAGCGACTAGAAATACAGAGAGGGTTAATTTCTTCTTTAAACAAAATGGGTAGGTTAGGTTAGGTTAAAACTGTGACCTCCTACGACTGTGACCAGAAACGACTTGGATCGCTCACTTAGTTAGTATAGTCAGTCGCTCACTTAGTAATTTCTCGTCACTCGCAGTCAGTCGCTCACTCTGTATTTCTAGTCGCTGACTTAGTAATGTGGTCGCACGGATAGAATATTATTCGATCGTTTTATAATTCGCTCACTTAGTAATACTATACGCTCACTTAGTATTACAGTCACTGGTTTAAATACTACCCTTTTCAAAAGAGGTTCAGTAGTTACGGAGTATATTCAATGCAAACAATACAATTTTTCGTCTAATGTTAGTAAAGATGTGCGTATTTAGTGTGTAGTCTATAGGTACTACACAAAAAATACACACATTATAGGTCTATATCTATGGGCTCGAGGGGCTCGTGGTCTAGTGGTAACCGACAATGTTGACACATTGCAAAGGTTAAGCAACATCTAGTCGGGACGGTCTTAGGATGGGTGACCATTTCTTAAGACATTGAGACCCCTCCGTGCTTCGGAGAGCAGGTTGTCGCGTCGGTCCCGATTGTCATACGAACATCTATGGCAGTCGTTAGGGGTAGTTGGAGCCCTAAATCAAAAATCCTCGCGGTCTAACTACAGAACTTCGATATCGCCCATGGGTTGTGGAGGTAAGATGGCAGTCGCTTCACGGAAAATGTCGATGTTCAGCCGAATCGCAGTTAGACTGGAAAGCCGACCCAACAGAGTTGGGAAAAGGCTCGGTGAATGATGATGATGATCTATAATATAATGTATATGTTCTAATATTATCTTGTAACTGTAGTTTTTTATTATTATAGTACTATAAATATGTGTATTTATTAGTTTATTGGTGAATAAGGCTACCCAGCCTCTAACTAAGCAGATTGTGCTTTGAGAACTAATTAAATACCTACAATAAAATAGGGTAGACGACTGTCCCTGGGTGGGGTTTATCCTTCAGAGGGCGTATGGACGTTACGTCGGCAGTTATAAACAAAAGGGGTAAATGACTCTTAAATCAAATCACCTTCTTTTAATTAAATGTCGAAACGATAAGCGTCGGAGTTTGTTATTACTACTACTATGAAGTATGACGTCACTATCATGTACCTACTGTATTTTTTTAAATTATTAATTGTATCAATATTTAAAACTGAGACCTCTCTGAGCCTCGGAGAGAACGTTAAGCCGCCGGTCCCGGTTGTCATACGTACATCTACGGCAGTTGTTACGGGTAGTTTGAGCCCTAAAAATTCGCCTGGTCTAACTACAGAACTTCGATATCGCCTATGGGTTGTGAAGGTTCGATGGCAGTCGCTTTACGGAAAATATCGAAGTTCAGCCAAATTGCAGTAAGACTAGAAAGTCGATCAAAAGTTTGTAGTGGGTTAATAGTATCACTACAAAATAAGAAGTGGTTGTCCACGTTATCGTAAATGTTTAAAAAGTTTCATTCTATTTTGAGATAAGAGGTTGTATACCTGATCTCAGGTCGAACATAGTTCGTTGACTTGATTTAAAAAGAAAAACATTTTAATCTATTTATAGGTCATTAAATAAATATAATGATTTGTCTTAAACGGTATTCGAACTCTTAGACGCACGATACGCTCACTTTTCTCCATAGAATTTATTGGTCTCAAGTCCCACGTAATAGGGGCCAACCTGTGTCAGGGGTATAAAACGTAGAAACAAGCTAATGTTAGAAATTAAGAAAATATTGTCTAAAATATAGAAACTGAGCAAGAAAAAATAAAATATAAGGAATAGAGTACAAAAATATAGAACGTTAGAAAATAAGAAATAGTATAAACAAAAATTTACACAAATAAAATAATAGAACTTAAGAAATTAAACGTTAAAAAGGAATTGAATAAATGAAGATCGTTCCCAATTCTCCCGATAATTAAGACACTACATATAGAGATAGAAATGACATAATGAAAGAGATGAATGAATGTGCGAGAAGGATAAGTGCATGAACTGGAATGATAGAGAGGACAGCTTGAATGAGAGACTAGGAAACTCGAGTGGGACCGAAAGGGCCATAGCAACTAGTTATCAGGGGTAATGCAGGAAAAAAAAATAAAAAAACCTGTGTCAGGGACTTTGAGTACCTGATACTCGAAAGTCTATCAGAATTTATGTATCGCTTGCAGGTGACAATTAGGCCCCTTTGTATAGTACCCAACATTAAAATAACACTAAAGACATTTCAATAACCCGTGTGGTTCAGTGGTTAAGGTGCTACAGTGACATGTAAGTTTAACGTCACAAGTTGCAGTGTGACATCATACTTGCATGCAAGACTAGCATAATGAAATAGCGCCCTTTGTCACATCGTAATAACACAAGTTTAAATTGTAAATATTTATTCCAGGGTAAAGTATCCAGATCAGAACTCCCCGGACGGCCATTAGAACTGTTCATGTGCTCAGTACTGAAGCGTCAAGGTTATGGTGAAGGTTTCCGTTGGCTCGCTCAGTACATCGACTGAACATAACATCTAATGTCATCAATGGCTAGCTTCTACTTGCGCATGCTTCTTAAATATATGTCATTACGTAGCCGTATTAATATTTACATGTCTTGGTACAAATTGATTGTGAATTTAAAAATAATCGCAGGTTACGGTTCAGGTGATGCGATGAACCCTTATTTATCTTTACAAAGTATAATTATAAAACAATCTCTGCTGTTTCTATGCTTATAAGAACGGATTTTATTGCAGTTTTCAACAGTAGTGATTCAATAGGTAGGTTTATATTCCCAATTCTCATGGGAAGACTCATTTTAATCAACCAACTGGGTTTGAAATGATGTTGACCCTCGATGCTAAACCGGCGGAGTATTTAATATAGTACTTCTCCTTTTTTTAAAAACGTGGCTCCATCGATGTTCTTCGATAATTTCACCAATGTTAAGGTAATGCTTGATTCTTCCTGCACAGAAGAACTAGTTACTCTGAACTAGTTTGCAGTGCGGGACAAGGAAATGTTGTTCGGTATTGAAACGGCTTGTTATATGGCAATAACTTGCTTTTCTCGCATCCAATTTTGATGAAACAAAGCGTATTATGTTACCAGCAGCAATTATTGTGTGGAAACAGCAAGAAAATCCATTCAGTACACCAAGCCAAGTATTAGTTGGCGTGTGGCAAAAATTGGAACTCCATAATATTATAATTTTATGGAGTTATTGCACTAAAATCTCGCTTTTGACGTTTTTTAATGTAATGTGGTGCCCCCATTGGGTTGCCAGCTTATACTTGGCAATTTGTAACTTCGGAGATTAACTTGTTCGTACAAATAAATGGTCATACAAAGTTTTTTGTGTATATTTTCTTTAACACACCTAATTTTATTAGTAGTAGTAAATTATATTAAATGTACAGACACACAATTTCTACTGTTTTCTTATAATATAGATGTTTGTTGTACTTATAATGCGGCTACGTTTTCAATATGTATTATATTTGAAAGGCGCTTGTCTGTAAGCAGCCTTACACAGCCAACACTTGCTCACTAGTAATGCTTATTTTATATTTGTCATTAGGCATACGATTCATGGATCCTTTGCCTCTAAGGATTTAAATATCAATAAAAATAGGAAAATTTACCTTTATTGTATCTTTTTTTTTCTTAGCATAAGCATGAAGATTATACAGCCATATCTGTCAAGATAACTTAGTTGTCTATGGCAACCTTGTGAGTTGTCTAAAACTGGTAATAGCAAGTACAAAAATGTATGTAGATAGGCGACGCCGCGAAGCATTACTAGTTTGCGATGTTTTTACGGTTTTAAGGTATCCTTTTAACATTTAGTGATTTTTGTTGGGCTGTAAAACTATTGCAACAACTATAATATTAATTTTACGCAAACAAATCGCCTCCATTCAGCTAATTGTAAACTAGTAAGAAAGAGTCACATATAGAAAAGGGCGATAGAAAACAATTATTTGAAAGTATTTCCTACTCTCTAGTTAATTGACATAAACCTTATATTTTTGTGATTTTTTTAATAATAGAGAACTGAGAATGTTGGTACGAGATTGACACACTAGCGCCTCTAGCGGCTGTTTTGAGAAACTTGTTAACATTTTTTAAACTTTAATTAACCTGTCAACCCACACACTCAAAAACTTAAAAAAAAATGGGGGCACTGGCGGGTGGCGGGCGGGTGATGACATCGTGACGTTGTCTTACCATCTCGTAGAAAAAAAGGAATATCTCTACAACCAAACCATATTTTACGATTCTGTAAATGGCAATAGGTTTATTGATATATATTTGATGATCAAGCCCCAAAAAATGAATAATAATGCAAACAAATTATTTATTATATATTAGTCCAAAATTTGGAAACCAAGAATTTTTTGGAATTCAAGAATTCAAATGAATTTCAAAAATTCAAATGAATTTCAAGAAAATTCAAATGAATTTCAAAGAACAAGGACCTATGCTATCTAATAACGTAAATAATTTGATAAAAGGCCTCAAGGTGTTTATAATAACACCACATAAAACTAGACCCGCCGAAACATAAAATCAACGGGCCAATTTATAACGGTTTTCCACAAAATTTGTCAAGCTATTATTACACTGAAATATATAATTACGTACATTATCGTTCTCAAAACGATTTACAGAGATAAAAAGTATCTTTATTTATACTTTTTTATACTTTTCACTGTATTCACTGACAAACATCGCAAAAATAACTCGGAAATCGGTAACTTTCTGGGGCTTCATATATTAGATATAACGATGTATTTTTTTGAAACTATTACCTAAATAGAATCATTATAAACCGAATAATCATATTTTCTAATAAGAAAACATTACTTACATGAATAAATTCGAATCCGAACTCCAAACGCACTCACTATCACGCACTATAAACCTGACGCACTACTTGTCGCACGTGACAATCAGCATCAACTGTCGATGCCTGATTTTTTTTGGAATTTGGAGTTATGCTTCAAATGAAAGGAAATGTTACAGAGAACGTATGTTATCAAACTTCTCCATACAAAAGTAGAGCGTAAATACATTATAATAAGGTTTAAAGTCGCCTGGGGAGGTGCGGTAGCCGGCTGTCGCTTGGGGTTTTACGGAACGGCGCGCCATATATGGTGCGACAGCCGGCTACCGCTTGGGGATATAGAGGAACGCTGTCATAGCAATCTAAACTCGTACTAAATTCCCTAAAAGTTTTCATTTCTCAGCTAGAATTTCTCAGAAATTATTGAGTTTCTGGAACTGTATAGAACTATCGGATTGGTATCGGTGCAAACTTGTGGTTAATATTTGGTATTTTACTCATAAATAAGTTCATTTTAGGCTTTTCGGTTTTACTCAGCACAGTATGATATTCTTACTTGTATATCAGTCTCGCTCTATCGCCATTAAGACATCATTTTATTTTTATTTGTATTTCTATTTATTATTCTCTCATTCCAACTTTTGTTAGTTTTGACTCGACTATGTATTTATCGCACTAATTGTGTTGTACGGAAAGTGACGAATATTACCTATATTTTTGTAAATTATTTCAATCATAATTTTTTTCTCGGATTGTTGAAACACGACATTTAAAAGAAACGGCCAATCTACATTAGCGGTAGATGTGTGAAATTATTATACATACTATGTATTTATTTATGTATACTCTTGTAAGTATGCAATAATCTTAATCGGAACAGTGACATTGTAATAATGTTTTTAAAACATAAAAAAATCGTGGATCACAATAATTATGATCAAAACTATATCTGCAATTTTAAATTCACGATTTTCATTCATAACTAATATCTTAACGGAACTTTGATCACGATAATATCAAAGGTATAACTCGTGCGCGATAAATTGAGACTTGAGCGCTGTGATGTTGACAGCGTGTGTTTGTACAGCAGGTCCAAAATATATTTCAAAAGCTTCCCTTCGAGACTTTACCTGCCCTATTTTTAATAGTAGCGTTATTTGAATATTGTCTGTAACATAACTTTATATTATTGATCAATTCATGATTCAGCTCAAGTCTCAACTTATCGCGTACAAGTCGTACAATACTTTACACCTGTTCGCTAGAATTGAACTATATCCGGTTTGTAAAAGATATACCTACATATTGTAAGTACCGATTGCGTCATTTGCTCCCGGTCCGTCGCACGCGGCGGTTGTCAGACGAGCCGTTTCATACATCACTCGTTGCGATCAACATGTGCTGGTTCTCCAGTTTACTTAGACAATGTTCTTCGGTATATTATTTGCAGTTTAAGTAAAAAGGTTTGTAATAAAATTTATATGAAATATTTGGCGTTTTATTTCGTTATTTAGTTGTTCATCCTGTTAATTGTGTATACATAGTAATGGGCAGATACATATTATACATCCACAGACGTATGTATCAGTTATATTGTTACTCCCACGTATAATCTAGCAGGTTATCGATCATGGTGGGACAGGACCCCTTTGCATTACTCTAAATGGATACCTTAAACGTTACAGAGAAGAACTACTGATTTACTGGTACTAAAACAGTAGGAATCAAATTACCTACTTTAGTTTCCATTAGAATGCGTCGATTGGTAAATATTATAATTGACCGAGCAAGCATAGCGTCGTAACATTTCGAGACTGGACAATTTTGCTTTCGTATGTCTGTCTGTGTATTCCGGGCTAGCAGCCACATTTTTTTATAGGATCACAAGTGTTCCTTGATTTAAAAGTATTGAATGTGAGCTTTTTGATTGACGGGGAAATGGGTTTGATCCGACCCAGGAATTAAACCAGACTCCCGGAGTCGAAAGCCGGTGCACTACCGACCACGCCACCGAAACGGTTAAATTAGTTATCAAATGCATTGGCAAACATGCCTATGATAACTTACATTACAAAAGTGTTCATGGCCATTTTTAGTTTTCAAAACGAAAATCTCTTATACCTACAACAGTAATGTCCGTCCGTCCGTAACAACTTTCAACTCGAGAACGGTAAGAGTTAGAGACTAACGGTAAGAGAGTAAACGCCAATCGACTTAGCATAGTCGAAAACCCCCAAAATGAACTTGACCTTTGACCTCTGATCTCAAGGTCAAGGTCAAATCGAGAACGGTAGGTAATTGACTGAGGGAGTGAAGCGACCGAAGTCTCCGTTTCAACTTGCAGACTGGGGAGAATTTCTTTCGTCTGTACCTACATCTACGGGTTCTGTCAGATCATGTTTGCGGCAGTATTTAACAACCGATTTTCATGAAACTTTACACACACACTCCTTGCTTACAATGAATAACATGTGAATGAATGAATAACATGTAAATCAGGATATAGTGGTGGACGTCGTGTACTGATATGCTCGATAGGTCTACAGATAAAACTTGCTCTTCCTTCATGTTTTTGATTCTTTTCTCTATATCGTTCCATAGTTTAGAATTTTCCGTCAGATTCACGGTTTTCTCTTCTATTTCGGGTACTGTTAGGTTTATAATGTTGTTAATTGGGGCTATCTCGAAAGTATCTAAACTCGCTGACACTTTCATGAAACTATGTTGTATTTTGTGGCCATATATTGTAAAGTTTTCAGTCTTAACGACACAATTTTCATTAATATGAATGATGTTCGCACCGGTTAATGTATTGGCTTTCACTTGATCTCCGCATAGGGTTCTAATCGGACATTGATTATAACAAAATTGTAAGTATCGATTCATGACAGTGAGGCTAATACATTGATTCTTACACATAGAGGTCACGGTCTCACATTACTCTCGTAAAAAGCAATCAGAAACACCTGGCCCTATTATGGAAAAATCAAACTTTTGTAGTAGAAGCTCAATTTAATATACTTAAGAGAACAGAGGAAACTATGCAACTGCAGCACAAAATTATAAACAAATATTTGGATTCTCTAGAAAAGATTTCCAGCATCACAATTAATGAAATAAAGCTAACTGAGACTGACAGATTTTTCAATGTGTTCTATTGTGCTATTGAGCTATTGCTGCCGACAATTTACTGACTCAATTTAAACATATCCAAGACAGTTTGTTGCAGACCATTACGAGTATTTATAACAGCCAGTTAAACATAAATCTAATCGATCCACAACAACTACAGAATGAGTTAAGCATAATTTCAGTTCAATTGGATAAAGATCTCTCTCCCAATTGAAAATTTACAAACCAGTATGCATAACATCTACCATTTGCTAAAGGTCAAAACAAAGGTTACAGATCAGTATTTGATATTTGAGATTAGAGTCCCACTGACTAGTCGAGACAACTACGACTTATACAACATCATTGCCATACCAATATTCGAGGACGTTAAAAATATGGCAAATTTTTGCCATTGATGTGCGACCACTAGTAATATAAGATGGGACTTATGTAAAGTCCGATTTACATTATCTTAGTGTTTAGGAGAGTGTTTTAGTACAACTTGAAAGGTAAGCTCTTTAGTGCGCTGCGAGTGAACGTTTACATTTCTTCCAGTAGAGTATCATTTCGAAGCGACAATGAACGTATGCGGAATCGCTCGTGGCGCTGGCTCGTGGTCTAGTGGTAACCGAAAATGTTAACACATTGCAATGGTTAAGCAACATCGACTCAGGCCGGTATTAGGATGGGTGACCATTTCTTAAGACACAGACCCTTCCGTGCCTCGGAGAGCACGTTAAGCCGTCAGTCCCGGTTGTCATACAAACATCTATGGCAGTCGTTAGGGGTAGTAGGAGCCCTTAATCAAACATCCGACCGGTTTAACTACAGAACTTCGATATCGCCCATGGGTTGTGAAGGTCAGATGGCAGTCGCTTCACGGAAAATATCGAAGTTCAGCCGAATCGCAGTTAGACTGGAAAGCCGACCCCAACTGGGAAAAGGCTCAGTGAATGATGAATGAACGTATGCCGAATGCCTAGCCTGTTTGTTTTTTTACAAATTGTTTTTAACGTTCCATAAACATTCGTGAACAACATATTCAGACACAAATTTAAGTTTTTTTTTTTCATATTACAAAAATATTTATTTATAATAAGAATTACAATAAACAAAATATATATAATTATAGACTAAAAATATTTACATTACAAAATATCGTTTAAAAAATCCTCCGCGTCATTGCCGACTGGGAAGGTTCCCAGAATGCTGGCTGTGTTGCCACGTTGGATGACGATACTTATTTTTTGGGCCAGAAAATAGCCAACCTTCTGGTCCTGAGAAGCATCGATTAGGCGTTTAGCAATGTCTCTATAAAGGCGGCGAGCACTCGGACCCCATGACCCCAGTGTCTCAACCCCAAACGGCTCAAATATGTAATCACCTGCTAGGTTAGCATATTTACGCAGTTTAAGGCCTTCAGCCGATGCAGCAGCAGCGCCGGCACATCCGGATGTGCTTGGAAGGTGTGAAGGTGCTAAGGTGTCAGTCAACGCATGTAGCGTCCCAAACCAAAGGCCTTCCCATCTTCCACGGTAGCAACGACATAGTTCCAATTTAATAGTTGTATCTTCTGACCATTTAGTAGCCATCTTTAAAAATCATAAAACACGTACCTACGCGTTTCACGGCACTTATGCACTCTCCTAAAGATTTTACTAAACTACGTGTTTACACACAGCCGAGTGACGCGCCGCACAGTGGGCTGATATTCGCGTTTCATAGACATTTAAATTTTTTTTTTAAGTGCCGCTTTTTTTTGCTTGGAAACTATTAACAATACCTATTTTATGCTTTATATAATTAACTTTCAGGTTTAGAATCGTAAACAGCTCACTATGCATTTTTTTTCCAAAATTTTGTATGGAGTGAACATAATAAATGATGATAACTCCGTTATCGCACAATTGCGCCTAATATCCTCTTAGGTTATTAATATATCAATTATTTTGGATTTTTTGACATACTCCACGCTAAGGTCAAACGTGAGCTTTTTTTTAAAAAAATCTTTGAAAAAATTAAAATTTAATTTTGTTTATTTTCGTTTTTAACTAACAATATCAAGCTTAACATGGATGTATATAAACTAGAAATTTACGAAAATCAATTATTTGCTATATAAGAAAATGATATTCATTAATAATTATTAAAAAATGGGCTTAAATCTTTAATCTTTATCAGTTAATAGAAACATTTACACATAGCCAATTTAATGAACAACTAAGCAGTACAAAAATGATGAGCTTACAAAATCATTATCTAACGTCTAAGTAAACAGCTCACTCTGCATATTTAAAAAAAAAATTTATGGAGTTAATATAATAAATGATGATAACTCCGTTATCGCACAATTGCGCCTAATATTCTCTTAGTTTATTAATATATCAATTATTTTGGATTTTTTGACATACTCCATGCTAAGGTCAAACGTGCGCTTTTTTTTTTAATATTTGAAAAAATTAAAATTCTGAATCACTATCTTCAGAGTCGAACTCAGAGTCAGAGTTTATTTGACCAATATCCCTAAACTCGAATTCAGATGTTTGAAGATTCAGCAGGTCCAATGTTTCAGCAAACAAAGGTTTCTTTTTTTGCATCCATCGTTGGTCTTACTGCTGAAATAAGCGGATCGGACGAAATAAGTAAGAAATTAAAAATATCTTCATTCGAACTCACGCTGCTCTTCTTACGTGAGTGATGTTCTCTAAACCTTCTGAAATCCTTGTTCCTCGCTTCTGAAGCCTCTTCAGATAAACTCCCAATCGGTACTATTGCATTAGAAGCGATAATTTCGGCTCCATGAAGCAGTATCGTGTGCACTGTTGATGACATGTAGTACCAGTTGTACAATTCAACATACTTCTCAGCAGTTATGTACGCATATTCTTTAAATTTCGAAACATTTATGGGTTCACCTGAAGTTATGGCTTGCAATATTATAGCAAATCTTCGGATCAGATCTTCACTTAGTCCAGTGATAGCCGCAGACTTTTCGGGAAATTCAAAAAATCGACGTGCAGTGTTGCCGTCATTAGTCGTGCCATAACCTTGTTTTACGACATCGACTAATAGGTTGAGCTCCGTTTTGAACTTAGCTTGGATAGTTTTCTTTCTCGCATCCACTGCGGCTTTCTCACTTTCCCCTCTAGCAGACCACGTCTTAATGCCCAATTTATATGCGATATGCAAAAGACATTCCATCATGTTTATGCGCGCATGCAGTGAAAAAAGTCCGAGCTCCATCAAGTCATCTTCTGTTGATTTATTTTTAATTTTCTCCGAGTCGTTCATCTCCGAAGGTTTCGCCAAACAAATGTAGCACACTGCATTCGATCTTGCGTTAGGAGAAAGGTATGTTTTTATTTTAGCATCAACCATGGTGAGCATTAGCTTATGACTCACCATATTGCTATCACAATCAGATGGTTGGAGAGCTGATATTTCAACGGTGAGTCTTTCGTTTTCTTCCTTTACCACTGATTCACTTTCTTTAACAAAGATGAATTGTACTGGACGACAATAAGCTGCTGAGCAAGGTTTCGGTTTCTCCCATACTGTGATGTCTTCACATGTCATCTTTAGTGGTGATAACGAAGTCATGAAGATACTAGAGTCATCTTGGGTAGAATCCATCTTCTGTTTGTATCTGCTTTGGCTGGATGCTCCGTCGAAACCGTATTTTAATATTAAAGAGAGTTCTTTATTTTGTATACTTTCTGGCAAAGATTTAATTATTTGCTGTCAGATCTAGCAAAGCTTGCAGTGAAATTTTTGCTGAGGAATCTGTCACCGTAATTGAATTTTTCTGTTCTGGTGGTAAGCATACCATTTTCTCTTTTTGCACGTAGTAATACGAAGGGTACAAGAGCTTATGGCCTTCGCGAATTGCTGATTCTCGCAAAGTATTGCCACTTAGATAATTTGAGAGATATCAGTAAACCAAGTGCTTTTTGGGGCGAAAACGTTTCTTTACTGGTTGGTTTTGTAATTAAATATTGAAGTGTGTCAATTGATTCTGGATGCTTCACCAGATATTCAATTACAGAAGCAATGTTGTTTTGGCCTTCATTTTTCAACTTAGAAATCGTTGCAAATAAGAGCTCACTAGAATCTTTGTCTGTCAGGTCTCCAGACCGCCTCTTTTTCGGTTTCGTTCCCAAGTCTTCAAAAGGTTTACGATTTGAGATTTTTCTTTTCGTCATAGTTCCAATTAATGTTGTAGATGGCTCCAAAAGAGAATCAGGAGCGCTTGATGACGATTCCAAAATAGTAACGTTAGAACTTGATGATGGCTCCGAAAGTGGCACTATTGAGCTTCCCTCATGTTGAGTAATCAAATTTATATTTTCCTTTAAGCAACTTGGCCAATCAACATCAGCCTGAAGCCAACCTTCGTATTCAGTTCGGAACTTCTCAGATTTCCTGTGTATTGAATCATATCGCTTCTGTGCAGCCCTAGTGAATCTCCGGCAAAATTCTTTTATTGAGACACAATCCTCTTCAGATACACTGTTGTTCAAACGAGTTAGCACGGTTTGAAACAAAAAATTATAGTCACTGAATTTTGGAGCGTTTTTCAAAAATTAAGAACATCCAAGTTTGTTACGATGCTTGCCATGATGTTTGTACTTTCAATGATTGAAGAATACTAAATGATATTCTTTTGGTATACGCTTCTATTTATTGCGATCGTCTTTAATGTATGTTCCCGAACAACTGATTTACTAACTACCCTCTTAATGCTAATTATGTGTCCGAACAAATAATTTACTAAGTACCCTCTTAATGGTAACTATGTGCCCGAACAACTGATTTACTAATTACCCTCTTAATAAATTATCCATTATTGTTATGAATTGTTTACGTTTTTTTAATATTTTTTTTAAATTTGTTATGAGTAATAATGACTAGGTATTAGGTGAGTATGTGAATATTAAATGTGATATATATGGGTGAGCATTTGTATTTGGGTGGTTAAAAACGAAAATAAACAAAAATTTTTTTTAATATTTTCAAAGATTTAAAAAAAAAAGCGCACGTTTGACCTTAGCAGGGAATATGTCAAAAAATCCAAAATAATTGATATATTAATAACCTAAGAGGATATTAGGCGCAATTGTGCGATAACGGAGTTATCATCATTTATTATGTTAACTCCATACAATTTTTTTGAAAAAATATGCAGAGTGAGCTGTTTACGATTTTAAACCTGAAAGTTAATTATATAAAGCATAAAATAGGTATTGTTAATCGTTTTCAAGCAAAAAAAGCGGCACTTAAAAAAAAATTTGAATGTCTATGAAACGCGAATGTCAGCCCACTGTGCGCCTGGGTTTACGGGAGCGTGGGAGGGGCATCACTTGAAACAAAAATAGAAAGCGATTCTATTTTGATTCAACTTGAAAGTCAAGTAGAACCATACTAAAGCGTAGTAGTAAAGAGTAGCGTTTACATGTTTCTACTAAAGTACTATCCTAAACACTAAGATTGTAAATCGGTTTTAAGTCATAGTGTGTGGGCTTGTATAAGTAAGTCCAATGTGTTGGATAAGGGTCTTATACAAATACACACGTCACATCTTCATCCCCGAAGTGATAGAAAGAAGGGCTCGTCACGTCCACATTTCACCAACTTTTCACTGTTACTGGATAGTAGAAGGGTCTAAAATGGAATAAAATGCCATTATACACTAATTAAAATTTTAATAATAGGAAAATAATGCGATAAAATACAATATTACTAGAGTACATACATCCAAAACATTCTTTCACTTTTCGAGTCACCTTTAATGCAGGGGAATGCTTTTAAATAACTGGTGTGAATGAAAATTGTATATAGCTAAACAGACATACATAATCTACTTCATGATTATATGATTATACACATTAATTAATATTTACAATATGTACTCAAGTTTACTATTGCACATTCAATACTTAAAATTACACATTGCATGAATGATATAACATGGTTAAGTGCGAGAGAATACATACTGGTGTTTAGGACTAAATCGTACAGACGAGTCTGGTCTTAATATTATTAAGGAGGAAAACGAGTATTGTCCTTTAACGAGTCGAAGTAGTTATCATGTCTTACCTCACCGATAGCGAGCAGTGGAAGTCTATGAGAATTACGCGCGTAAACAAAATTAAAAAAGCAGTTATAACGGATATATAAACTTGACCAATTATTAAAAAATTAACGCGAATATTATGTTGAAGGAATATCTATCACATTTGGGACCTATTTTATTAATTACATAAAAGTTATACTAAACTATACTCGTATGCGGTATTTCATTTGTATCCATTTTAGATGTAAATTTACTTTTCGAGTATAATGTCAATATTTTGTTACAAAATGTCGTATTTGATTATTATTTTGATATATTGTCAGGAATAGGGTGGTTTTACAACTAATATATACATATATTTTTATTATTAAATAAAGCATTCAAAGAGAATTTCGAATCTTATCTTGCTTCTATTATTAACTAGTAATTTCTTTCAAAAGATAACGAAATTGGTTCAGCCGTTTTCAAGCCATTAATCTCTTAACGAACCCGACCTTGTTTTATATTACATATATTATTCACCAATATTACTTAAAGTTGCAGATTCAACTTCGTTCAGTACTCTCATGTGACGTCATAGCTTCATATTCCATACACGTCAGTTAACTATTTATTTCCTAAACCAATGAATATTGTATGCCTTAACCATAGTTATTAGCTGTTTATATCAATCTACAGTGGTTACATATTGAATAAAACCTTGCAGGGTTATATATTATATATACAGGCAGTAACGTACATACAACGGGTAGGCACAAAATGGCGTATTGTGGCACCTTATTAGAAATTATATTACTACCCTGTATCAATTCACATATATATATATATATATATATATAACTGATACCTATCACATGGGCCCAGATAATTTCTAATAAAGAGAAATATAGATCGCTATATATTGGGCTCTATTGCATATTAAATGCAGAATCAACGACTAATCTAACTTAACTTAACCTATAGTGTGTACCATGATGAGATTATAAAGAATTTTCATAATTTTACTATCAATATGTCACATTTCACACGTCGACACAAAACATTTAAATAAAATACGATAAAAAAATTCAATAAAAATGATTAAACTTACTCTAAATACCGTAAAACATCTAAAATTTAGTAACAACTTTTTATAATGATTTAATACTATATATTTACAAAATAATGAAAAATGTCAGATTAGGTTGCCATGACAGTTATATATATATATTTATAAATAGTTTATATAATTAACTGGTAAATGTTTATATATCGTCGTAGATGATCCCGTTAGTTCCACAATAGAGGAATAAGTCAAAATGTCACATTTACTTACAGTTAGTACAATCACTTTGGTACATTATAACTAGTTATCATAGCCTTTCTTAAGCTAAGTCAGAATCAAATATTTACATTAACGTGTTCAAATCAAAACTGACATGTTTCAAAATCGACACAATTTTTGTATGAATATAGATTTATCTTGAAAATATTTATTAAAATAGTAACAACTTGGAATTATAGATTTTTGACATATGTCAGTTTAGATCTATGTTTATATGAATATACAAATTACAAAGTTTTTGCAGCCACTTTCTAGAGTTAATTTATAATGTGTCGCAAAGCTATTTATCCTATAAATACATCCACTCTAGTTCATCCATTTGCGACAGTTGGGCGCACCACACATACACATAATTTTGTGTGCGTCGTCTTCTATATCGAACTTGTAATCGTATGCCAACTGGGAAAGAATAGACAAGGATTATTATTTTATTATATAATCATAGAATCACGTCAAAGAGGTAAGCGTCATAAGAGACGTAACGTAACGTAACGTATTTTTGACATATTTATTTGTGTATTTATTTCTGCTTATTGTAGGGTCTATTAAAGGACATTGCTAAAAAAACCCAGAGTCGATTAAAATAATTCATGTACTTTGAAATAGGCCAAATATAGTATGTTACAAATATCATATTCGATTGGCCCTAAACAATTAACTTAATCGACTCCGGCTGACTTTTTGGTCTTGTATAGACCAAAAACCCAGAGTCGATCTTATGGCATTGTCCTTTATTGTATCTGCATTAGATTTGATATAATTAAAGAGGTCAGCCACACGATCCCTTTTTAGGCTTCTTCTTTAGCTTTAACTAATACTCTCCAGCCATCTTGATCGTCGTTGAGATTTTATAGACAGAATCTGTGTTCCGTTGTGAGGTTGCATTTGGATTCACGGTTGTTAATTTAAATCTATTAATATTCAAAAAACATCAGACCTTTGGGGATTATCAGTAAAATCTGTGTTCAGTACCATTGATGTCAGTGCTCCCTACTTGGCAACATTGTTTAACGATTGCATCGGTTGGTGCGGTGGTGTATATCCTGATCTAATGAAACACAGTAAAGTTATACCTTTGGTCAAGGCTGGCATTGCTTCCGATCCGTGTAATTTCAGAACGTTCTCAGTGTTGCCAACTTTGAGAAAAGTATTTGAGAAAATATTTTAGAGCAATGTTAGCTCATTTTCATAAATGATTTCATGAGAACCAGTTTGGGTTTATGAACGGACTTTCAAACTACCGATTTTAGCATAGAGTTATTGAGAGGCCCAGGAGGATAAACATGATGCATTTGGTGTTCTGTGACTTGTCCAAGGCGTTTGATTGCGTCCACCATGATATATTTATCAGGAAGTTACATCACTACGGAATAAGAGAAAGGCTCTCGATCTACTGACTTCATATTTAAGCAACAGAATCAAGAGGCTCAATGTTAATGGTACACGCTCGAAGGGATCGATTGTTACTATGGGCGTGCCACAGGGTTCGGTATTTGGCCCCTTTTGATTTCTAATGAATTTATAGTGACTTACCCTGCTATGTGGGTAAAAACAACATGATTGTTTTGTTTACTGATGATACTTCTCTAATCTTTAAAACTGCCAACTTGAAAACTATGACAGTCAACAATGCAATCTTAAATGTAGTTCCTTGGTTATATAACATCATGCTAGGATCAATAGGAGCGGAGCAACAGCAAAATATGTTGCAAAAACGGGGAAAATGTATTTATTTCGAAAGCTTCCGTTGCGTGCGCTGCCTAAAAGGTTAGAGCTATGCAAGAATTATGTACTGAAGCATTGCTGTGCCTTAAAAGTTCTAATTTCTCGCATAATATTGCCGCACATAAATACGAAATTGATCATAAAGTATTTAATAATGAATTTGGCTTTGACTTTTAATAAAATGTACGGAAACAGGCGAGGGGCTGGTGGTCTAGTGGTAACCGACAATGTTAACACATTGCAAAGGTTAAGCAACATCGACTCAGGTCGGTCTTAGGATGGGTGACCATTTCTTAAGACACAGACCCCCTCCGTGCCTCGGAGAGCACGTTAAGCCGTCGGTTCCGGTTGTCATACAAACATCTATGACAGTCGTTAGGGGTAGTTGGAGCCCTTAATCAAAAATCCAACCGGTCTAAATACAGAACTTCGATATCGCCCATGGGTTGTGGAGGTCAGATGGCAGTCGCTTCACGGAAAATATAGAAGTTCGGCCGAATCCAAAGCCGACCCCAACTGAGCTGGGAAAAAGCTCGGTGAATGATGTACAGAAACAGGTGCAGGCGTATCTGGGAATAACATATTGTAGGTATATCAGCTAGTATTACAATTAAATGCATACCTCCTCTCCTCTCGCTATCCTTCTCTTGGCGAAGATAATGATCCTGAGATGCCTGTCCACCTCCACGGTCTCGGCCACGCAGTTGGGCTGGCACGAGTGGTTGATGTAGCGCGCCAGGCCGCCCGACAGCGTGGCGTCCACCACGCGCCGCTCGTCCAGCCGGAACATGTAGATGCCGCGGTTCTGTGGACCATTATGTATTTGTTCGTTAAACTATCATATTGTGACACGATCTAATGAGATATAATCCTGACTATTTTTCCCAATGAGATAAGCAGAAAGTATCTGGTTGGCCCTCTATTATGTGAGCCCACGACCTCTGGTTATTCTCGAGGCATGATCATGTCATGTAGAATACATGATCCTACGTAACACCAGCCACATCCACACACAACGCTATTTTTTTTTAATAATATAATTGATAAAATTACAGTTACATTACCTTCGCTTCGTATTTCTTCTCCCGTATTTCCGATAATTCAGACCGTATAATTTCTCCTATGTATTCAATAACCATTGTGTGTTTTTCTAGATCCCTAGCTGCGTACAGGCCCAGTCCCGAGATCTTAGATCTGGAATAAATAGATTATTATATTATTATCTATAAATTAAATCTTAGTCACTTGAAGCTCCGGCCTGCATTGGCTATTATAGTGTGACACGCCAGTCCCCCACTGGCGCGGAAAGTGGTATAATACTTTCCGAGCTTGATGATAAAAACCTTTGTAACAGCTTAAATATAATAGCTATAGTGAAAATACATTTGCATAAGTGACATTGTCGCACCGTAATCGTAAGTGCGATAATAACGCTCCATTGCTATAATGTATATCTATCACAAATATGTTATCGAATAAATAACAAAATAAGTGTGTACGTACTACGTATACGACTTTACCGTAGAACGTTTACATAAAACGTCGTTATATTGGACGAGTACGTATAAGGTACTCACATACATGTTAACATAAATGTGTATGCGGCAGGCGTGTGGCGGCGCCACGTGTCCGTGTCAGGTGTGAGGTGGTTACCTGGCGAGGTAGACATTGTTCCGCCACTCCAGCTTCATCTTCTTGTACTGCGAGCTCTTGGTGTGCACGAACTGCTTGGAGTACGGACAGGTGGGGTGGTCGGGCTGCTGGGGGGGCGGCGGCGGCGCGGCGGGCAGCAGCGAGCGCGTGGGGCGGCGCCACGAGCAGCGCGCACGCACCTCGCTGCGGGCGCACCCCGAGGGGTTCACCGCCAGCCCGCCCTCCAGCAGGGCCGAGCGCCCGAACTTGAACCGGTAGTCCGATAGTGTCTCGATGCCTACACCACAATATTATGTAATAAGTAGTTGGCTTTACAAGCAGAGGCTGGCTTAAGATAAGATGGGTGGAATAATAGGAAAAGAGTGACAGGGGACACGACATCTGACAGAGATGTGTGGAGATGGTTTCTATAGGCAATCCAAAAAGGATTAGAAAGGGCCTCTAAAAACCTATCGAATGGTACCAATAAAATACCACATTACCGAGTCAAACAGTGCCGGTAATGTAAAAAGTGGATGCGGCCGAGTGGATCAGCCATCCTTGCCTTGTGCGACACGTTCTGGCTGCTTATAAAGTTATACAGTACAGACATAAGTAAATTACTAACAAGGAGCTACGGTCGCTGCCGTGGTACTGCGCTGCAGCATGCAATTGAGCAAAGCTACTATTGTCATATTTTTGGTCAATAACTTTTTTGGTCAATAACTTTTTTGGTCAATAACTTTTCTTGGTCAATAACGTTTTTGAGGGTACTAAATCAAAATTCGGTCTCGAACAAAACCTGCTCCTGAGAATACTTGATTTATGAGTGAAAAAATCATGAATATCGGTTGTTGACATATTTTTGGTCCATAACTTTTTTGAGGGTCTTAAATCAAAATCCGGTCTCGAACAAAACCTGCTCCTGAGAATGCTTGATTTTCGAGTGAAAAAATCATGAAAATCGGTTGGGTAGTTGTCGAGAAACAATTCTACATCGAGTTGCATTGAAGTCACCTGATAAGGAGAATTATATTTTTTTAAATAAAATATCGCTCGTTACGAGACGTATTCACGTAGGAGCAACAAATGGCAAACAGTAGTGTCCATGACACAGCCACACCTAATTTTTATTCAATAGTGTACGAACAGCTCGTAGTGAAAATTAAACAAAACACAATGAAGTTTATGGAACAGCGAAGTCATGCGCTGTAATCGCTGTTTCAGTGAAAATGCAATATTTTGATCTTTATTTTTTAAATAAAGTAAATTCTCCTAAAATAATTGATTCCTTGATTATTTGATATAGTCACACCTATTGGCATAGCGGCAGGTAAACGAAGATGATGTACTGACCACCGATGTACATGACCTTTTCTTTTGAGTTTTGACATGATGTGGTCCAGGAGTTAGTGACACTGTGTGAAGCTAACTATGGCGATCGTAGGTTTGAATCTAACCCATGTCAAAAATTTGTGAGATCAGCATAATGGTTTGTTCTAATTTCTTTTTATTTTACACATTTTTTTTTCTAAATATATTAGGACAAATGAACACCCATAGTTTTTGAATTTGATCGTTATCAACATACTAAAATACAAATCTTTTGTATTTATTATATTGGCATAGTTATAGTATCCTACAATACGATATTTCTGAGTATCTCACCAGGTAAACTCTCTAGGACTCGCACCACGGCGGGTTCGGTCAGTCCGAACAAATCTTCCCCGGTTACATAGTTGGGCCACAACTTCAAGACGCCATCCTCGCTACGTCCTTCACGGAGACCGGCCACAGCATCCAACACCTAGGATTTCATCAAATTCATTCATTTCACTATTAATCATCTCCAGTGAAGAATATCATTTACAGGCATAAAATAATCTTTAATTGAATAAAAAATAAGAGACTTTTTAATTTTCGTTTATGCATAATTATCTATTGTACGTTTCTTGAGCGACCAATCGCTAGATATCGCCACGGCTTTCGATCAGACGGGAGTGTCATGTGTGTATCGGCGTGATGATATCTATGTATGTATGTATGTGTCTAGTATGTAAGTGGTACGTACGTTGGCCCAGGCGGCGCGGGGCGTGGCCGCGGCGTGCTCCACCTTGGGCTCGTCCTGCGCGCGCACGTGGAAGCGAGGCCGACCTTCCTCCTCGGAGATCCAGCACAGGTAGCGGCAGCGAGTGTTGGAGCGGACCATCGACCAGTAGAAACGGACCTGCAACACAATACATCAAAATACTCTATCGTAATTCAGATAAGATGGGTGACTATTGGTATTTGTCGTATTAGGTCAAATACGTGGCCGTGTTCGGGGAGCATTTTTTTAAAGCGTGTTGTCAAACGACTTGTCATACGGCAAACGTCACCATACCCAGCATGGGTACGGTCTGCCCATCATTTGAAATACGGTATAGTTAACAAATGGCTTGTATGATGATTGATGAATACTTTTTCCCTGCAATTAGATTTTTAAATGAAACAAAGCCTGGGAGTCTTTTGGTAAACAGTAAACTATCGTGTCTGCCAAATAATGACACCCAATGTTGGGCATAAGCCTCCCCCATAGAGAGGGGGAATACCACGCTAGCCGGACGGGTTGGTATAGGCTTTTGTGTCGGGTTTTCCTTCTCATTTATCTAAGTTGATACATAGTCCGCGGGACCATAAAGTATGACTACTCACAATTTTATACCCAATAGGATAGATATAATTGGGTGTGTGGAAGGCTGCCAGCTGGTGAGGCAGCAGGTGTCCGGGACACAGGAAGATCAGGCCTCCGACCCGGATGAGGTGGTTGGTGTCCGAGTGCAGCATAACTGATGCAACTTGACGTTGCTCGTCGCGGGATATGTACACCCGCCGTTGTACGCTCAGCGTTGTTAGTTCATTGTCTTTCTCGTTCTGCAAAATGTATGTCATATTAGAAGGATTGATTGTTTAAGACTAAGGAGGGCTTTGACCGGTGTCAATTGTCAATGTCAACATTTTATACGTTTCACTGTATTATCCAACAAAATTAAACTACGAGGGTGGATTGAAAAGTAGTCTGACTAACACTGATCCATTTAGTTCTAAAAATCAAATCTACCCACATTATTTAGTTCAGTTCACCTGTTAATTGTGTGAAGTTTGAAACGTGTGCGATAATTAGTTTTAATTTTATAAATTTATTAACAAAGCAATCTGACATCATTTCCGCAAACGGAGCAAATCGAGCAGCGTGCCGTCATTAAGTACCTCCATAAGAAGGGGCTGTCATCAAAAGCCATCCATGATGATATGGTCAGTACATTAGGGGATTGCGCTCTTTCATATTCATCCGTCAAAAAATGGATAGCAGAATTCAAGCGTGGTAGAGAGAGTGTGAAAGACGAACCCCGCTCTGGAAGGCCTTCGACGTCCACTACTGACGAAAATGTTAAAAAATACTCGACTTAATTTATGGGAGACCGCAGATTGAAAATTAGAGAGATAGCCGAGATTATAGGCATCTCTTATGAACGTACTCAAAACATAATAGTCAACGTGTTGGGTTTCCACAAGGTGTCTGCGAGGTGGGTTCCGCGACTGCTTTTAGTTGAGCAAAAAAGGATGCGATTGACTATTGCACGCGACTGTTTGGACTTATTTAAAGCTGATGAATGTAATTTTTTGAATCGTTTTGTTACTATGGACGAAACATGGGTTCATTACTGTACACCGGAAACAAAACAACAATCAAAACAGTGGAAAAGACCTGGTTCACCACCCACCAAAAAAGCTAAGTCGATTTCGTCGGCAAGTAAGGTGATGGCTTCAGTATTCTGGGACTCGAAGGGTGTGATTATGGTTGATTATCTTGAAAGGGGTCAGACTATAAACTCTGATTATTACTGCACCTTACTACGTCGTTTACGAGAGGAAATAAAAGAAAAACGTCCAGTAATGATCAGAAGAAAAGTCCTGTTTCATCATGATAGCGCTCGTGTTCACACGTCTGTCCAATCAATGGCAGAAATTCACAACTGTGGCTTTGAACTGTTACCGCATCCACCTTATTCACCTGATCTGGCACCGTCAGACTTTTTTCTGTTCCCTAACCTAAAAAAGCACTTGGGAGGTCAAAGATTTTTGACAAATGACAAGGTCAGTAGCAGCAGTAGACGCATATTTTGACTCTAAGGAAGAATCATTTTTTTTCAACGGGCTAAATGCTTGGAAGGGAAGATGGCAAAAGTGCATTGAACTTGATGGTGATTACGTTGAAAAATAAAAATATATTTCATTTATTATGTATTTATTTTCTTGGTTAGGCCGATTACTTTTCAATCCACCTTCGTATTATGACATTTCAAGTAGAGTAGTAGAAAAAATATCCCAAAGATTTTAGTCTAAGTATAATTATTACCGTGATAGTTTGACACCAGTGTAACTTTGAGTTTATTCGAATCCAGCCTAATTTAAATAGGAAAGTTAGGAAGTTTGTTTTTTTTGGTCGAATAATCTTAAAAGTAAGTGGATATGGCCGAAACTTAGCGTAAAAGAAACGTAACTGATAACCTGAAAGAAATTATAGGAGAATTTGTTTGCTATCGGTACTATGTTCCTGTTGGAATCAGAAGTTTTACCATACGGATGGAGTTGCGAGCAATAGTTAGCATAATACTAAACCGATTACAAATATAAAAGTAACAGTTAAACAACGAAACTCACCTTCGGCGCATGAGACGCGCAAAATGCTGTCTTGTTTTTATAAAACACACAGTTATCCTTGACGGCACATCCAAGATGGTATACGCTGCCACAGCGCACCTTGAAACATCTCACTGTGGCGCCCAACCTTCGGCACACGGCACACGTCGCGTTAGAACCGGCTGCTAGTGCTGTCTCGACGTTCATCAGAGCACCACTAACAGTCTCATACACACCTTCCGACCATAACGCACAGTTTAAATGCACCCAGCGATCGACGTCACAGTTCAAAAGTCGTGACACTCCATCCGCTACTCCATCACTTTGTATACCACAAAGCTCACATTTCCTAGAATCCTCATTAGTCACTGGCATTATGGCTACCCCAGTACGGAAGACCAACTCTGTGAGCTCCCTGTCTGTGGGCCGTTTGTATTTGACTGGCGGACCAATACATCCTGGTGACCAGGCCTTGTAACGAATACCCCGGAACTTTTCCTTCTCGGCAGTACTACTCTGATTACTCTTATCATCCTGCTCACTTTTTAAATCTTCATCTAGCGCGCTGACGTCATCGCCAACCTCTTTCATCAACTCATCGTTATCAAGCGAATCCATAAAAGACAAGTCCATTTTTTCATCCTTGATATCAGGTTTTATGTCCAAGTCGTCTGTTTCCATACTTTCAGGAGTACCTGTGTCAAAATCATCACGGTCCTTTGAGATGTTAGCATCCGTGTCAGATTTCTTATCTTCCTTGGCTGCCGACTTAGATTTACGATCGAGAATAATATTTGTAGGTCGCCAAGCGAAACTCTCATAGCACTGTGTGCTGCAAAAGTATAATTCCGAATCACTGTCGCATAAAATTTCTTCAGCGTTTCCTTTGTTGGCGGAAAGTAACGGGAACTCGGAAGCTTTTGCTCTTACCACAGAATCGAGTATAACGACATCGCAGTGTCGGCAGAATTTGGCTGCACCGTTTAGTATACTTTGGATGTCGATAGGTGTTCCTTCTTTGCCGTCTTTTCCTTTAGATCTATATAAACCAAGTTTATGAGAGGGTGGAGTGGCAGTTCTCTCAATAATCTGATAGGAAGTCGGTGGTGGAATATGCAAAATCCCTGCAAGTTCTTTTAATACGCCAAGAATATCTTCTGCTGCACCAGAGGTTAAAGTAAGCGTCACAGTAACATTTTCATTAGTCTCTGTACTGCCCGGCGAGTCTACGTTCTTAGATTTAGCGGAATCTGTATCCAAAGTCTTCAATGCCCTTTGGTTCTCCTCTTCTTCCTTGACTTGGTAGAGCGATACCGGCTTGATTCTAATCGGTACAGGTGCTATGATTGCAATGACCGGAGATATACGACCGGTAGCGGGGTCGCTATCTTCATCCTCCTCGTCATCGTCAATGAGTTTCAGACCAGGGAACCTGTTCAGAGGTTCCGTATCAAAGCCTTCTGGACTTGAACAGCTAACAATACTATCAGGTGTATCAGTGTCACGCTCTTTACATATGAAGTCCAACTTTTTGTCTTCCGGATCTTCGTCAAATACAATAGGTTGAAATTCTTGATCATAAAATCCTCTCTGAGTAGACGCAGGTGGTTTTTCTGGTATTGGCTCTTCATCCCCGAATGGTTTCGTATTGTAGTAGTCAGCTACATTTGGTATTTTCGCATTGCCGAAATCGCCCGTTAAATCACCCTTTAATATATCATAATCTTTATTCTTCAATTTTGTCAAGTCTCCAGATCCGAAAAGTGGACAAACTGCAAAATTTGTAGTAAGAGCAGGTTCTTGTATTTGCATCGTTGGCATAGTACGCAACTGCACCATTAGGTTATCAATGAAAGTATCATAATCTTCTTCATATCTAGAACCCTTCCGCGGTCTCTTTTTGGTAGTCGGTGCATTCATATTGTTTTCAGCAGCTTGTTTCATATTCATTTGTATTTTACGTTTCTTTTGCTGGTATTCACGTCGCTTACGTTTCTTAGCCTCAGACGGTGTTTCTGGAGCTACTTCACACGGAACATCCATGTTGACGCTTTCGGGGTACTCTTCCTTCATTGGTTGATCGAGTTTGCCCTGATCAGACGCCGTTGATATGCCAGACGTGGCAGACTGTTGAGAGCTTTCATCGAGTAACTCTCTCTTTACTTCCAATGGTGAGAATCGATGAATAGGACTTTGTTGTGGAGGAGCAATTTCCTTCTTTATAGCTTGATGCAGCTGCTGGTTTTCCAAATTCATAGAATACATAGGCATAGATTTTATTGTGGGTGAGCTCTCTGGCACCGGTGTAGTTTCCTCCTTATTAATTACTTTAACTGGTGGCTTGCGGACATCCATTAGTGATTGTGTAGAAGTTTGTGCCATTGGCGAAATAGTAGAAGTAGGAATAGGAGTTTGCATCGGCCGACTGACGAACGGAGAATTCACTACTGTGTTGTGTATGTGTCTAGGAGAATTCTTTGGTATTTCTACTTCCGGTGTCAAAGATAGAGTTGGCGGTGGAATTGAAGGTCTAGCAAGCTGAGCTTCTAAAGAAGGGATACTTCCTAAAGCTGGTGCAGTCCTTTGTATAGTCATAGGTCGTTGGGAAACTACTGCAGCAGCTGTAGTGGTGGTTTGTAAAAGTTGCTTCAACAAAACATTTTGAGATTCGTCATTCTTTTGATTTGTGGTAGATTGTTGGTTCTGTTTGTTTGTAGTATCGGCGGAACCGGTAGAAGTATTTGGATCGTCAGTTTCCATAGGTTCTGATTTCACTACAACAGCTTCTACGCTATGCCTTTTAGCTGGTTGAATATGTCCAACAATCACTTCCGTCTTAGCTTCGTCTGTAGATTTAGACCTCTTTAATGGTGAAGTCAATTGCGTATGTAATAATTTTGACGTGGTGATGAAGTTTATGGGGCCTTGAGGTGGTTTTGGCTGCATTTGGTTGATGCCCGAGGTTACAATACTATGTGTGCGAACTGTTACATTTGGGGGCAGTTCCTTGTTACCCATTAGCCTTGAAGTCATGACTAGAGCCGGAGGCTGACTAGAACTGATGCTTTGTTGGTTGTAAGATAAGTTACTAGTATTAATTTGCCGCGAAGGTTGCAATAAAGTATGTCCCAGTATGCTGGTAGGCAAATTTTGAGTTTTTTGCTGATAGTTGCTTATACTAGTAGTGATAGTATTAGAGTGCATTATATTAGCGGGCGTTGTGGAACTATGTATTTTAGAGAGAGCCGGCATTTGTATAACTTGAGAAGATGTAGATGTGGAAACTGAATCTTCAATAGAAGAGAATTGTTGTTGATTGGAAATTAAAGGTAATTGCGCCGGTGATTTCATAAGTGAACTTGGCATACCTACAGGGGAGATGATAGGAGAAACAGTTGGAGATTTTCTCATTTGCCCCATGTTCGATAAAGTATTCACTCTCGAGCCAATTGCTTGAACGGCACTCATAGTCATATTGTCTGTATTTTGCATAGATGTAACAGGCTTATCAATTCTTTGTATTGGTGATGGTCTAGATGCAGTCACTTCAACTTTAGAAGAAGGTAGTAGATTCTCAAAGTTAACTTGAGTGGGAGCTGTAGCGTCCGTATTTTTCCTTATTATTGTTTGTGTCTCTACCTTTGAAGTGTTAGTGCTTAAAGATGACATGATAGTCCGTAATTGTTGAGACACGTTAGCCATGTTCGATGTTAACTCGGCTGGTTGTGATAAGGGTGACAACTGCGGAACAGTAGCTGATTGCAATGCAAGTCTCTCCGGTTCACGTTTGACAAACGTCGCCGTCGGTTGCTCTGTAACTTCTTTCGGCTCTGGCTTGGGAAGATTTAAATTCGCATGTTGTGGTGGAATTGGAGGTTTTGTTTGTTGTTTGACTGCGAACTGTTTATTATCATCAGCAATGTTTTCGAATATACACAACATATCTTCGAAAGTTTCGACGTGTTTATTGGTCCCTTCGGCCGTTTCAGAGTGTTCTTGCATTGTAATGTCGTTCAAATATCGTTCCTGTGATGGTGTGGGTGATGGAATTGATATTTGGACAGATTCCTGAGCCATGTCCGATGTTATCTGCATGTTGGAATCTATCACCATTTCTTTTCTTTGGTTGACAATAGCCTTTAAAGTTTTGATGACATTTTCGTCAGGTGTAGGTTCAGACATCTGACTAGGTGGCGGTGGTTCTGCCATACTTTTATTGTAAGACAGTAAAATATTATTCTGAATATTGTCTTCCGGTTTGTCATCATCGTCTCCTTCCATTATATTATCCGGGATTTTTTCAGGTATAGGGTCAGGACTTTTTATTTCTGCTTTACCTAAAGTTGTACGATCCGACAAACACAGTGTATGCGGCAATTCCGTCTGCTGACTTATTTCATTTTCAATGTCTATGTCTTTTGACTGTTCTTTGAATATGCTTTGTCTCTCCATTTGCGATGCTCCTTGTGAACTTATACTAGATATTGGTTGATGAGAAGTGGACGACATTGGATGGCTATCTTTTTCAGAATTAGTTTCCGACGTGACCGTACTATCTGGGGATGCAGCGTCGTCTTGAAATATCTTTGCCGGTAGTGTGACGTCATGTGTCATAGATAAACTCGACAATTTCGAGTTTGACAAAGAGAGCATCATTGGTTTTTCAATAGTTTTGAGAATTTTCTGTTTAACTTGATTTTGTGTTAATAAGGAAACTGGTACTCGGGGTTGGTTTAAATTGGTAACTTTTGGTACATTCGACGATATGACGCTAATAACTGAACTATTCGGTTTAGCCAGCGCGGCCGTGGACATATTTATCGCTAGAGGTTGGTTTGATAAGTTCAGAGGCATTTTCTTTATATGTGTTTTCGATCCACCGGGGTGGCTGGTAGGAATAGGCATAGAAAGGTTAGTCAAAACGGGCACAGATATTGTCTGATTAGCAATAGAGACAGAAGCGACAGTGGCCTGGGATACTTCGTCATGTATTTTAGTAGTAGAGTGAGGTGATAACATGGTGGCATTAAGGAGCGGCAAACGAGCCAACGGTGAACTAGACGTATTCACTAACTTAAACTGCTGGACATTAGACGCTGATTGTTTGCCAGTGGAAAGGCTGATAACCGCCACGGTCTTAGTTGTGGTTTCCGTGCGCATCTGCGGCTGGACGGCTTCCTCGTCCTGTTCATCCTCAGGCTTGCCACTATCAATCAACTCCTCAAAGTCTTCCTCCGTGGCGATACGTTCCTGAGGAGATATATCGTCCGGTTCTACTAGAACGATATCATCATCGTCTAAATGTTCAACAAGTTCCTCGACTTCGTCGTCATCCTGTCGTCGCGGATCTTCAGCATGCTCCTCCTGGGTATAGTCCAAGGCGTCCTGTGAGTACAGTACGTAGCTCCTCGCGTCGTGTGAAGTCACCGGTACGCCTATATCGTCGATCAGCTGTGCTGGTCTCAGATGTGGGGGAGTTCGTCGTTTCAGTATGGATACTTTAGTTAGATGAGCTGGACGTCGTCGTTCGTCTTCTCTATGTGGCCAAGGCGGAGCTCCGCCGAACAGTCCAGGTCTGAAGTATCTGTATCCGGAAGGTATAGGTGCAGAGGCGTGAGGGCCGTGTAGACCTCCGCCGTGGTCATGGTTAGGGGCGGGTGACGCCGCGGGGGAAGCCGATGGGGTGGGCGTGCGAGCTACGTGAGGAGAACGCGATATCGATGGTGAGGAAGGTGCTCCGCCCATCGGACTGTATTGTTGTCGTTGGAGCATTTGTTGACGCTGAAATAATACAATGTTATTTCATTATACTTAAGACCATAGTCTAAATATTTAAAAAAATATCATAAAACTCAATGTTCTGAAACATAATTATGCCTTTTTTTATTTCGCGGCCGCCCCTACACATCCATTACCGGGCGCTCCAGGTACACCCTTGGAAGAATCCCCTGTGGACTAAATTATGCTGGCAGCTGCGTTTCCAACGAAAAATGTATTCATAGACATAATGACAAAAACTTAAATATCAAAGATATAAGTGTATACTTACAGCCATCTCATTAGCTGGGTTCCCAGGCGACGGTAGAGGCTGGGGGCTGCCCAGTGGCGAAGTCTGTTGCCGGCCGCCGTAAGGCACTCCCACTCTCATCCCTACAGATAAAAGATACAGTTGAATCTTACAGGGTTCAGAGAGTGTAGTGACGAGTATGAACAGGGTCTCAAGCGCATGTCAGTCTTGGAACAGGAACTGCACGAAGCCCACCACCTCATTTCCCACCTTGAGGCTGAGAAACGTGACACCATAGTATCCCATACCCATAACTTGTTTGAGGAGTTAGTTGATAGTGTGCCCAGCCTTGTTGCTACTGAACCCAGCTTAGAACCCACAATTACTATAGATTTAACAAAGGATGATACCTTAACAGCTCATTGTTCCAATCACAAGATGGGCATAGTTGAGTGCAGTAGAAACCAAATTAAGGAATATGTGAAAATTAATAAATACATAAGAAAAACACAAAAACTTATTAAAAGACAAAAAAGTATGTACAAAAAAGTGAAGTATATTAATGAGAGAAGGCAACTAGGCGATGAACTTGACATGTATTCATTATTAATTGAAAATAATCATAATAACAATATTTTAAAGTTAGAATCAGAAATTAATAATTTTAAAAAATCACTAGACATAATGACTGACAGGTATTGTAATGTTAAAAGTGAGTATCAGGAATACATTCTGGCCATGAAGGATCTTATGAGTCCAAATTCCACATTGACATCAAACAACCATTTAATTAGTCCTGAGCCGGTCTGTAAGTCCTCGCTGACTTCAAACATAAGCCCTTCACTTGAGTCAAACAAGAAACCCAGTGGTTCCTTCACCAAACAAAATATGATTAAATCTGAAATAGTGATATTTGTGATGAATTAGGGAAATCAATGGGCCAGTTACTTAGTTCATATTTAGAACAAAATGTTACTAACTATTGTATGCCAGGATTAACTTACTGTAACATTATAAAAAAAATAAAAGATTGTAATTTAAACAGCAGCTGTACACTTTTAATTTTGGTGGGAGATAGGGGAAATGCAGACAGAAATTTAATTGTAAATTGTTTAGAATTACTGAGCTTATTAGATGTTAAAAACATTATTTTGTTCACACTTCCTTATAGCCGTAGCTTGTCACAGGCCGAAAACAATCTTAGATATAAGCTAAATCAAACAATACATACATGTACATTTCATAATCCAAATAAATTCCATCTGATTGACATTAACATGTATTTAGAAAATAAATTGTTATTGACGGAAGATAAATTCTATTTGAATAGATATTTCAAGAGACAGAGAGCATCTTCGCTATCATATTTTATTAGTTATTCAGCCAAAAACTTGGCTAAACAATCTGCTTTTATTGAGCAGAAAAGTGACAATGTTTGTCTTGTGACCTTGGAATCTGTTCCAAAAAAGGGTGACAATAATTTAAACTTAGTTGTAGGACAATAGAGGAAATCCCTAGCAAATTAAATTTAAGGACAAAGGAAAAGTCTATGTTCTTGAATATTATTCATCAAAATATTGAAGGCTTTTCTGGCAAAGAGTTAGAGCTAGAATTATTTTTGAATGAAAAGTGTATCCATGTACTTTGTTTAACTGAACACTGGTTAAAAAAACATGAACTCTTAGTTAATATTGATAATTATAAAATCATTAGTGCGTTTACTAGAGATTCCGCTATGAGAGGTGGGTCTCTCATTTTAATTAATGACAAATTAAAATCAAAAGACCGAAAAGACGTAGTAGCACTCACAAGTGAGCGAAATATTGAACTATCATGTGCAGAGCTAGAACAATATATTATTATTAGCGTCTATAGACTACCTTCTGGAGATTACTACCAGTTTGAGTCCATTATGGAGGAAGCCTTAAAAAAGGTATGTAAATGTAAGAAGACTATAGTTGTATGTGGCGATTTTAATATTAATATTGATGTGCCTCTGGAAAACATACAGCATTGTTAATGAAGAAGCAGGTGTATACTTATCTCTATGTGCGATCTTGCTACCGGAAGCGGAACTACGTTTCCGTGACATTTGACAGATGTCATCACAGTTACACCAGCAAGGTGGGGAGCGCCGCCATTTGAGTTTGTCATAGCGTTGTGTACTTTCAACGAGTGCGGTCGTAATCTTAAATTATTACGTCAATCCGTAAAAAATAATTAAAATTCGTTCACAAAGTGATAATAAGATATGAAATCGCGTCAATCACGCCATTTATTTTTACTATCGCGAATTAGAAATATAAGTGAAGTGATATAATATTATGACTGACGAGTCATGCCATATATTTTCACCATCGCAAATCCGAAATATTTACGAATTAGTGAAGTTATAATAATATAATTATTACGAAATCACGTCGCTCACGCCATAATTATATATTCAAATTCATGAATGAGAAATAATAGTGATATTTCGTAACGAACGTGAACATGTCTCACAAGGTTGACGTTGGGGGTACCCGATACCTCTCAATCGTCTTCATTAAACCCTACAACGACTCAACAACCTCTTTTGCAAGATAGAGAGGTGTCTTCGAGCCAGTAAGCGACGGAAAACGATCCCCAGGTAACAGTCGATCCTTGAATCGACGTGTTATACAACCAGGTCAGTTTTCTTATATATTTTATAATGCATTAAGTGTGTTTTTAACTATGTACCTAACTTGAGTATAATCAGGGAACCCGTATTTGAGCAGTCAGTGAATCTGTCAACAGTGAATTTTTGACAAACCCGTCGATTTAGGGTTAGAATTCATTTATTTATTAAAGTAACTAGGACACATCGTGTTTAATAACAATACCATTATGTGAAACTGATTTTGAAGCTCTGACACGAACTATCAGCTCCCACGTGGCAGCATATTCGCTATAAAAAGGATGTGGCAGTTATACTCGCATTTGCAGTTCAGGGAATTAACGATGACACGAGTAGTTTGTTAGAGCAAATAGTGCATTTACACTCGGGCTTGCAATCTAATCGAATAGGCTCATAATCATTCTCATAAAATCAGAGGCCCTTTTTGATTAAATTTCTGTAACTTCAGTAAAACTCCTTTGCCTCCTAAATTATCCGGACAGACATTGCAAATGAGTTGATGCAAAGGGCCGAATGTAAACACATACGAGTACATAGGTGTCAGGTGTATTTATTAAAGATTAAATTAATAACGCAATTTCATAAAAAATATACACTTGTATGACCGCATTTGCATAAACTCCACATCCTTCTTGTGAGGATTTTATATTGACGAAACGAAATTCTGAGCTTTATTTTTGGTTATATTACCTTCTGGGGTAAAACAAAAATAGCGAATAGAAAAACATACAGGACTCGCACCTTTTAAATCATTTATTATAATATATAACAATATAATATAATATTTGTTATATATTCATAGTTATATGTCATACAAAGATCTTTAGACATTGTTGACAGGCGCAGAAGGCAAACAAATTTAGGATATTTGCAATCAACGGATCTCGACTAGGTACCCTCTAATATATATATAAAAAAAAAAACTTGAATGATGCAAACAAGACGTATCATGCAGAGATCCGCTTTCTTGTCGTCTCGGACAACAAAATACCTCTTTGATCTAGGGGCATTACACGTAGCCTCTGAGCAAATGCCCAGTTTCATTATCGAAGTGTTTCTTCGAAAGAAAAACTATGACACAATGCGTTCAAGCCTCGAGTTGAACAAATTTATAAAGGAAAAACATTTTCGTCTGATATATCATGCGTCCATTCTAGATTTTCGCCATCAGGGAGACTGGATAATTAAAATAGATATCTTTCAGGCACACTTCCATTTGTCGGGTGCAAAAAAAGGATACTACCATTTCTTAAGGGTGATTTACGAAGACCAGGTAAAACCAGACCAGCCATACCTTTTTCATCCGTAACATCATAACATGCTGGGTCACGGAGACCCGGCGTGCAATGGGTGTCGGGTTCTAGTGTATCTAGACGACTCCCTACTGGTCAATGAAGACCAGTCCAAGTTCAGCTTTCAGGCTGCGGAAGCCGTGAAGCACTTGGGAAAATGCATTTTGGCTTATAATGGTCAATGAAGACCAATCCATGTTTTGCTTTCAGGCTGCGGAAGCCTTGAAGCACTTGGGAAAATGCATTTTGGTTTCTAATGGTCAACTGAGACCAAATCAAGTTATGCTCTCAGGCTGCGGAAGCCGAGTAGCACTTGGTAAATCTATGATGGCAAATCAATTACGAGAAGTCTTATTATATCGCCAACGCAAGATCTGGAGTGTGTAGAGAGTCGTTGGCAGACAAGAGTACAAGAATACAATGGCAGTACCACGAACAAGAAGAATACCCTGCCTGAACATTGCCTTAGACCGTTGCCCCAAGAAATTTCATCAGAGTACTGCAAAGTATATTGGGCCAGTTAAACGTTGCGAACTTCCTGGTGGCGCGGTACAGACTTCACTGTTGAAGAAACTGTACCAAAATACGATATAGTGGCGCGGAGCTACGTGTCACATAGTGCTAATTTTAGAGAGCCTGCAACCCATTACCAGGCGACGTACGCTTCGGATAGGGGCTGAGGGTGCTCATTTGAAGGGCAAGTTTATGTCCAAGACCAAATGGTCTTGGACATTACGGACTTGCGAACTACCAACGAAATGGGCACTGCAGCAAGTATGAGTTGCATTGGTAAATCGCAGCTATCGCGAGTACATACACTTATCAGTACATCATGTGCCAGACTAATACAACAACAAAATAGTGGACAGGCTTACACGGAGGCAATCACCAACATTTGTGAGTTGCTGGCTTACTAGTGAATCTTCTACCTCAAGCGACTGCAGAAGTCTTTTGGAGGTGACCGAGATAAACAACCAATAGTGTATGTGAGGTTTGTTAGTGGCAACTTCTACCACAAGCGCCTGCAGAAGTCTTTTTGAGGAGGACGAGATTTACAACCAATAAAGTAAGTTGGTAATTAGTAATAACTTCTACCTCAACCGACTGCAAAAAGTCTTTAGGAGGTAAGGTTCGAGGGCGTCTCGAAAAACCGTCTTAGTACGTACTGATCGACTACAGTCATCGAAACAGATTAACAGCATACACAAAGGCTCTCAGCAGAAAATGGGTTTATCTAACATTCTAACATGGATGTTCCTCCACTAAACGAGGACCTAAGTCCTGGCAAATCTGAACAGTGCCTGGGGAACGTACCTAGTAGGAGTTACCTCGAGCTTTCTAGTTTCTTAAATCAATCTTAAAACAATCGAATAACCATTTAAAACTCTTTACGGAAAACCCTAATAATTGTAGTGACATCATCTTCTCCTCCACTGGTAAAACATTAAACCTATAACTTTTGAGGAAGGGGGGGGGGGGAGCATAAATAAGTCACTCCAAAGCAATACTTACTACTCGTAAATACCTGTCGAAGTGACTTACAACCTATTTACTCGATACCTTGTCGAACTCTCTGAAAAACCCCCAATTGCCCTAACCAGCGGAAATTGCAACAGATTTTATATATCTATTTTTACAAGAAAAGTTAGTTTTTTTGTGGACCCCAAGAGCAAGAAACTTTTTCTAATTTCATAATAAAACATATTTAAGACCATAGGAGTAGCTAAACCGAAAGGTGTCAAACCATAATTTACATGGGATCCACAAATACTTTTAGATTGAATATCGATATAAGTAGTATACGAAGATTTCATAATCTTATCAACCGACTTCCAAAGGGGGAGTAGGTTGTAGATTTGACTGTATGGTTTTTTTTTTATTGCTTTAAATATCTACAGCCTTTTTTTTTCTATTACCCACAATTGTGGTCAATAAACTGATACCTGAAAATAGATAAATACTTCTAATAGATAAATGTGCATCTAGTTAAAATAGGAGAACGGCAGCAAAGGACTTAAGTAATCTATTTTACTATAAATATAAATCAGTCATATTGTACATAATACAACTTAAAATCAGTCATATTGTACATAGTAAAACCTGCTTCACGTACTGTAAATGGAGATTAGGTACAAACTGTACTACATGATAACATGATTTCCGCTTCTTCAGTGGCCAACAGTGGCCTGTTTCCAATGATCAGATATCAATCCCTAGAGGAAACTTTAACATGGGGTAGCTGGAGATCTTCCTGTACGTTTTTATCATATAAAATAAAAAGAAAAAAAAAAAAATACTAAAAAGAAAATCGAAATGTATCTTTCAATCCCCTTATGCCATCCGCACTTCTGTATGCATAACATAAAAAACCAATTTTAATAATTACCTATAGGCTATTATAATTATAGATTAACTAATAAATGCGCACTCATTGTGTACCTATTCTTATTTTCATAGTCAAAATTTGAAGTCAAAAGAATTATAACTAAAATCTTAATTATCTTTATCCTTAATCATCATAGCGTTGTGTCTTTTCCATATTTCTCACCAGCAGATAACAAACACGTCTTCATTAACAATGATGTATGTTTTCCAGAGGCACATCAATATGACGGTTTTACATAAAAATAAAACCGATATTATGTGCCGAGAAGGAAAACATACAGCATTGCAGGAAGTTCTTCCTGGTGAAGACTATGACAAACTCAAATGGCGGCGCTCCCCACCTTGCTGGTGTAACTGTGATGACATCTGTCAAATGTCACGGAAACGTAGTTCCGCTTCCGGTAGCAAGATCGCACATAGAGATAAGTATACACCTGCTTCTTCATTAACAATGCTGTATGTTTTCCTTCTCGGCACATAATATCGGTTTTATTTTTATGTAAAACCGTCATATTTTAGAAAACTCTCAGTACTCGCTCAGGTTCCTCAACATTTTTAAATCTTTTAACTTACAAAATCTTTTTTGTGAACCAACTCGCACCACAGCCACATCAGCTACCTGCTTAGATAATATTTTTTCTAACAGCGATGTAGATGAGAAACCTATAATACATTTTATAAATTCAGATCATGCAGGTCAGTTAGCTAGATTTAAGTACCAACATGTTCCATTATCAAAAAATATTGTTTGTAGACCAATCACAACTTATAGATTAGAAAAATTTAAAGGAAACATTAAGAATAAAGTACCTCTTTTGGAGTTGAATAATGATAAAAACCCTAATGATCATTACGGAGATTTGTTCGGAGTAATCAAATACGAATGTGATAACATTTTCACTAAAAAAAACAATAAATGTAAATCAATTCAAAATTAAATTTAGTGATTGGGCTACGCCTGGAATCTATAAAAGTAGAAGGAAATTATACGAATTATACGAGACAAAGGCATCTACTAATGAGCCACAAGTAATTGAACAGATTAAAAAGTACTCCAAACTATTCAAAAAAGTATGTTCAACAGCTAAATCTAATTATATACGGGCTAAAATTGAAAAATCTGATAATAAAACGAAGGCAATATGGAATGTTATTAACAAAGAAACTTGTAAAGCAAAGTCACGTGATCGATCCTTCGAGTTAAAAATAGATGATAAACATATTAAAACTGATTCTGAAGTGGCCAATGCTTTTGAATCTTTTATCACAAATGTTCCAATCACGACTACAAATAAGTTAAATTCGTCAAAAAACGTAGCCAATTCTCTTCTTAAGGTTGCGCTATTTAGCGGCTCAAACTCGTTGATAGGTATTGCTCGGGAGCATGCTGTTTCACCTCACAGCGTGTAAGAAAGAAACAGCATCAGCGATGAGCAGTGCAGACGTATGCGCGCACACGTATAATAGCAGGCTCATGTCACACACGACACAGCACACGCACACATGTTCAAGTTCATTGAAGCGAGCCAGGTGAGCCAGGCGTGCCGCCCGCGCGTGTCCTCTCTCGCGCGGGATGTACCTATACAATGTTGACCCAAAACGTAAATCACCGAAATCTTTCGATTATCTTTACAACAGAAAAATGTTACCAACCTAACTATACCTATTTATTGTCTAATTACCTGGTTTTATACTTACTTTGAACTTACACTGCGTAGGTAAACTACCTAAAGCGCCTAGCACAGAATTTGGTAGGTAGTTAGGTACTAATTACCTATAGCTAAGTATTCTGTGCTACTAGGTAAGTACTATTATAAATAAGCTTATGTGAAAGTTTATGAAGATGGATGTTTGACTATTTCAAAACTAGGTAGGTACCACCCTAGGTACCTATTCTGTGTTGATGATACATCCAGTATTTCGGTTGACTACCAACTACCACACCACCGAACACCGTCTGACCCGCACCTGATAACTTTTCGGGAAGTTTGACAGCATCTTACCAGTTTCTCCCACTGCCTCTTTCCAACTGCCGCTACCACTACACCCATACACCTACACCTACTGGGCACAGCGGTACATGGCAGTCTTAATCCCCTTCTATATGTAGGTACCTACCGACTATCATTTACCTTTATACCTACCATGCGATTGCGAACGTACCTAACTACCTACTCACTCACTACCCCGAAAATTTGTGTAATAATACCTAGGTAGGTAATAAACTCTGGTTTGCCAGAGGCGCCCGGCAATGGACGTCGTACGAGCGGCCGCATCCGCGCGGACGTTAAAAATAAAAACAAAAGTAGGTAGTTAATAAATATAATATATTATAACGAATATATAAATAATATGTACCTACCTATGCTAACTTTTTCTCATATAATTTTACAATATGAAACACAATAACTATGGTCTTGGCCTGGACTCGAACCAGTGACTGCCTTTCCAGGAAGAGCGTTCTACCCACTGACCAAGACACCACTAGTCACAGGTTTTCGGCTAGAGAAATGTTCCTAGTTATATTAGGGTAAGTACCCCACGCGCACAGATGCCCATACTCCGCCGCGTAGTAGTTTACGTAAATAACTAATAATAACGCAGCGAGAGTCAGAATACAAACGAGCTAAAGAAGCCGCAGCAGCAAACTGAACTCTATTAGAAATAATTTGAGCGTGTGGGTACGTGAGTAGTAAAATAACACAATTGCACATGTGTGCGTGTGAGTGTTCCTCCGACCGCACCCCCCGCACCGCACGGGGGAGAATCGTGTGAATGCGAAGTAGCGATAATTCATCGTAAAACGGGTGTGTAGAAATTCACGAAAGGCCTTTTGATAAAAAGTGTATTCTGAAAAAAGTACTGCATGTATCGATTTGGAATAAAGTTTTCTGAACTCTTCGAGAGTTAAATTTTGTCGTCACGGTTTTAGTTTTTGAGATTTTACACTCCTTATAGCCCTTATTTACACAGAAAGTTGATTAAAAATAAGGCAGAAATTGCTAATGTTTATTGGCTTATATCTTTTTAATGGTTCATAATTATACATTTTTAAAACCGTACCGACACAGTTAATGATTAGGCAAGACGATAAAACTTTAAAATATGTTTGTAGGATGTCAAATAGATGAGGTATGGACTCCAGAAGTTTCTATGGACAAAGTAGCGGCTAGCTCCGCCTTAAATCTAGTGTTGATAAATGTAGAATTAACTTTGATTTTCAGTACATTGACTCTGTCAATATACTTAAAACTTTTAAACAACTAAATATAAAAAATACCGAGGATCTTTGGGGCATTTCAACTAATATAATAAAAACAATGGTAAGTAAAATGTTTTAAGAAAAAACTTTTTATAATTATATAATAGCATTAGTTTTTCGCTGAATTAAAAAGACAACAAAACGTCGACAATTGTTTCGCCTCTAAACGACGCATTATCAAGACTCAAAGAGAACAGCAAACAATTGTCGACGTTTTGTTGTCTTTTTAATTCTGCGAAAAATTAATGCTATTATATAATTTTAAAAAGTTTTTTCTTAAAACATTTTACTTACCATTGTTTTGTCATGGATTTTCGCCAAGTAACTCCTGTCTCTATCCAATATTTAATATAATAAAATCAATAGTGCCCGCTATAGCGCCTCACCTTGCATTCATATTCAATAAATGTATAGATGAAAATCAGTTTCCTAATCTTATGAAGTACAGTAAAATCATTCCTTTATTTAAAGCAGGAGACAAAAGTGATCCTTCAAATTTTCGACCTATTTCCATACTCCCAACCCTCAGAAAAATTTTTGAAAAAATAATATTTAATCAATTGCTTTCACATTTTACAGACAATAAGTTACTTCATAACAAACAGTTTGGTTTCACTAAAGGCAGGAACACAACGGATGCAGGAGTTGCACTTGTGAAACATATATTTGATGCTTGGGAGGAAAAGCAGGATGCCATTGGTATATTTTGTGATCTATCAAAAGCTTTTGATTGTGTTGATCATGAGACTTTGCTACTAAAATTAGGTTATTATGGTGTTTCGAACAGCTCACTTGACTTACTCGAGTCTTACCTCACTGGTAGAGTACAAAAAGTAAACATTAATGGCACCGACTCTTCTGGCGCCTCATTAGTCATGGGAGTACCCCAGGGCTCGATATTAGGACCCCTTTTATTCTTAGTATACGTAAACGATCTTCCTTATTTCACTAAAAATCTTTGTGAGATAGTATTATTTGCTGATGACACATCATTAATTTTTAAAAGTGATAGACAAAAAGTAGCACTTGACGATGTAAATAATACCCTTTCGAAAATATTGCATTGGTTCACAAGTAACAACTTGCTGCTCAATGCGAAGAAAACAAAATGTGTAAAATTTACTATGCCCAATGTTAGACAGGTGGATACTCATATTACTATGAATAATGAATTAGTTCAAATAGTCAATACCACAGTTTTTCTTGGGATAACTCTAGATAGTAAACTACAATGGGGTCCTCATATCACAGCCTTGGCAGGAAGACTTAGCTCAGCTGCCTATGCGGTTAGAAAGATAAGGTCACTGACTGACGAAAAAACGGCACGAGTAGTTTATTTTGGCTACTTTCATAGCGTTATGTCATATGGTCTGCTGCTGTGGGGCTCAGCTGCCGATATTGAGACAATATTCATATTACAGAAACGAGCTATACGAGCAATCTATAGACTCGGACCCCGTGACTCGCTGAAAGAACTATTTAAAGAAATTAATATTTTAACAGTTGCTTCTCAATATGTTTACGACAACATCTTATATGTACGGAAGAACATAGATCTCTTCAAAAAAAATTCCGATAACCATAATTTTAATACAAGAAATAAAAATAAACTGGCAATGACAAAAATTAGACTTCATAAAGTTGGTAATTCGTTTGTAGGCAAATGTTTAAAAATTTATAATAAAATTCCTCAGGATTTGGTTGACATGCCTCTTATTAAGTTTAAAATAGTAGTTAAAAAATGTTTGATGATGAAAGGCTACTATAATGTAGACGAATATCTTTATGATAAAAATGCATGGTCACCCTAATCTTCTGTTGTTGGCCACTCGTATAATATAATATAAACTAATTGTAACAATGTAAACAAAACATTATTAAAAAAGAAAATGGATAATCTACCTGAGTTTCTTGCTGGTCTCTTCTCAGGAGAACCAACTTACCGAACCAACGAAAGAATCATTTTCTAATGGTTATTTATGTACTTACTTAATTTAGTATTTTTATAATATTACTTGACAAAATTGTAAAATTTTGACATTCATATGTGCTCTTTATGTGCCTAAACTGAATAAATGAAATTGATTCTTTGATTGACTACTAAGAACCATTAATTACTAGTTACTTACTGACTTCAATTAGTGTTAGATACTTGGTTACCACTAGCGTGAAACTATTTCTATAATGAGTTGGAGGGGTTACAGGGAATGCTTACTCTCTACGCTATGATTAATTGCATTGAATAAAATATGGTAATCTAACACAAAACGAAAATGTTTGTCTTATCGGTACACACACGCGTGAATGTTCCAAACTACTGAAAGTATTACCAATAGTTCACGTCTTTATCAGCGAAGGGGTAGACAGAATAGTTTAATACAACCTCATATCGCCAGGCCCTTTGTTGGTCCCGCTTAATACAGGGCGAGCCTATTGCCGTTTGGATAATTTGCGGAGGCTCGTCCGTCTGGCACTAGGTGCCCCGAGTTTAGATGAGGATAATTTGGGCCTTCAAGATGTTGATAAGCCCCTTTATAAACTGTATTCAGAGTGGAGAGAAACCTTAAAATCTTTGTAATTCTGTGATATGTTTACCTTGTTGATGATGCGGCGGCCTAACGAATCGTGTCGGCAAAGGTGAACAGCCCGAAGCCGGACGCGGGAATCTACCCGATCCAAAGTCAACCTACGAAACAAACATCATCATAATCATAACATTGTATATATGTAATATTGAACAAAAAAACCCACTTCAACCGTAAACTAAAAAGAAATTTGGAATATGTAAAGTTCTCTTCAATACAAATTAATCAAACCCAAACACAACGTAACTGCTGTAAATCGTTGACGAGTTCCCTCGACTGGCTTTGGAATTCCTCAACAGATCGACTCTAAACCTTCATTAAATGGTAGACCTTTATAATACTTAATCAAAACATTACAAAAGCACTATTCGCCTTTACAATTTTTGAAGGTTACCCTCAATTTCTCCGGAATCCGCTCATCAGATCCTGGTTTCCTTATAATGAGACCACATTGGAAATATCTCATTTCCAACAAAAAAATATACGGTCGAATTAAAAATAGTCTTTCTGTCCCTATGTATGCTTAGATCTTTAAAACTACGCAACGGATTGTGATGCGATTTTTACCGACGGAGGAAGGTTTTTGTGTATATAGTTTGTCAAGCGGGAGAAGCCGCGGGCGTCCGCTAGTGTGAATATAAAATTAAATATTATGTGATCAAATTCTCAAAAGTTCTTACATTTTGCAATTGCGGCGAGTGTGACGATACTGGACTTTGATTTTGAGATTGCTGATATATCTGCAACAAATATTACTTAGTACATATTTTCGAAAGCAAAGTAGACATTGCGAATTATATGTAAATTTGAATTTGAACAAACCTGTGGACTCCTACTAGGCGTCGGCAACTGAGGACTGGTCCTCTGCGCTTGAAGTTGTTGCAGGAAATGTTGCGGCGACATCGATGTTTGCATTGGTGACTGTTGCGTATGCATTGGTGATTGTTGCGTGTGCATTGGTGACTGTTGCGTATGCATCGGCGACTGTTGCAGATGCATTGGGGATTGCTGCGACTGCATTGGCGACTGCTGGAGCATAGGGGAATGTTGGGAGGACATTTGACCTTGTTGACTATGAAGTGGGGACTGTTGATGCATCGGAGATTGTTGCGGATGCATCGGTGACTGTTGATGCATTGGGGACTGTTGAGGATGCATTGGCGATTGTTGAGGGTGCATTGGCGATTGCTGTTGATGCATTGGTGATTGTTGGGGTAAGTTACTCTGTTGCACATGCATTGGAGACTGTTGAGAATGTAAAGGAGACTGTTGTGTGTGCAACGGTGACTGAGTCGACGGATGTAGAGGCGATTGTGAAGTATGGTGTAACGGAGACTGCTGAGAGTGCAGTGGGGATTGCATCGGCGATGTCAGATGGTGCAAAGGGGATTGTGGGGCTAAAGAATGTAATGGTGATTGTGAGTGAGGGGATTGGACATGTAATGGTGACATCGCAGGTCTAGATCCCGGTGGACGAGGCGTCTGAGCGCCTGTTTGCATCGAGGTTCTCACTCCAGCTAATTGTTGTTGTCCGAATTGCACTATTCCACCCACGGGTTGAGGTCGTTCTTGCACCTGTGACAACTGCCTGACTAGCTGCTGCTGTGGTGCTCCAGTTTGTTCTATGACCAGAGTACGGCCACCTTGAAGTATTCTGCCTTGAGTGTTCAGGGGTGACGATACTAAACCTATCCTTTGTTGTGATATAGGTTGTCCGTCAGCACCAATGACAGTCTGCTGCGTCCGTATAAGGGTTTGTTGCTGTTGTATATTGCCGCTTTGCAAGCCAAGTTGCATCGGTCTGTTCACAGCAGTTTGCTGTTGGACTTGTTGGCCTTGGTTTATGTTCTGGTTTTGAGCGAACACAGTTTGGTTAGTCGTGATTTGTTGCTGATTTATGACAGTTTGTTGAGCCAGTTGCGGGTTTTGTTGTCGTTGTTTTGTATCATATTCCTGTCAAATAAAAGTAACATGCCTTGAAACATGGATTTAACACATACACGGTTATTAGAAGAAGAAGAGAGAAGTATTCGAAGATACCAAAATTGATAATTATATAAGAATGATTTCAAAATGAACTTAAACCAATGTTGCATATTATTATAAAACAGTTTAGTTTTCATTCTGAAATACCTGCATAAGCATGCTATGTTGTCGGGCCTGCTTTCTAGCAGCTTCGAGATGCTTCTGCAGAGCCTGTTGCTCCGTAGACACGCGCAATAGCTCCGCCGCGTCATTCGGCAACAGCTCGTTGCCGGACTTGCGCAGCTGACGCTGTTTGCTGTTCAGCGACTGCAAGGTCAAAAGTGCACAGTGTAACACCAAGCGGCGAGCTCGCCACCATTAGCCCCGAGTTAGTCACAGGATTGTTCGGTTATCGCGAGGTGAGTGAGTACTTATGTATGTATGTACCTGAAAACGTCACTACGGGCGGCCGGGAGGACGGCGCGCGCTACAAAGCTCACGAACACGAAAGCGCACTACTGCTCACCTTGCGGATCTTGCGGAGTTTTTGGACCTCGACCTCGTAGTAGCGCTGCTGGTCGGCGGCGAAGGCGTTGTACTGCTTCAGCCACTGCTCGTAGAGGAGGCGCGCGTGCGCGTCGGGCTCGCGGTCCGAGGGCGCGGGCGGCTGCGCGGGCGCCGCGCCCCCGTACAGCGCCACGGCAGGGGGCGCGGGCGGCGCCACGCCCGTCACGCCTACCGCCGCGCCCGCCGCAGGGAAGTCGCCCTCGCGCTCCTGCTCGCGCTTCTCCTGCTCCAGGAGCTCCTCCAGAAGCAACGGTTGCTCCTGGGTTACGTTCTGACGGTTAAAGTTAGCCTGTTGACGAACGAGCCGACCCCGCCCCGCCCACCGGCCCCGGATACGCGACCGGTGCCTACCGACTCTACGGCTTCTGTTCTGATACCTGTCTCATCTCTGATTCTGAGCCGATTGAAACTAACACGTACACGACATTTAGCATTTTGATGTCAAATATTAGACTTAACAGATTCAGGATTCTTGGATATTTTTAACACCAGAATAAAAAAATATAGTAGCAACAAAAGGACACAACTTTCAGTCGGCTCGACTGCAATACCTTCACTAACTAGTAAAATAAAAAAATATACATACACTAGTAGAACAGTTGGAGCTATTAAGTGTAACCGGAGACATAATAATATCATCTAATTGTTGAGTGCTGCTAATCGAGAAAATTAAATTGTGAAATTAAAACGCTGTGCTGAAAATATATCAGTACATTTATAAATTGTACTTTATAACAGCAAAACAATAACAATCTAAGGAGATCACTAAATATTGAATACTAAAAGATATACTTATGTATGATGTGGTGTGTTTACCTGTCGTTGTTTTATATAGTCTACTGTGTAATACAATTATACGTACTTACATAATTTATCTTTATTTTCTGATCTTAAAATTGGTTCATATTATACCATCATTTAAATAGACCTACATACATCACTCGATCATTTTAAAATACATTCTAACTTTAGTACTCATTCAAATTATATTACGAATAAGTACTTCTAAAAATGGTGAATTTTACACTGAAGAGTTCACCTGAAACTATCCGTGACAGTAAACAATTAGATATACGAAATTCCTTTGCTAAACTGATTATATAAATTTTAAATCAATTTCTGTGTTTAATAAAACCACAGGGGGAGATTTAATATCACTTTCTACCATAAGAAACTAGTAAGATAGATGAGACAGGTATATACAGGTATTTCTATTGTATATATGCTTCTTGATTCTAACAGCAAAACTGTAATTTATATGAATGGGTTTTTTAATATCATAGTGCTAGTTTGTTTAATTTATAACGGTTAGTGTTGTGTTAGGAAGGATGCTGAAAAGGTACAAAATGTTAGTTGTCAGTACGCATGCGTGCGACGAACAAGCCAAGTAAAAAGCGTTAATACATGAATAGATTGGTTAGCAGTGAGAAGTATTCTTATATTCAAAGAGAAGAAAGACTTGTTTCAAGATATGTGTAAAGGTTTCATTATTTAATCAGCTTTTAATTGTTTTGAGTTTTACCAGATCGTGAAACAGGCCTTAAGGAAAGGAAAAAATATCGGAATGGAAGGAATGTTTTATCACTGATATTGTAATACAGTATAGTGTTTTTTTTTTAAATAAAAAAAAGGTAATGTTGTGTATATCTGATGACGATTTTCCCAAGTATAATAATAGTCGGCAAAATTTTACGACAGTGGAAATTCAAGACAATAGCTACGACTATGTCGAAAAATAGTATTTTAGTGCCATTTTCAAATTAATAGGTTTTTTCTTCTTTTTTTTTTAAATACATATACTTTTTGGAGAGCCCCCAAGTATATGCGTCAATGGTTTTTATTGTTGTGTTCGTATAAGTGGCAAATAAGTTGTATTATGAAGTGGCAAGGGTAGTATTCCAGTACAGCGGTAGTAAGGTAAGGTAGGGTGGTGTAGGTAAGGGCGGGGTCTGACCTGCAGCAGCAGCGGGCGGCGATGCAGCCAGTCGCCCCACTCCGGCGGCTCATAGCCCTGCCCGTCAACAACCATCGATCACCGACATGCATACACGCAAGTACTGCCACGGACTGGCTTACATATACAACCTACTACGAACGCTATACGATACATACGACTTTAGGACTTCCGGGATAAAGAAAGGGAAGTAAAGTAGTAAATAATAATAAAAAATAGGCCATATCTACACAACGTATCCTGGCGTCAAATTAGGCAGAGTTTGTGGTTTAAGAATTTTTTAATAAGTGACTTTTTTATTTGTAAATTCATAGTCAAATCAAAATCAAATATATATCTTTATTCATAAGTCACAATGTAAAACTTATGAACGTCAAAGTATTGTTGCTTCTACATTTACTTTTACTGCAAGACAATAGGTAAAGTCATACATAAAATACACAAAAAATCTCGTACAAAATATAAGTGTATCACAAAAATACATACTCTAGAATCTCAAGAGTAATAGTGATGGGAACGAGCGCTAAACCGATTGAGGAATCGATCGACTAAGTTCGCAGACGAACAAAACTGCAATTAATCATTTAAATATTAAGATATATAATATTATTAAGTCGTATGAATCGCATGCGCAATCTTCGTATACCCATGCAATATTAGTCCTCTAAGCTTGTCATGAATGTAACAAGCAATGTATACGAAAGTAACGTATAATACGATGGACCGCCACCGATGTATAGATAAATTAATATTGCTATGGATACGGTACATTAACAAACATTGTCAAAAATATCGAAAGCTGGATGAACAATATTTTTACTTGTTGAACATTTAATAAGATTGTTGCGAAACAGTTCTTGGACTAACAGAGTGGCTCCAAACGTGAACCGAAGCTTACTGCATACATTTAAAGCTTACAAATCTCCCTCGACACAATCGTCGAAAGAAATTCATACAAAACATGTAAATTATACAAAAAAATATTACTGCATGCACGACAATGGTATCCAAAAATCCTCCAACACTATCAAATTACTTATATTAGTAATATTAACCTTATAAGTTTCATTCAATTTAGTAACTATCCATTTATATATTTATAACCCTCAAAATGAAGTATTATTTAAAGCAATTCTTGATATCACTGAAAATGTTAATTAAGTATGTTAAACTTTTATATAATACACATAATATTTATGTACATGTATGTCATGTATCTTTATTATTTATATTGTGTATTTATGTAGTTAAAGAGTATGTAAGTTTATTAACCTGAAACCACACCACCACTGGTTGAACTCACATCTCCTCTCTCAGGCTCATTGGAAGAGATCTCTTTAGAGATAAATGATGCCTCTGTATACATGTATATAATGTTTCCATTCACAATATAGTATTTAATGTGTGTACATAAAAAAAATTAAGTCTTTATCCTCGAGTGATAGATAGAAAGGTTTTTATACTTTTCTATTGCGGTTTCCGTAACTTTTCTCGTAAAATCCAAATTGTTCTATCACGTGTACGTTTGCACCTACTACTATTATCCCTAGCCTATCAAGAAAGTTTCAATGTGTATTTTACTGTTCTAACCACTGAACAGATTCGGCAAAAATTTGGTATGCAGGTAACTGATATTCCGGAAGTAGACACAGGGTACTGTTTATGGGTTATCGTCACACAAAACGACAATAGGAAATAGCTTAATACGCAGCTTTAATTTTTAAATGCGAATATACCCCCCCTATATTTTGCTAATAGTTTGACATAATTCGTGCTTTCGATTGTCGGCACTTGGTGGAACATATAGTAACACATTATGAAATAAACTCACTTCTACACATGCTCCACAATTTTGATTTCCAGCACCTGACCGGTTTCGCAGTTTAATAGTTTTGAAGTTCTCACGTTATATGAGGCAAGCATTATATCCGTTACCGGGCACCGTATACAATAGAAAAGCAATAACAAGCCGAACCTTAATTCCAAGATCAATAGTAAAAAAATAAATTTTACACCTGTCACCAGTAAATAGTAATAAAATAATCTGTCATTAAAATTGAAAAAAAAAAAAAAAAAAATCTCGATCAACTCGTTGGAGTTTTTCTGATCAATATTGTTAACGACGTTAATGAGTGATATCAAGAAGTGCCATAAAATACCGGTGTGGTAAACCTACAGTCGGTATTGCAATGTGTACATACCTGTGGGTAGGGGGGCGGCGGGGGTTGTTGCTGACGTAACGTGCCGGGGTAGGGGGGCGGCGGCGGCGGGCGGGACACGCCACCTACTGTCGCTGTTGGGGAATACACATACCTATTACTACCCGGAAAAAACATACTAGCGCTCGAAAATGACACAACGAAGCTTATGTCATCGCGCGTTCAGTAGGCCCATCAAGTCGCAAAGGTAATCGCTGTAGTCTGTATTACATAGACAAAGAAGATTTATTAGAAAAGTCTGAATCTGACGAATTTATATATGAAATGTTGAGAACTGCGGTACTAAATGTTTTCCTGTACCACAAAACAAACAACGACAACTCTTGTCGACCAACTTACGTCGTTACTGGGTGAATCGCTTGCCATAGCAATATAACGTGGTAAGCCAGCCATCGTGCAGGACCATCGACCTCCATGATCGGGGCCTGAGGACGACGGACTAGCAACCCACCGTCCGCGGCAGAAGCAGGCTAGAAGGATTCACCCCACGCACGTTTTCAATCACCGACGCGGGATAAAACCCGACCCCAAAGATGCGGGGTAAAACCCGACCAACCCGGCGGTCAAAGTCCGCCGGGTTTACACGATTACAATACTTACTCCAAAAGGAGCGGTTCTTAATACTATTGTCAAAAAGACTCAATTTGAAATGGACTGAGCCGCATAAAGTGTCGTCTACGTACCGCTAAAAGGCAAGTGTGCGAGCGCCACCGTCCTGTCCGGCCGCACGACCCCCACCGACCCGTCAGCGGCCACCAGTCTAGTGCCCACCGCGTAGCTGCGGCCGGCCGCGATGGCCGCGTTCACCTGCTGGGTCATGGCGTGCACGATGCTGGCCGCGTTGTGGGCCACGGTGTTGGCGCCTGGGGTGGACCCGCCAGCGGTACCGCCCTGCTGGGGAACATATTATATACTGTTGATAGCAGCTGCTTGTGCTGTGTTTGGTGTATTCATTAAAACTAGTTAGTTTCCGAATGTTCTTGACCAAGCGTTATTACAGTCAGCAGGTGCGCCGCGTGCAAGCAAGGATGACTTGAGCCCTGGTGATGTTGATAGAACCCTTAAACTAAGAGCAATGTTTTAATATATTTACAATATGAATCGCAAAATGGAAAGTCTTGGGTCGGACTCGAACCAACGACTGTCCCCTTCCCTAGAAAGGAATGTTCTGTCAACTGTCCAAAACTCCACTGGGCCAAGACCTAAAAACTTGCAATGATAATTGTGACTTGTGGAGTCAGTTAGTAAAGCTTAGAAAAAATATAAGTATTTAACCTTTTTAAAGTTATATCCGGCTCGAAGGGCCATAAGTGTATGATCTACGTACACGATTGTTTAAGAATATAAATTATACTGCACTTTTGAGAAAGAAATTAAATTATTTAATGCTAATCAAGTTATTTATGAATGACTAGTATAAAATAAACTATTGCTACGGGTACGCATTCTAATTGCTTGACGTGAACTGAAGTTAAATTGTCTTTAAATCTATAATGTAATATTCACTGGATTGCTGACCGCGCAAAATGTTCGGTCAAGTACGGTCATTAACCCGTACAGTAACTATAACACTAATATAGCGAGTATACCTGAGCGAAGTGCATATGTTGGTTGGAAGTGAACTGCACTTGAGGTCTCTGTACCACTTGCTGAGTCAGCACCTGAGGCTGACCGCCCTGAGGGAACTGACTGGACTGGACTGGACGCTGTTGCTGTAACAATATTAACCATCCCATTGAAGATATCGAAGTTGTTTAGTGACGACGAGGATTTTTAGGGCTCCAACTACCCGTAACTACTGCCAGAGATGTTCGTATGACAACCGGGAAGGGTGCGAAAGGAACGAATGTCACCCTTCCTGAGACCAACCTAGTGTTTGCTTACCAGCAAAATATTTTTATTCCAAATAGGAGCAGTTAATACACTTTGAAATGGGCAAATAATCCGCCCATTCGATTACCACACATCTTTGCACTGTGTTAACCCTATTCATCTTCACAACCTTATTATGTTAGTGGGAATTTAGGCAGTAGTATTGGTTTGTATAGTCAGAGACGCTTAGGACTTTAATTGGCTGTGCCACAGCGGCTGGCAGGTAATATTTTGTTGCCTTTCATCAACATCTCATCGCAAGGCCACCTGTTATCAATTTTGTTGCCTTTCATCAACATTTCATCGCAAGGCCACCTGTTATCAATTTTGTTGCCTTTCATCAACATTTCATCGCAAGGCCACCTGTTATCAATTTTGTTGCCTTTCATCAACATTTCATCGCAAGGCCACCTGTTATCAATTTTGTTGCCTTTCATCAACATTTCATCGCAAGGCCACCTGTTATCAATTTTATTTTTCAAAATTACAATATATATTGTGTGTGTGTGTGTGTGTGTGTGTGTGTGTGTTAGTGTGTGTATAGTACCTGATGATGTAACTGCAGCCGCGGCGCGTTAGTGAACATTTGTGTGAACACTTGTCTCTGTTGAGGTTTGTCCTCGCCTTCCAGTTTCACTTCCGACTTGATCGATTGCATCGCATGCTGTCAAGTTATTAGCACAATTATATTATTACCAACCGGCAGAATGGAATACGGTCTTGTTTCAGATTCGCACATGAAACTCTAATGTGGGGTTAAAATGTAGTTTAATTGATATGAAGCCACATTTTAATCGAAGATTACAGCTACTTCCGTGCCAACATGATCTGTCGAGTAGTTTTTACGTGATTCCCAAACATACATACACATGTTTAGCAATATTTTATTATACTACCAGACGCTCGCGACTTTGTCAGCACGTAGTGTTTTTGCAAAAAAAAATATTGATACTCCGTTCGTTTAAATCTTATCGTGATGTTAGATATAGCCTATTTTATTCAATTATAATGTAGCGTTATAAAAGTGAAAGAATTTTTCAAATCGGCGCCATGATTACAGACAAACTGAAATATAACAAAACCGAAACAGTACATGATAAATATTCCGAAATCTCTTATATATAGATATTTTTGGACATTCTCACACAACGTCATCTAGCCCAAACTAAGCTGTAAGCTTGTGCTATGGGATCTAGACGACTGATAAACATACTTATATATTTCTAAATACATACATAACATACCCAAACTCCGAAACAAACATTTGTGGATCACACAAATATTTGATTCGACCCGGGAATCGAACCCGAGACTCCGGAGTCGAAAGCCGAGGCACCACCTACCACGCCACCGAAGCAGTGACCATGATAGTTTAAATATCAAACTACAGATAGTTCATAAGTCCACTTACCTGTAAGGCTATTTGCTGATTTTTGGTAATAACTCTCTGTACTCCATCACTGAACATATGGGTCGCTGTGGAGGTTTGAGGTTCGATTTTCGTTTCGTGAATTTCCGGTTTAATATCCTCAATCTCCGGTTTGATTTCCGGTTTCGATTCTATGTTTTTCACGGCCTTGTGGAGGTCGTTGTACATTTTATTGTCTTGAGTGTGTTCTTCATCTCTATAATTGAAATTATGTGTGTATTAGAATTTCCATAGCGCTAGCTTTATACTAATGGAATAGTTTGCACGTTCCCACTTCCCATGGGAATATAGTATAGGGATAAAACTAACATGCACTAGTGGTCGCCCCATGATGGTCGAGCAGAAGGCCTGGTAATATTAAAAACATTACTTATGCTTTTTCCACATTTCCCCCTAAGCAAATAAGCGTTAAAAAAAATTTTTAGTAATGAAACAGTTATGCCAAATTTCGTGAAAATCGGATAAAAAAATGTGGCGCTAGTCCGGGACACATACAGACAAACTTATCTAGTTTCGAAATATAGAATCATTATTAAAATCACGCCTATATCTCCAAGTGGGTAAGCACAGCAGAGTGAAAAAATAAGGTTTATTTTTGTATTTCATCAAAGCAATGAGTTTGCTTAAATTATTCTTAGTGCGATCTAGAAATTATGATATGGAGCAAGGGTTGGATGTTGTCGGTATTGCTCATGGTAGCTTAGTAATCAAAGTATTCCCCCTGTAAGGGAAAGGCCGTGGATTCGAGTCCTGCTGATGATGGTTCAGTTTTTGTGATTTATTTAAAAACTAGCTGTTGCCCGCAGCTCCGCCTGTGTGTTACTTTAGATCTACATAACTTATTTATTTATGAACCGATTGAAAACCAAACCGCAAATTCAAATCAAAAATTCAAATCGGTTAAGCCGGGTCTGAGATTAGCGTGTTCAAACATGTAGACAAACAGACAAAAGTTCTAAAAACCATTGTTTTGGGTTTTATTGCGTTCATAAAGCCCCCTACAACAGTTTCTCTATTATATCTTCTATTATTTCTCTATTATACCATACAAATTCATCTTAAGATACGAAAATATGAAATATTATTTATTATCTTCGTCGTGTGTGATAGTCCATTGAATTGTATGGCGAGCGATATTGTATCTTAAGTTAAAATATTATAGTATCTTAGCCGTGTGCTACGCCCCTTAGTGAACTCCACAGCGGGTGACGTAACCTACGACAAACTTATTATTTGCGGTTGGTACAATAATCGGGTCTAGGGATCGAACCGTAAAATTAAGTTTGTTTTTTTTATACTTTTCCGGGATAAAAAGTACCCAGTGTGGTGCCCAGGATATTAAAGAAGTTTCATCGTAATCGAACTGGTAGTTTTTGCGTGATGCCTGAACAAACAGACAGACAGATAAAAAAATTTTTATCACATTTTTGGGTTTGTGTCGGTCTAGTAACACCCCCTGCCATTTTTTTTTTTATATTTTCTATGTACAGAATTTTCACTTCTACATATTTATTATAAGTAGTAGTAGACAAATAAGGAATACTTACTCAGGCTCCCTTTTAGCATGTCTCTCCGGCATACTATCATCAGCTAACTCCAGCCCGTCGAGGATATGTTCAGCATCGTTGAGCGCGGCTAACTCCGGGTCGGCATACTCCAATATATTGAACTGTTCCCCAATCTCAGCTGTTAGGGTCTCGAATAGTTCTTCGTCGTCTTCGCCGCCTAAACCGGTCAGTATGTCGCCGACCTTGATGTATAAATGTTTAGTTATTATTACTTTAAATATCAACTAGTTATCCCAGCGAACATTGTATTGCCTCAAATATTCAAAAAAAATATATATATATATATTTCATGCAGATGTATGTAAATTGAAAAACGCGACGGACGGGCAAATTGTCGTATTAAATATATAGATATCAGTTTCAAAGTCTTCAATCACAATTTTTACCAAATAATTGTCGGAACGTGACCTCTCGGGAAGCAGATTTCAATTAAAAAAAATCCGAATCGGTTCACACAGTTCAAAGATATGAGATAACAAACATTAAAAGATAGTCGAATTGATAACCTACGCCTTTTTTAAGTCAGTTAAAAAATATAAAACCAACCAAGTGTAAATCGGACTCGCGCACAATATATCTACAAAAACGACAAATAAACACGTAATTTGTATGGTTCCCATACAAATTACGTGTTAAATTTATTATTATAAATAAATATGTTTGGACATGCTCACACAACGTCATCTAGCCCAAATTAAGCTAATATAAGCTTGTGCTATACGATCTAGACGACTGATAAACATATTTATATATTTCTAAATATATAAATATTATACATAGAAAACACCCAAACTCCGAAACAAATATTTGTGGATCACACATAATTATCTTTCTTAGGCGACTCATGTATTTCGTTCATGATCGAACTCCTCCTAAACGGCTGGACCGATCTTTTTGAAATTTGGCACGGTCATAGTGACCATCACCGTGAGTGCATATATCTGAATTCATAAAGATCGGTCAAGTCGTTTAGGAGTTCGACCCGGATCGACAAACTCAGCTCAATTATTGCAACAGCATAATGCATTGCATACTTAGTAATATATTCGATTCGACCCGGAATCAAAGAAAAAATAAAAAACCCAACTCAACTCTGTAATCAAATAAAAATTATTATTTGATAACAGAGTTACATAATCTATCACGGTGGTTCATGAAATACAGCCCGGTGACAGATGATAGCAGAATTTAATCCTTACTTTACTCTAAACAAGTTAAAAATATAGCAAAATTTGCCATATATTTTAGAGTTTTCGAAAGTTTTTTCATAAAATCTAAAAAATGTCACATGACATGAAGTTCAACATCATTTTAGAGGTCTTTGACCATGCCGAGTTGATAGCAGCTGGTCTTGAGTCTCTAACTACATATTACCGTTCTCGATTTGACCTTGACCTTGAGATCAGAGGTCAAAGGTCAAGTTCATTTTGGGGGGTTTTCGAGTATGATAAGTCGATTGGCGTTTACACCATGCACAATCCACACTATATATATTACGAAACGAATTGTAGGCTTAGAATTTGGATGCACAGTGTAACCAAGTATTCGAGTCTCTAGCTCTTACCGTTCTCGAGTTGAAAGTTGTTCACGGACGGACATTACTGTTGTATAAGAGATTTTCGTTTCGAAAACTAAAAAAAACATTACGACCATAATTTTTGCCAATCACTGTTGGCTCCACGTCATAGTCGAGCCTATTGCTGTTTCCGTTACTTCGAGTATTCTTAGCAGAGCTTCTGTCTGTCCCCAGGTGCACCGCGTGGTTAGCGTTTATTTCAAGTCAACAATAATTACCTCTCCTTGTTCGAGTTTGTCCATATCGCCCATATCCATTTCATCAGTGCCTTGATCCTGGGCTGTTTCTTGCTTAGGCTCTACTGCTTGAACTGTGGAAGTAACCAAAAAATGAAATTCTCACATTTTCGTTTTCCATATGAATCTACTCCTGGGATCAAAAGTCCTGTCTCTTTTAGGGTAAGGTAGGTGTATTTTAGCCAAATTGTAAATAAAGAAATATTTAGGACAATTCACACAACGCAATTCTAAAACTAAGTAGAGCTTGTGATATGAGTACTAGATAAACTGATATAAATACTTATTTACATTTTTTTGTTAATACATACATATTATACATAGGAAACATCCAGACTTCGGTATAAACGTAAATATCATCACATAAAGTTTGTCCCGACCGGCAATCGAACCCGAGACTCCGGCGTCGAAAGCGGATCCACTACCAACCACGCCACCGAAGCAGTCCCATTAGTCCATTAGTTACAGAATAATGGAGAAATAAACATTCTACGCGTACATAATATTACTAAAATTAAAAAAAAAACGCCCCAGCTAATGCCATCTTACCCGAAAAAAAAGTCCTAATTATCAACCTAATAACGAGTAAAATGCACCTTAACTTTTGTAACTAAGGAGATTTTTACCAGAGAGTCTAGTACTCGTACCAGTTTCTTACGTTAATTTGCTCGAAATACGTTTTCGTTTTCGCCATACATTTCACACAAGCGCCCCTAGCGGTAGCGTCAGGGAACTGTGTGAAATGTATGGAGGAATATGAAAATGTATTTAGAGCAAATTAACGTAAGGAACTCGTACTAGACACTCAGTATACTAAATGTTCTTTTATTATACACCCGTGAATATGGCGCTTGCAATAACGCCGAAATATGGTATATATCCCGTTTGCAATATAAGCTACAGTGTAAATCATATCAAAATGTAGGTATGTATGCATTATAACTAGTGCCAAAACATCCTAGAATAAGACGGGTACGAGTTAAACGAAAGCATAATATACCAAATATTGTACTCCACAGATAAAACAATTTGACAAATGTCTTCAGTCAACTTGCAGAACGAATGTGGAGAAGTTCTAAACTTACATTTTCCTACCGAGACACGAAACATTTTGACCTCTGTGAGTTAGCCACAGACGTTATCAGATGCAAAAAATATTTTGTGAGAGAACAGTGAGTGTTGTGTCACAGTTAATAGATGTACATATTTAACGAGTGCGAGTGAATACGACCCGAGCCAGCACGAATGGCTCAGCTGTACCAATCTCACTTGAATTTTCTTAAAAAAATATTTTAGAATAGAAAAACGCAAGTCTAGGCTGGATTTGAATCAGCGTCAGTTCCCTTACAGGAGGATGCTCTGACCAACCGAGCTATCCAGACCACAGTCAAAGTCGACAATTGGGATCCAATAGTAAAGTACATCTTTTTAAAGAATATACATGGAGCACACTAAAACTTTTGCACTTCTAGCTAATCGGAACTATTTGAATTTCGAATGTTATATTTTTTTAATCGTTGCAACTTTCTTAGTAATAAAAAAACAATTGGCGGGAAATCATTTGTCAATTGTTTTTTATCACACATCAAAGTTCTACGTATGCAACGAAAATGGAATTAAGTCGAAAAGATTTTAGAGCGATGATTTTTTATGATTTTAAAAGTTCGCTCTCTCCGCAAGACTGTGCAGCTCGTCTTCAAAATGCTTTTGGGGGAGAAGCACCTTGTTTAAACACCGTGAGGCGAGTTTCCTTACATGACGAATTTCGTGAAGGGCGGCCTTCAACTGCCGTCAACGAAAATAATGTGGCTGTTAAGCGGTTAATTGAAGAAAACCCGCGGATTAACTATGAGACAATTCGAGGACTATTGGGGATTGGTATGAGTCAAATCCAGAAAATTTTACACGAAGAATTGAAAGTTCGGAAACTTTGTTGTCGTTGGATCCCTCATGAACTGACAGCGAGCAGAAGCGGGCTCGCATGGAATGTTGCTCACAGTGCTACTGAAGTACGACCACGGACATTCTAATGCAGTTTATGACCATGTCACAGGATTATTGTTTTGAACCCGAAAAAAAACAGCAAACTTGTGAATGGGTGTTTGAAAATGAGAACAAGCCAACAAAAGTGAGGCAGGCGAGAAAAGTTGGTAAAAAAATGATCGTGTTTTTTTTCTCAGCAACGGGTCCCATCTGTACAATTTCACTTGAAGATCAAAAGAGTGTTAATGCCGAGTGGTATTCTACCATTTGTTTACCCAGGGTGTTAGAAAAAGTTCGCGAAAGACGACCCAAAAGCCGCGTTCTCCTACATCATGACAACGCTTCTTCACACACGGCCAACAAAACAAAGTCATTTTTAGCTAATGAAAAACTCGTCACCCATCCTGAGCATAGCCCCGACCTAGCACCCTGTGATTTCTGTATTTTCCCCAAAATCAAAGATTTGATGAGAGGTTTCACTTTTACCAACTCCGAGGCAGTGATAGCGTTCAATCAGCACGTAGAAAACATGCATTCAGATTTGTGGTCCACCTGTTTTAAAAAATGGTTCGATCGCATGAAAAAATGTTTAAAATATAAAGGAGAGTATTTTGAAAAGCAATAAACATAATATTTTGGTTTTAACATGTTGTTTTTTTTTAAGTTACGCAAAACTTATAGTGTGACCTACGTATATAATACACTCTATAAAGAACTGTGTAGTCTGGAGTCAAGCTCAGAGAGGCCAAAAAGATTGGTGACACGTGTAAAATTCGAAATACTCACCATTAGTTTGTATAACGGTAGTTTTTTGTTCCACAATATGCTGGACCTGGGCGTTAGGGGCGACCTGTTGAAGTTGACCAGCGTCTGCTGATACTATGCGTTGCTGCATTATCACTGTAAGATATTTCTTAAGTAAATAACAGTCACGACAGCTAATTTAAAATAATTATCATAATTGCATACTAAGCGACGTTGTTAGTTCACTACGAGCTGGCAACGTAGCATCGATATACGACTTACATTGCTGGTGATGTTCAGGTCGCTGGGCGTGCATCAGTGGCGCCCTCGCTCGTACCGCCACAGGCAGCGGCTGGCGGAACGGCTGGCCTTCTGCGACTCCTGATACGTTGCTGTCCTCTGTTACAAACAGGGAAATATATATTACCTGTTACGTGTGCGGTACGCTAAGATATTAGAAAGCTATACACGAATATTTTATGACTACCAGAAAAATTTCAGGGAAGTGATAGGTATTCGATACTAAACCCATCCATGCTAAAAAAAAGAATAAAGTAGTTATGTAATTTTTTCCTTAAAACCACCTAATATTTGTTCACTACGTAAAATAATTTACTATATTTCTTTCATTCATTCGGCGCGCGGCGCGAGCACCCCACCTCCCCACGTACCGCAACGCGTTCACGCGCCCTTTGCATGCCAAATTATTTCAATCATAAATGCAGTTCCGGTTGTGACATCTCGATGCGCGCACGCTTCCCTTTCGATCAATCCCAACTAATACTATCGAGATGGCGTACCCTTTTACTTAATTTTTCAATTTTTAATCGCGAATACGTATTAATGTTACGTACATATTTTATATCCGGTGAAAACGTGAGTGCTGCTTTACGGATGTATCGCGATCTCTACCCGAATGCCCGACAGCCAAATTACTCCACAATGTTAAGTGTCTACCAACGTCTGTTAGATCACGGCTCATTTCACGTACCTACGCACGCACAAGGCCGCGGTAGACCAGCCTATCCGCAGAACTTGTACGATGAGGTGCTCGAGTTTTTTGAGGAAGATCCGCGACGAAGTACGAACGATGCGGCACGTCGATTTGGCATCAGCCAGCACTGTGGTTGGAAAATAGTGAACTCGGCTGGTATGCACCCTTATCACTACAGAAAGGTCCAAGAGCTGACAACAATCGACCGAGCACCCAGGATTGCATTCTGCAACTGGGTGATCCTTCATCCGGATACCAGCGTCCTTTACAGTGATGAATGTTTGTTTACAAGAATAGGGGTTTTCAACCAACATAACGAACATTGGTGGTCAATCAGGAATCCCAAGTTGGCGCGACAACATTCATTTCAACATAGATTTAGTGTGAACGTTTGGGCCGGAGTCCTAAATGATAACATCGTGGGTCCATTCTTCATCGAGGGACGTCTAACGGGCGTAACCTATTTGGAGCTGTTGAGAACGATGGTATCAACCATGTTGGATGATATCCCACTCGCAAACTTGCGAGACCTCTGGTTCCAACAAGATGGTGCTCCACCCCACTACCACATCGCGGTAAGAGACTACCTCAATACGCAATTTGAAGGCAGGTGGATTGGACGAGGTGCTCCGGTTGCGTGGCCCGCTCGGTCCCCGGATCTGACGCCAATGGACTTTTTCATGTGGAGTGAAGTGAAACGTAGAGTGTATGTCAGTGAACCCAACACCCGTGAGGACCTCCGACAAAGGATAATTGACGCCTTCGATGAAATCCGGCAACAAAGAGACATTCTCCTCAGTTTGAAATCGAACTTATTAAAAACGGGCTCGCTTATGCATCCAAAATGACGGAGGACATTTCGAGCAACAACTAAAGTACTTGTAGTGGTAAGTCTTTCACGTATTAAATACATAAATTAATCATTAAGCCAATTTACTATTCCAAGTTCTTTAGTACCTGCCAGTTGATTAGGTACCTATTTAAATTTAAATTTCTTAATGAAACAGTACCTAGGTGAAACCTACCTATCAAGTTTTATCTGCTAGATAGGTAGGTAATTTGACCTCTTACTTAACCATTTAATACCTTACTATAGTAATTGCGGATATGGGGGGATATGGAATTGTAAAATAAATTTTAGTAATTAGGTACCTATTTAAATTTAAAATTACCTATTTAATGAAACAGTACGTACGTAGCCGGGCGTCTCTGTGCGTACGCCGCAGGAGGTATTTCCAGTGGCGCCCGGCGGATTACCTACCTATCATGTTTTATCTGCTAGATAGGTAGGTAATTTAAACCTGTTTACCTAGGTACTTAACCCTTTAATACCTTACTTTAGTAATTGCGGATATGGGGGGATATGGAATTATAAAATAAATTTTAGTAATTAGGTATAGGTGCTTTGATTTCATTGCGAAATTACGTTAAAAGTTACTACGGTTTTAGTCAGTTCACCCAAACTTTTCTTAAAAAGCTATTAAAAAATTACTGTCACAAAAATCAAACTCGTATGATGAACATTTTAACTAGGTACCTACTTAACCATACAATAATCGTAGTTGTGTTTGACCTTGAAGACTGTGGCGTCTCGCATCGCAATAATAAAGTGATCGCAATAATATCGTGCAAAGTCGGCCGTCCTCGGCATGTTTCGAGTGTTACATTGTAGATGATAGGTAGGACCTATTTACTATCAAACATTGTGCGTAAAATAAAATGGTGGTGTCCATGCGTGACGCACGTATTTTGAGATTTTAAAAACGTTAATAACTTTGTTTTTTAGTATGGTTGGGTATTTGTATTATTCCATATATATTGAAGTACATACGTTCCAGATGAGCCCCTGAAATTTTTCTGGTAGTCAAACTCCCTTATGCTTATTATGGCGCTTCACTTTTCACCTTTCGACGACCTGATGTGTAACTGTCCTTGAAAATACTCATCAATTTAAAAAATATATAAGTATCTTGGTAAATTATGCTTGAATTACAAAAAAAAATAAGTTCACCATTCGTTTACACTTTATAACCTAAATGGGAGAATTATAATTAATTATATGTTCTACCAAACGCCGAGGACTTTAATTGGCTGTCCCATAGTGGCTGGCACGTATAATTTTGTTGCCTTTCATCATAATTTCATCGCAAGGCAACAGGTTTCAATTTTCAAACTTTGGGTGTGTAATGCGCCTCTGCCTACCCCTTTGGGGATATAGTCGTGATATGTGTGTGTTCTACCAAACTGATCCAGATAACGCAACCAAGATTAACCAGAAACTTCATTGCTTAAAAAATATATAATTCAATTAAGAAGTGTTGTAACTCACGTGGGGTCCAAATCTTTTCAGAACTCCTCTGCAACAAGTCACGTAGCTGCCTATTGATGTCTTCATTCGTCCCGTAGTGGAGTGGAAACCGTTGTGCTGGGAATGCACTCCTCGGAGCTTCAGTAGGGGCTGGCGAGGGTGGTGGGCAACCAGGCTGGGGACCAGGACCCATGGGTACGGGGCCCATAGGTACGGGGCCCATGGGACCTACGGCAGTGCCCGCAGGTGGGGAGCTGCCGTCTGGCGTTCGTAAACGCTGCATCGCTGCTTTCGGACCGAAAGTAATTGTTTTCAATTAGTATTTAAATTCGTGCCTGAATACAAATACAAATTTCATCATAGTTGCCTCAGTGGCGCAATGATATGAGTATGCGACTGCGTTTAAGGTCTCAGGTTCGATTCCGGGTCGAATCAAATTATATGTGTGATCCACAAATGTTTGTTTCGTAGTTTAGGTATTTTCTATATCAGTCGTCTACATCCCATAGCACAAGCTTATATTAGCTTAATTTGAGCTAGATGACGTTGTGTGAGAATGTTCAAAAGAAATTATTATTATAGTTATAATAGAACTAGAACTAGATGATACCCACTGACCGCCTGCGTAGAATATCCTAGTGGAATAATATTATGCTCGTTCCTTATTCGCAGACATTAAATAAATAAATAAATATTTGAACACTGAAATATAGAAGTCTCCTTAGCAAATTAATATGGTTTTGTATTAGAAAGTAACAAGTTTCGTTGCTCTTTAATACATTATAGCTAACCAGAGTTAAGAGCTTCTAAAGAAAGTGTGTATATTTGTTTGTTTGTATTCACGGTCTAACGTCTGGACGGATTTGGATCAACATTGGCATAGGGATAGTTTTGGGAATGGAGAATAAAATAGGATACTTAAGTAAATAATTTGTATCGGGTGAAGCCGTGGACATCTGTTAATATTTATATAATTCGGAAAACGAATGTCATCAGCAGGATTCGAACCTGCGGCCTTTCTCTACCAAGAAGAGGGGAAAGCTTAAAATTACTTAGTCTCAAGTTAGCTACCTTGCATTCTCTGGTCATGTATAATCTGTTGCTGCTGTTGCGTCTGCTGTTGCCGTTGTTGCTGCAACGTCTTCCACTGTCTCTCTTGTTCAGCCTCCCGAGCGCTTCTATGTTGATTGCAGGCTCGTTCCTGCTCCTGTACAACATAACTAGCGTCATCATAACATTATTAACATACACATCGCTGATTGTCATTGTATAGCGACATTTATAAAAAAAAAAAAAAAACTTGATACAAGTGAATGTAAATTAATGTTATATATTTATATATGTATGTAATATATAAGATATATCACGCACGGAATCCAAAGCCATATGTATCGCATCATCCAATTGTTTCTGCATAGCACCATCGCGCCAGTCCGCGCTCGGTTTGTGCAGCTCCTAAGAGAGAACTAGGATTAGGCTTGTGTTGTATGTACTTCACAACGATATACCTGTACCTGGTGACACCCAAATGACACAACACTAGATATAGTAAGGAATATTTAAATGTAACCCACAGTCACCTTAAAAAGTAGTTTGTATGAATCTAAGTATATGTGTTAACATATTTTTTAATAATGTGAATTAGTTTAAATATTATATTGCTCAGGTAAAATAAGATTGCAGGGTATTTTGATAGGGGGTATTTAGTAATTCAATGGACAATTTAGAAGCTCAAGTCAAATGGCGTACCTGCCGATCAACGGACGAGGTTAACGTACAGTCCCTTACGTAGGACCCACAAGGTTAATAGCAAAAAGTGGATGTTTAATATTTTTTCTTCTTATCCCTATTTAAGTGTAGCAATTAAAAAAAAACCTACAATGTCTAAACTTTCGTTAATATTGTTGTACATAACTATACTTGAACTATCAATTTTCTTTATTTCTTTAAAAATTATATGTGTTAAAATGTTCGTATGGTTCATGTTATTTGGGTATCAGAGTTATGGTGGTAGGGTACATCGCTAGCCGTAATTATATAGATAAGTATGTCGCCATACAATGACCAAACCAGTTACATGTGTTGAAATCATAATAAATCGACATGCTGACACTACGCAGGCAGAGTTAACTACTCTTTGTACACAACTGTACATAGGCAATTCTTATTTACATTTTTAATTATTTAGTTTTTTTAATAATTAAATAATATTACGTTTAATTAATTGACTTAAATTGTATTAAACTGTTATATATACTACACAACAACTAGTGTGTATTTTATAGTAATTCATGCTTATGTTAAGCTAAATACTTGTATTTTGTCCTATAGCAATATCAATATGCATTAAGTTTAACTTTAAATCAATAGACATAGAACTATTGAAGCCAATGTATTGTATAAATGTGAAAATAAAAGTTTATATTGAATAAGTGAAGATTTAATTACATTATACATATAGTCCGAGACGCCCAGAACTTAAACTGGCTGTGCCACAGCGGCTGGCACAAAAGATTTTGTTGCCTTTCATCAACATTTCATCGCAAGGAAACGGGTTTAAATTATTTTTTTAATTACTATATAGCTGCTACTTTTTATTAAATTCATTCGGCCATTTTGGACAAAACTATTACCTGGGAAACTACTGGCAAATTGTGGGTGTGTAATACACCTCTGCCTACCCCTTCGGGATATAGGCGTGATATGTGTGTTTGTTTGTGTATATCTATTATAAATATAATATGTAATAAGGTCCGGTAGGCTGATAATACCAGTTAAAATATAAAATTGAATACGGTATTATTTTACATTTTCATATATTTTTTATTTATTTATCATTATAAGATCTCCGCCACTGCCTACTATCGAAGTCTGGACTAAACCGCAGCATTACGGAATTCTAATATGGTGGGACCCATCAGTGAAAACCTTTTTTACATGCCATAATAACAAGTACAAGGTACTGTCTAGGCATACGGGAACGGAATAGACTATTATATATGAAACATGTAACTAAAAAGTGTTTAACTAAATTAAAATATGACTTAGTTATCCATATTGAAATTAAATTGTTATCTTTAGACGCATTCTAAACTGACGTCATCTATGACTATTGCTGAAGTTGGCTGTCTTAGGATTGAACCAACTAAACCGCATGATGCTTTAAGTTTTCGGTCAACTCAGATCAAAACCTAGTATAAAACAAATCCCTTTCGTTACCTATGTATGCTTCGATCTTTAAAACTACACAACGGATTTTGATGCGGTTTTCACCAATGGATAGAATGGTTTTCGAAGAATGTTTGTATGTATATAATTTGTCAAGCGGGCGAGGCCACGGGCATCCGCTAGTAATAGTATAAAACCAAGATGTTTCCCGTCTGTCTGTCCCCATGTATGTTTAGATCTTTAAAACTACGCAACGGATCGTGTATTTTTTTATTAATTGAGTGATTTTCGAGAAGGTTTTAGTATAAAATTTATCAAGCGGAAGCCTCGCGCGTCCGCTAGCTCTTGATATAGGATACCTAAATACATAAATAACCTGTATTTAGACCCACAAATCTCGAAAAACAATACCTGTATTGATTTATAAGAAAAACTTAATGGATATTAACATGTTCTTATAAATAAATGTTATATGACTTCATGTTAATATTTTAGCTGTAGATTAAACTAAAAGTACCTAATGAACCAAAAGTATGTGAACATTATATACTTAGAAGAAATCCTAGTAGGCCAACAGCTGTACATTACAAAGTACCTGTGAACTTACATACTAACTACATATCAAAGCTTTTTTATACATGAGCAGAACGTCGCAAATAAAACCGTGAATTAAACAACTGTTAGATTTGTTAGCACACCACAACCAGCCACCAGCAGCGTCCAATGTTAAAGCCAACACTACCAAGGCCAAGCGAAAATAATAAAATCAACATTACGGAAACAGAGGACTCGAGTCCCGGAGGCTCTTTGGGATACGACGGGTGAGTGAACGTCTCGTATCAAAATAAAAAGCAAAAATAAACTTTGAAACAAATAATCACACAGCGTACAACGCCATCGAACAGCCAAAACGGAATATTGTTGGGTGATGACAGAAAGAGTTTAGTTATAACTTGGGATGTGCTCAGGAGCGCGGGTTGCGAAGTGACGCGATCACCCAACAAGTAACGAAACGTATCTCGCATATACACACGCACGCACTGTGTCAACTGTACCTTTCATTTGTGTATTCACCAAACATTCTCATAGTTTAAAATATAACTCAGTTTTTATTAGATCTTTAATGCTTATAGGCAGTAATGTTCATATGGTTTAATGTATTATAAAAAGACGGACACGTACGCGAAACTGCACGTACTCGTACACGTCTCAGTACGTCTGTATTTATTTTAAATAATAAATTAATTGTAGACCATATATAGGCAGAATTCATTATTAAAAATATGTGTGATACATTGATGTGAGTGAGGTGTGTGTAGCGTGTAGGTGTGTGTGCGTATGCGAGTGTAGCGCGCGTGAGTACCGTGGTGTTGTTAGTTCGCGCGTGTGGTAGTGCGGGGGTGGTGGTCTGTTTGATTCTGGGCAGCGTGCGCATGATCTCGGAGGGAGTGAGCACGCGGATGTGCGCGTCGGCCTCCAGGAGCCCGCCCGCCGTCACCGTCACGTTGGGCGCGCGCACCCCGCCCGCTGCGCTCGTCGCGCCGCTCGTCGCTCCGCTCACACTAGCGCTGGGCGCCGCGCTCGCTACGGGCACGGGACTCGCTCCGCCCGCTCCCACACCCACAGGCGGCACGCTGTCCGCCTCGCTCGTGGTCGTCGTCTGTCGCGTTTGGTACATTTTACACTCCAATATCTTCACGATCGACTTTCAAAACTTGACGCACCCAACTACACGCTCAGCTTAAGAACGAGTCCTTATTCCTACCCTCATTTAAAACTGCTATGCGTAGGTAAATATGACATGTACTAATGAACTAAATAACCCTGTTAACTTTAATCCCCTCGAAGAATTTAAAATAATGTACCAGCCAGTTCAGTTTTTGTTTCAAAATTCAGTTCGTACCAAGTTTCAAACGAACCTTACATAAAATTACACGAACAATACTTAAGTATCCCACGTTATGACGTTTTCTGTAGATCCTCTCACACAGCTAACTAAAATTACATCAAAATTTGGAAGGTTTTACTTAAAATAAGACACAAATGGTGTGCTACGTGTATACAGCGTCGCTATGTACATAATGTGCTAGCGTTGAAACAGGCGACAGAATCTACAGCCATCGTAGTTTACAATTGTGTAATATTCAAGAGCCGTGATCGACACAGTACATTTTTGCTACACCTAATAATATAGTTGTATGCGTATGCGAGCCTTTACACGCAAAGGTTCAAGCAGAACAATGTTAAACGAGTTACAATAGTGCTTTTATACAAATGAATGAAATTATATACCAGAATCTAATGGATTTATAGAGGATTTTAATGCGTATACGGGTACGTACGTACACGTTACTCTGCATATGAAAATATACGTGGCGTGCTCGTAAGAATTAGTCTAGAATGAAATAAATTAGAAGGTTACAGCAGAAGAGTGCATACGCGAATAACACAATGCTGATTCCAGTATTAAATGTTTGAGGTTATAAACATTATGAATTCTGCAGACTGGGATCATTTTAAATCAAATTTTCTACTTACACTAATACAGTTTGAATTACTATTAAAATTTTGTATTAATAAAATTCTTATTTACGATGATCAATAATCAGTTGTAAAAAGCATTATTGTAACTCCATTTAATGTCTTTAGGACCGGAATCCACACTCTAAAGGTTGGCATTCCACCAGAGATGTGCTATGCTATGTTGCTATGAATACCCTTGATATTCACCAATCATTGGTCCACAGCCTATATCCTCACAGCATAGTGCTATGCTGTGAGGATATGGGCTGTGGTATCTCTGGTGAAAAAGCACCCTTATTGATATATGGATCTCAGTCTGCCCGAAGTGTGAAAGACACACAATATAAACACAGTGGTCAGTGAGTTGGGTTAGCACACACCACATCTACAAACAAAAAAACATACCAGTTGGGCTTTCTTCATTCTTATAGCGCTTCTGTTGTCCCTCGCACGCTGTAAATAGGGAGCTTTCTGGTCGGATGGAAGTGCTCGCCATCTCTTCAGTATTTGCTTGCAACGGTCCACCCAGTTTGGAAATTCAGTCTTCCATTCTGGATGGTTTGTATTTGCGTATAGAACTGCTGATATTGTAGCCGCTGAACCTAAGCCTGGATTGATGAAAGTAAAAAAGAGTTGTTAAGTAACCCTTACATCTATATATTTAATACGACAATGTGTCCGTCCGTCGCGTTTTTAAATTTACATACATTTGCATGAAATATATATATATATATATATATTTTTGTATTTTATATAACGAAAAAATATGCAGATGACAGCACACTGCACGGGAGTTACTCGGTTCGTCCGACGGCGGGGCGATCTGAGATTGAGGAGGAGAGACGACGACTCGTGGCTGATCTCGACCGTAACCTCGACAGTATCTCTCAATGGGGTACCGAGAACCTGGTCGAGTTCAATGCCCGCAAAACACAGGCGTGTGCATTTACAGCGAAGAAATCCCCTTTCCTTCCCCTACCCTCTCTTTAGAATGCATTATTTATTACCAATGAAGGACAACCTTGATATCCTTGGCATAGACGTTTGTCGAGAGCTCAATAATAAAAACTACATCGAAAGATGTATAGGGCTAGCTTCGCGGAAACTAGGAATACTGAATAAGGTAAAGAGATTCTTCACACCGGACCAGAGGTGTCTGCTGTACAAGACGCAGATTAGACCCTGCGTCGAATACTGCTCTCACCTCTGGGACGGCTCCGCGAAGTATCTGCTGGACGCTCTCGACGCTATGCAGCGACGGGCTATCCGTATTATAGATTGTCCGGAGGTAACGGGAAGCCTTGAGCCGCTAGTTCAGCGCCGAACAATAGCTTCCTTGGCCGCATTCTACCGTATTTACCACGGCGAGTGTTCTGAAGAGCTCTTCAATCTGATCCCACCCTCTTCCTTCCGATCCCGAACGACTCGTGCCGGGCAGAGATGCCACCCCCACACAGTGGATAGCATGTTCGCGAGAACCGAACGTTTTAAACGTTCGTTTTTCTGCCGAACGATAGTGGCCTGGAACGCCCTGCCTGTGCACGTGTTTCCTCCCACATATAATCCTGGGTTCTTTAAGCGGAGCGTGAAGAGACACATCAGTAGGTCGTCAAGTTGAGGGCCACTCTCTACAGTATTACGTGCTGTGAGAGTGGCCCACAATTGCTAGACGTCGTCACGACTTACCACCAGGCGGGCGGCGTCAACTTGGCGAACCAAAAAAAAAAAAAATTTTTTTTTTTTTTTTAATATTTGAGGCGATACAAATTTCGCCGGGATAACTAGTATAGTTTTAATTTGGTACAACAGTTGTATGTTTACAGATACAAAGCATAGTATTACAAGAGGTATACGGGAAGAAGGCACTTCAATTTATTATATTTTACTAAAAAATAAAACATGTTTATTTATGCAATAGTTGGGAAATATCGAAATCTACTTAACGAATATAACTAAATATTCATTATATTCTCTTTTTTAGTATTTGTCATAAGGTAATAGGGTTCTTGTTTTACGCTTTGGGTACGGACCCCAAAAAATGAGAAGATATTTGGCAATACACATACATCATCACACCCATTGAGCTAGACAGATGTTTTTACTTGCTAAACACAAATAGACACACAAAATTACGTTATTATCCCCGATGGGGTAGACAGAGGTAATACGTCCACAAGTCGTGACTTCAATCCCAAGTATGTCAACAGGTGAGAACGACTTGGATCCTACAGATGTTAATAAACATATAGGGTATAGAATACATACTCTCATCGGCCCTCATCTTGTCAGCGCTGCGCTGGTTGTACGAGGGTGCGGGGGTGGGGGGCGCCGCGGGGACCTCGGCGGGGGGCCACGCGCCCGCACTGCCCGGCCGCCCCGCACCCGCCCCGCCCGCGCCCGCCCCGCACTCCGAGAATAACGGGCTCATGCCACTGTTACTGCTGAAATGGGTATAATACATAGGTACATTCAAGGTTCAAAAGTGCATTCCCAGTATTATAATTCAATAACTTGACTACAGTCACAGTGTACTAAATGTCCTACTGTAGTACTAAATAGAATCTCTTCTAGGACAAAAAGGAAAAATTTGTATTTTCAAAGTATTAATATTTTTGGAATGAATTTACTCAGAAATCACTGTACTAACTTCAAAATTTCGTTAACCATTAGTATATGAAAAGAGTAAAATACTAGGTTCATTATGCCATTAATGCGGCCACCGCTGTAAACTGCATTAAAAATGCATTGTTTAACAACAACAGACTAATTCTTGTTTTAAATGTAAAAAAATAATATAACTGGTGCGCGATAAGTTGAGACCTGTGATAGTAACGCCGCACCGTGTGTTTAAAAAAATATGTTTACAACCTTCCTTCTTCGTTCGAGACTTTACTTGCCCTAGTTTTAGTTTTTCTTGTTCTACGTAAAAACGATTTTTTTATTATGACAAAGTGATTTGATCGCTAGTCTTAACTTATCGTGCACGAGTAGTACAAAACTAAGCAACGAACCTGCTACCCCCAAACTCAGTGTACGGCGATGCATAGTCCATCGGGCTGGGGAGTTGTTGTCGTTGTTGTGAGTATGGAGCGTTGGCCATTGTGTTTACATACGACACAGATGACTCCTGCGATTCCTGTTTATTTTAATAAGTGACAAATATAGGAGATAGATAATTGCAAAAAAAGATGGCTAAATTTAAATAGGTGTATTTTTTTAAATATTTTGGACATTCCCACACATCGTCATCTAGCCTCAACTAAGCTATAAACTTGTGCTATGGGATCTAGAAGACTGATAAAGATGCTTATATATTTCTAAATACATACATAATATACATAGAAAACACCCAAACTCCGAAACTAATATTTGAGAATCACACAAACATTTAATTGGACCCGGGAATCGAACCCGTCGTAACGTCGTCACGACTTACCACCAGGCGGGCGGGGTCAATTTGGCGAAACCAATAAAAAAAAAAATTAAAAAAACGTCCAATCACAATCGACCACGCTACCGAAGGACCCTGATACACATTACGTCAAAATAACAATCATTTGAATGATAGTTATTTTACATAAACATTTATACACGTGGTATAAAATTCATATCAAACTCGACCTAATTAATTAAAGAACAAAAAAAAATCTATAAATCATACTACTAAACTACTAAAGGTTCAAAAGTGCATTTCCATTATTACAATACATTAACTTGACTGTGTGTTGATGTTAAACTGCAGTAAATGTAAACTGTAACCTTGACATTTATAAGTGTTACTTTTTAACCTAAATGAATAAACATATTTTCAATTAGTACATAATATAGTAAGGATACTTTCCTGTCAGGCGTTTTCTCACCGGGCGGCGCGGCGGCGTGTGGATCTCGTCCGCAGTGCGTGTGGATGTCAACGTCAAATTAGTTTGCGACTAGCCCGTTACCATAGCAACTTGCCTGCGGGCGGCCCGCGCTACATGAATCGCATTTCATTAATATATGAATTTTGACATTGACATTGACATGTACTGCGGACAGGAAAAGGGCTCTAAGACGCGATCACTATTGTACCAATATCGGGATTTACGGTATCACCAACCGTCCAATCCGAAAGCGATTTATACTATAAATTAGCATACTTCATTGCTTACAAAAATATATATTTATAATATAGTAGGTACCTGTGAATCGTCAGTGAGAACCCCCTTGAATATCTCATCGACGTCATTACTGTCCATATCGGGCAGTCCGTCGCGGACCATGGCGTCTAGATTCACGCCCAATAACGATAAGTCGTCCTTCGGAGATATCGTCGACGCTTGGGATGAGCCACCGGTTTCTGTTACAAATAAACACATTATATAGTTACACATTTTACACGGTTTAAAACGGCTGTTTTACAGCAAAAAATCTGTTTTAAACAGCCGTTTTAAACCGTGTATTATACCATAGGGAAAATTACATGGTTTAAAACGGCTGTCAACAGAGATTTTTGCTGTCTACACGGCTTAAAACCAACAGTGTTCCATAGAATGTCGTACAGGTATGACGTCATTTGATTTAAAACAACAGTCTAGACTAGTTAAATCTTCTGCTTTAAACAGCCGTTTAAAACCGTGTATCATACATAGCATAGTATAGCTGTATGTGATGCCCTAACAAACAAACTTTACGATTTTATACTATAAGAAGACATACGATGATCTGTTCTTAGGAACCATGTCATCCATTTTAGTAAGAATAAGAACTGCATTCACAGATTTAACCCTTGGCATGCCTGTTAGGGTCCCACAGACCCATCACTAAACATAAATTGCTGCAGTTCATTCAAATTTGAATTTTGCACGCAACAGTCTTCAGTAGCTGACCGTTATGAGTCTCTAGACGTCTGACACCCGCCATTTCAGTCCATGGACGGTTCTTTCGAACAAAGATGTGATTTAAATTTATTTTTTTTGTGCGTGTCCCTGTTATTTAAGTACAACTTTCATACATGATGCAAAGTAAAAACGCTACGCTTGCGCTTTTGTGAAAATCGCTGCTTACGTTTAATTATAAGAATAAATAACAAAACATTGATTCTGGGTTATTTTTATTACATACTGTAGCATATTATACTGTTAGCTTATCAATTAATTTAATACACTAGTTTAATACACTATTACATGTTTATAGGGGGCTAATAGTCCGGGTCCGTGACACCCTACAAGGCATACCGTGTAACTTTTGGTCACCAGGAATGCCGAGGGTTAAAGCCCTGTATACTAGTACGGTCCATCTAAAGGTGATGTTATGTACAGTCAAGGTTCAAAAGTGCATTCCCGTTATTACAATGCAATAACAAAACTACGATGATGCGTAGACAGCAGAGATTTTATTTAGTGGTATGTTACATCTGTAACGGGAATGCACTTTTGTACCTTGACTGTACTTACACGAAATCAGTTGTAGCCTTTCTAAATCAATTTTTTTTTTAATATTGGGAGTCTTTTCTGATTTAGCGACTAGAAGTCGAGACAGTATTGTAAGTACAGGTCGCGTCAGATATTGATCATATGGTGCTAACAGCGAGTAAGAGCGAGAGTACCGATGCGCAAACAGACCCCTCCACTCTCAACGAGCGTTTTTCTTACGTGAATTGTGCTATATTTTGCGGTTAAACAATAGAGTTGACTTACTATTAGTATTTATTACTGAAGCCTAGCTACTCATTTAAAGAATCAAAGGTATACAATCTAAATATCTAATTAAGTCTACTTACCACTGCTCATAGGTTCATGTTTAGTACTATGCACAGTCGGCACGCCATCTGGTGGTGGTTCACTCTCAACAGGCTGAGGACCTAGTATAGCGTTCTTTAACGCTGTAGAATCTTCAGTATGCTTCAAGTTGCCATCGTCAGACTCTACCTTTATTTTAACAGAACCATCGGCGTTCGTTGATACATTTTCTTTTTCGTCTTTAGGTTTTAAGGAGTTCAATACCTCAAGTTCTTCCTGTAAAAGTTAAACATAAAAATTAACTGCCCCGGCGAACTTAGTGCCGCCTGAAATTTTACTTTTAAACCTGCCCTGAACTTCCAGGAATATTTCAAGACCAAAATTAGCCAAATCGGTCCAGCCATTTCAGAGTTTTAGCGAGACAAACGAACGGCGATTCATTTTTATTTATAAAGATAGATTAGCTGGCGAACTTAGTACAAACACAGCAGTGCCACCTATCATCCATTAACCCATTGGAATATACACACAACTAACATATTTTGATACCCCGCTTGATATATTAGACTAAAATATCCGCTGTATAGTTAAGGTTGACATTTTATGAACTCTAAGACCATCGGGACATGAATACCTTTCATTTGAGATCTTATTAATCGAAATCCATCAAGTCTGTAAAGGGAAAAAAACTACATAATACGCGTATTATGCAAACTAAAAATAGGTCTATCTTTTTACATACTGTGTTAAGACATATAACGACATTGGAGTTATCATGCTCAGTGAATGTGGTCAAAGCAGCCAGTATATCCTCTCCGTCGCTGTCGGAGTTCTCCAGCTCCCACTTGAAGTCCCTCAGTTCGCGGTAACCTTCCGGCGTGTTAGCACGTATCACACCACCAGGACTTTCAGCTGGGTTCGGCGCTACAAAGTAAATAAATAAATATGGTTGGACATTCTCACACAACGTCATCTAGCCCAAACTAAGCTGTAAGCTTGTGCTATGGGATCTAGACAACTGATAAACATACTTATATATTTCTAAATACATAAATCCCATTCATAGAAAACACCCAAAACTCAGAAAAAAACATTTGTGGATCACACAAAAATTTTTGATTCGACCCGGGAATCGAACCCGAGACTCCGGAGTCGAAAGCCGATGCACTACCGACTACGCCACCGAAGCAGTATATATTTGAGATATTTATACAAATTTTTAAACTTTAACGATTTCTACTAATAGGGTGGGCTGGGTATGGTTGCATGGCAAGTATGAAACTATACAGAATATGGGAAAAGTATGCAAAGTGTGAGAGAAGCGGCAGGCATATGTCTAAACGTGTTCCCTAGTATTGCGTCAACCAATACGCGATGTAAGCAGGATTGCTTTTCAACCATTGCATTGATTGCCCTGCCCGTGATCACGGATTGATTGAGCGTGGGGGAGTATAAGATATCGAATATTTAATATTAATACGATTAAGTTCTGTTTATCAAATTTCAGTTATATTTGAGATATTATTTTGTACTTAGGGGAGATGTACTGATCCCATTTCATGAGGTTGTCGTGGTCTCTTGGAGTATACATGGAGCCCGGAGTGCCTGATTTATACTTTCAACAGTCCTAACTCCTTACCTGTAGAACTAACAACCTTGCTAGGCTCCAGCAGATCCTTGCCGAAGAACGCCTCTTGCATGTAAGAAGGGAATTGTTCCATCAACTTAGAGCGAGGTTTCCTACGAGGCTTCCGTTTGTTGCTTGGAGATTCTAATACAAAAAGTTAACTTAAATAAATATCCAAAGCTATACTAACTAGGTATGCATTCTGCTGTTGCAATAATGGAGCTGAGTTTGTCGATCCAGGTCGAACTCCTAAACGACTGGACCGATCTTTATGAATTCAGATATATGCACTCTCACGGTGATGGTCACTATGACCGTGCCAAATTTCAAAAAGATCGGTCCAGTCGTTTAGGAGGAGTTCGATCACGAACGAAATACACGAGTCGTCTAAGAAAGAGCTTCGTAAACTCCGCTCAATTACTATATCTCAGATACAACTGGATCGAACTAACAAAAAATATTTTATATTTTTAATAGTCCATCTATCGTGGAAGCATATTGACGCTACGACCAATAAGGGCGAAGCAGCTAAGAAAAATGTTGAACTCACTCGAATCGGCGTCCTAGTGTTTTAATATGGGTAGTCATGTACGCCGTGTAAACCTCCAAAATTCAAATTTATTTAGTATCATCAAATCGCAACCATAAGAATGCCAAACGTGACCAATGGGCTTGTGTCCCAAATTTAAAAAATGGATTAAATCTGTAGTTTTGAATTTATATAATCACAAAAATGTATTATTTTGATTTAAAACAATCATTTACATAGTTTATTTTGCGATCTAAAAAATGTATTTAAATTGGTAACGAAAACGCTCCAATCTGTCATAGCGCCTTGGGTGATGTCACACGTTGCGAAACAAATCAAAATGTGTTTGAAGAAGCTATCCTGAACAAAAAACGAACGAAGTTCGCTGCAGCGATTAAGCCATAAATTAGTCGTCTAATCGTAATATAAATATTCAAGCGCAAGATTGCTTATAAGTTATGGTTTTTTCACGACCAAAAGGTCAAAAGCGCCGTGAATATCATGGCGCTTACGCGTTCCTCCTTCAACTTATTCTTAGAACATGTCACTTGTAAGGATTATACACTGTAGACTGGACACGCATAGCTTTTTACATGTATACATGTTGCCATTTTTCTCCAAAACTACTGGTCGGATTTTGATGCAGTTTTTAGTTATGTGTTCAGGTTTGATTGGTGCATGTTCTTAGATAAATGTTACGATGACAACTCACCAGGGGGCGCTGCAGCGAACATTATTTGTGAAAAGCAATGTTGCCAATTTTCTCAAAAACTAGTAGTCCGATTTTGATGCAGTTTTCATTTATGGGTTTGAGTTAGATTGGTACAGGTTTCTAGATAGATGTTATGGTGACAACTCATCAGGGGGCGCTACAGCTAACATTATTTGTGATGAAAACCAATTTTGATGCGGCTTTTATAGGCGATTTTTATAGGAATGGATTTGTAGTTGATTAGTGAGGGTTCTTAAATAGGTGTAACGACAGCAACTTACTAGAAGGCGCTACATATTTATGCTTTTAAGAATTTTAAAATAAAAATCAAAATTAAAAATTTAAAAAAAACCCACGACGATTAACAAATTGAAAAAAGGATAAAATAATTTAAAAACCTCCAGAAAGTTAAAAATAAATTGTGTTGGTTAGCCCTTTAACTTTGATATAGGTGCCTAGCAATATTTTGATTCAAGCGTTGTCTCGAAATGCACATCGAAATAATGCGCCAAAACTGCGTTTTGTCCAATCTACTATTGTTAGATTTATAATAATTGAACTTTAAAATTAGCAAAAATTCGTAAATTAATAAAAACGTACGAACAATTAAATTACACATAATCACAGACACAACTTGAACAAGAAGTCAGCTCTTCATACATACTTACTTTATGGTGAGAGAGCGCAACCTGTGACGTCATATTTTCTGATTGGTGTTTGATGTCACGTGACTGAATGCCTAATTTTTCCAAACTTATTTTCTAAAAATAATAGTAATCTTTATTCTGTCTACTAATTTATATTACTTTTTGTTGTCTATTCATTGGAAATAGTCATAAGAAACATACACCAATCCAATTTATTCTTAGTGGACACAAGCCTATTGTTAAATAAACGTTATATAGTATCAAAATTAACTACTATATTCGTACATAATTTCATACACTTATGAAATATATAAAATGTAGTGAACAGAAAAAAAAACATAGAAGCTTTCTAGCGCTCGAAAATGACCCAACTCAGATTTTGTCATTGCTAGGCAAATCTTGTCGCGAAGGTGGGTAGTTCGGTTCTAGCAGTCGGGCTGTCATTTTTCGCGCTAATCATGCGATAGTTGCTATGCTTTACTAGCCAATCAGAGACGTACATTGACAATAGAACCAATAATCTGTAGTTCGTGACTGTACATCAAACTTAGATATAACTGACTGAATATAAAAACTCACCCCCACAACCTTGCGTTCCATCGCCATTATTGTCATCATCGGCCTGCGCTTTAGTGTTCTGTCTCTGTCGCACAACAAACCCGCCAATGCCGAGTTTGTTCAAGTTCCTCTGTCTCTTTCTACGTAGTACAGTCAGTCCCGAGTCCGTGGTGTATATTGTGAAACCTTCGGGTGGTGGTCCATCGTTCGCGACGTTCCAAAGGATTCCTTCTTTGAAATGTGTGTTGGATACGCCTTTAGAGAATAATCGATAATTATAAACTTAAGAAGCTAAGCTAATAATAAAAAAAAAAGAAGTAATGATGTTAAAAGTAGTGTTGTGAAAGGGAATGAATGTGTATGAGTTCTGCGGAGTCCTCTCAATATTTTTGGGGCTCATTAGCATTTTAAACTGCACATGGTGCAAAATATATGCTGAGAAAACTAATATTTCAGGTAGGAAGGGTTCGGTGAAGTTTGGTTTTGTAGTTATACTGGGCTACAAACTCATGTTGAATGTCACTCTGACATCTTACGTGTGATTGCTACTTTAAAATAATTGACCGAGCGGGCGAAGCGTCTATACATTTCGAGATTGGACAATTTTGCTTTCGCCCGTCCGTCTGTATGTCTGTCTGTATATACGAGGGTGGTTTGAAAAGTAGTCAGCCTAACACTGATCCATTTAGTTCTAAAAATCAAATCTACCACATCTCACATTATTTAGTTCAGTTCAGACCTGTTTATAGTGTGAAGTTTGAAACGTGTGCGACAATTAGTTTTAATTTTATAAATTTATTAACAAAGTAATCTGACATAATTTCCGCATATGGAGCAAATCGAGCAGCGTGCCGTCATTAAGTACCTCCATAAGAAGGGGCTGTCATCAAAAGCCATCCATGATGATATGGTCAGTACATTAGGGGATTGCGCTCTTTCATATTCATCCGTCAAAAAATGGATAGCAGTATTCAAGCGTGGTAGAGAGAGTGTGAAAGACGAACCCCGCTCTGGAGTGTGAAAGACGAACCCCGCTCTGGAAGGCCTTCGACTTCCACTACTGACGAAAATGTAAAAAAAATACTCGACTTAATTATGGGAGACCGCAGATTGAAAATTAGAGAGATATCCGAGATTATAGGCATCTCTTATGAACATACTCAAAATATAATAGTCAACGTGTTGGGTTTCCACAAGGTGTCTGCGAGGTGGGTTCCGTAATTGAGCAAAAAAGGATGCGATTGACTATTGCACGCGACTGTTTAGAGTTATTTGAAGCTGATGAATGTGATTTTTTGAATCGTTTTGTTACTATGGACGAAACATGGGTTCATTACTGTACACCGGAAACAAAACAACAATCAAAACAGTGGAAAAGACTTTAGTCTTTAGTATTCTGGGACTCGAAGGGTGTGATTATGGTTGATTATCTTGAAAGGGGTCAGACTATAAACTCTGATTATTACTGCACCTTACTACGTCGTTTACGAGAGGAAATAAAAGAAAAACGTCCAGTAATGATCAGAAGAAAAGTCCTGTTTCATCATGATAGCGCTCGTGTTCACACGTCTGTCCAATCAATGGCAGAAATTCACAACTGTGGCTTTGAACTGTTACCGCATCCACCTTATTCACCTGATCTGGCACCGTCAGACTTTTTTCTGTTCCCTAACCTAAATAAGCACTTGGGAGTTCAAAGATTTTTGACAAGTGACGAGGTCAAAGCAGCAGTGGACGCATATTTTGACTCTAAGGAAGAATCATTTTTTTTCAACGGGATAAATGCTTGGAAGGGAAGATGGTAAAAGTGCATTGAACTTGATGGTGATTACGTTGAAAAATAAAAATATATTTAATTTATTATGTATTTATTTTCTTGGTTAGGCCGATTACTTTTCAATCCACACTCGTATGTGTGTTTCGGGCTAGCCATAGTTTTTATCTGATCTCCATGAAATAAAAAAAAAATATTTTTATGTTCGCTAGGTCTACTATTCGGCCATAGGGAGACCACTAGTTGTCATATGACGAAATACAATGTACAATGTACAATCAGTGATTTCACCAGTGATGAATCACTGCATATTATGTGACGAGTATAGTGTAGCTGCGGCATAACGTAAGTAACGTCGAATACCGAGGCCACGTTTGATGACGTCATATTTCAAGCCTAGCCTAGCCGTAGTGCGCTACTAGCGCGAAAGCGCGCTCCTCGAATGCAGTACAGTCGTCGGCAAACGTCACCGGTCTCTTCCTATGTGAAAAACACTACTCAAATGTTGCCACAAACATAACTCGAGCATGGCTTGACTGATTCGGATGTTTTTTGTTTGTTCCTTCAGTAATCCACGCGAGCGTCCGCTTGCATATAATAAAGTTTTCTCACCCGGCTCTTCCTTGACTTCAGCAGTGCTGTCAGGCTTGGAGTCGTCTCCCATCTCGACGTCTGCATTCTGTACCACTGTTTCAATAGATGCCATTATTTCTAATCCACAATGCCAGCGTCGGACAACAAAAACTCGTGTTAGGTTACACATATATATACTTACTTATATAAATTATATGCTACATATTGCATTCACTACAAATAACCAACTACTACTATTGTATTATTTTTTACACATAAATTGCAGTGTATATTACGTTTTAGAATAACATCCGTGAAATAGTTTTCTCAATTCCAATGAGGACACATTATCGGGATAAAACCATATTTTGTGTAATTTTTTGAAGTAAACTTTTATCACAAACGCTTGACTAGGGGAGTAAACTGGTGAAGGGGTGACGAGAGCGTCACGAAAAGTGTGAACGGATGAGGCGACCGGAACTTGAGTGAGTATAAGTTAGTTAGTGAGAGAGAGAGAGTTACGTTTCATAGGGGCAAGAGAGAAAGGTGCCAGGTTTACAACACACTCGTTTCTTTTTTTAATAATACTGCTGCAATTGATATATAAAATATATACAACAACTTAAGGCTTTTCTCGTGTGCTTAATTATGCGTTTTATATAACTTTCCCGGCATTGTCATAATCCCGATGTACAGTCAAGATCCAAAAGTCCATTCCTATTATTACACTGCAACAACTTGACTGTATTCTGATGATCAGACTGCAGAGATTCTACTTATTGACATGTAACATCGGTCCTGGCACAACCTGGCATTAAACTTAGTGATATGTATGTACTATTATATAACATTTAGATAGATAGAAAACTCTTTATTGTACATTAACACAATAGTAAACAAGCAAAGTAAATAATTGATTATACCAATTACATGGGCGGCACTGTCGCTTAGAGCGATCTCTTCCAGGTAACTTTTGGATGGTCTGGAATAACATTTGAGCCAGGGCACATGTTACATTCCACTAAATATAATCTATGCAGTCTAAACATCATCAGCATACAATCAAGTTATAGCATTGGAATAATGGGAATGCACTTTTGACCCTTGACTGTACCATATTTCTAGCAATACACATCAAAAGCATAAGCGACACAATATTATTCATACACCAACCCTCTTGTAGTAAAAGAAATCTATTTACCAGTTAAACCTCGAACATTAGCATGCAACTGTGTTCTGTTAGTTAATAAAAAACGAATCACATGTAGGCAGCATATATTTTTAATGATAATGGTAACATCACATTAACTAAACATGACAATCAAGTTATTTAAATATCTACTAGTTATCACGGCGAACTTTGTACCGGCTCAAATATAAAAATAAAAAACTAAAAAAAAGAATATTTTAATATGTCATGCAAATGTATGTAAATTGAAAAACGCGACAGACGGACAGACAGACAGACAAATTGTCGTAATAAATATATAGATTTCTTTTTTGTCTTGCTTGAGTATTTTTTGGCTGCTATTAGTGAGTAAAACTTCTCATAAAAAAAAGGTTGCACAGATATTTTAGTCATTCAAGTAACTATTTAATTATTTATGTACAACACACAGAGAAAAATAAATAATATCAAACCTACGAAGGGAATAGTGAGCAGTTAGTACAAGGGCACTACTTATTCCTAAAGGAATCTCTTCCAGTAGCCCAGTTTACTATATCATCATTCACCGAACCTTTTCCCAATTTAGTTGGGGTCGGCTTTCCAGTCTAACTGTGATTCGGTTGAACTTCGATATTTTCCGTGAAGCGACTGCCATCTGACCTTCACAACCCATGGGCGATATCGAATTTTTGTAGTTAGACCGGTCGGATTTTTAAGGGTTCCAACTACCCCTAACGACTGCCATAGATGTTCGTATGACAACCGGGACCGACGCGACAACGTGCTCTCCGAGGCACGGAGGGGTCTCAATGTCTTAAGAAATGTTCACCCATCCTAAGACCGGCCTGAGTCGATGTTGTTTAACCCTTGCAATGTATTAATATTGTCTGTTACCACTAGACCACCAGTTTACTATATGTGGGTAGTTTATTTTTATACTTAGCATAGCTGTTGCCAAATCAATTTGTAATTCGTTTTTTTTTAACGAAAATTAGTAAGATAACTATAGAACATGCTACATAGATACCATAATATATGAAATGAAACACAAAACAGTATAATATTCACCTGCATCTTTCTCAATGTTATCGTTTTTGAATCGTCTCTTCCTTCGGGTATGCGTGATGCCCATCTCCGCTTCTAATTGTTTCATGTGATGAGCTCCTCGCTGGGAGAGACACACATCGTCTACGTAATACTCCCCGGCCAGGCCGAGGGACTGCGGGGTTGGTCGAGGTGTTGGTCGGACTATAGCGGCTGGCAACACTGGGGCGGTGGCCGGGCGAGTGTTGCCAGCGCTGGCCTCTATAGCCCGCGCCAGGTGAGGTGGCGGCACGTCTCGACTTCGACATAGTATGCATTTATACCTGGGAGAAAAATGTACGTTATCATGTTGTTTGGATCATTGTGCCTCTTCTCCACGAAAATTACTGAACGGATTCTAATGAAACTTGATAATAATTTAATTCATTCATCAGAATAACACATAGACTGTAATTTGTAATGCCATTGTGTAAATTGGCCAAAATATGATAATAAATAAATATCTCATAAGATTGTTAAAAAAATGTCTGTTTGCGAGCCTTTGGAAATTTAATTTGACATTTGTTTTATAACATTAAGTATAAGACCTAACAAAACTCCTTCGATTAGGATTAATTCCTTTCAAAACATTTTTCGTCCACTAGTCGACTATAATACTTCATGATATAAACTCACTTGAACACATATTTCAATAATTTTATACTATGAAAAACCTGACCGGTTCCGCAGTAAGGTCACTATGACTGAAATTTATGTTCGTCACATAATGTTTTGTCTTGGGTAAGATTTGAACCTTACGACCTCCGAGTCCAGTAGTTAGCACTAACCACTGAACCATACGGGTTGGCAAAGATACACATAGTATAGGCATAAGCTAACGAAATTCAAAATAAGCATCTTTATTTTTAAATTCGTATTTTTTTATAACATAGCCACTTTTGTGTATGTAACTGTGCAGTAACCCTGGTGACCTAACTAGATTATATCTACAGTGCCTGCCATACAGATTGAAACAGAAGGTCATTGAACCTTTCACGGGGTTGTAAACACTTTTCACAATATAATTAATTTGAAAGAGAGATTTATTTGATTAAGAATAATAAATTCCATAGTTATAGACCAAATATTTCTAAAGATCCACGGTTACATAAAATGTCAAAATAAAACCGTTATGATATGAACCTGCACATATAACACACCAAAGTATGACCAATGACAGCGTAAGAAGGCATGTGTAGTGCCATTTCTTGAACGGCGACTGTGTATATATCTATAAAAATATTTAATCGATGATAATATTACATACTCTATGGTAATTGACAAATGCTTACCCGAGGTGACGTGCAACTGACAGCTTTTCAACCTGACAACTCTCTTGGCTGTGGTGGCAATGTGTGCAAAGTGACAAAATACAAACACATATTTTTATTTATTTGGATTTAAGTTTAAGTAAAGGATTTAAGTTTATCATTTCTCAAATTATTGAAAATCATAGTTTAAATGGTAGAATTTTTAATAAAATAATAAGAAAAGTAAATAGTTCGTAAACTGTTATGAAATAAATAAAAAAATTCAAGAGTTATGTCGCGATTTTCGTCGTATAAGAAAATATAAATTCAGTAGTACTGTGTTGAGAATGACTTAGAGATACAATTAAATATATAAGTCAGTCATATTTCTAGTATTATGTAGTGTATTAGTATTATTACCATTTTGGAGTTATGCTCTTATGCTGCAAGTATTTTTTTATTATGTCAATGACCTTCTGTTTCAATCTTTATGGCAGGCAATATTTACTTTAGGTATACAAAAAAATACTTTGTGTGTTATCTTGTCAGTAGTTACATAAGTTTTTTAAAGTGTAATAATTGTTTTGTGTTCTTGGGTAAATAAAAAAATCGTATTTATCATAAAAAGAAATAGCAAAAAAGAAGTACAAGGGAAACACAAGCTTTCAAATAAAAATCATCAAAATCGGGTCACCAAGTCGAAAGTTCTGATGTTTGTAACATAAAAAAATACAGTCGAAATGACAACCTCCTTCTTTTTAGAAGTCGGTTCAAGACAAACACAGTAAGGTAAGGTGATACTGACCCGGCACGACAGCACAGTTCAGCGTCGGGCTCCCCGCGGATGTTGTCGCAGGAGGCGTGCAGCCAGCGCCGACACGTCTCGCATTGGATGATGAGCTCGCCGTCGCTGTAAGGCTCGGCGCACGCGCAGCACATCACTAGCGACGCGCACGGACCGCACTCTGACCACAACGGGCACGGTTTTGTTATTAATAAGGTATTTTTTGTACCCTCCAAAACCCGTCAAACATTGACATAAAAACCAACTTCAAATTACCAGAATGGGACCTAATAAATTTGGAATGGGACCACAAAAAAAAACAAAATCGGATTACTCAGTCGAAATATATTTGACAAACATAAAAAAAACAGTCGAATTGAGAAACTCTTTCTTTTTTTGAAGTCTATTAATAAAAGTAAATAGTTTAAAAAAAAAAAAAAAAATATAATCCTTGTGCTCGACTTATGACTTCGACTGTACTGACTATATTATGCTGATGCTCAGACTGCATACAGTCAAGTTATTGAATTATAAAAATGGGAATGCACTTTTGAACCATGTCTGCTACACAATAATGTGGTGTAGTGTAGCAAGTTACCTGTGTAGTTATCACACCAGGCGAGCGTGTCTCTAGTGCCGCACGTGAGACACCGGCGACACCGCTCGCAGCGCCACGCGCCGCGCGGCACGTCCCCGAGCGGCGGCCGCGCGCAGTACGTGTGCCACGTGGTGTCGCAGTCGTCGCACAGCAGCAGCAGCGTCTCGTCGCCTCGCGCGCCGCAACCTTCGCACACGGTACAGTCGAGGCAACGCCAGCCTTGAGTCACTATCACTTGAGACACCTATAACAGTACAAAAGACACATTAATTTAATATACAGTGCGTTAGGTCTGAAAGTTCGGGGAGCACACTTACGTGCTATTAGAATGCTACGTTATGAACCCTTCGGTTAATAACATTGCATACCCGACTACCGACCTAACCAAACGGCATTAAAATTACTAAATATAGACATAATTTTTGGTTAATTAAAAATATTTAACCTTTATTTGTAATTTATTTTTCAAACGCTAAATGTATAGTCATTTAAGACGTTTTGTAAGGTTAAAGAATGATGTCATCATAGTGTTTTCAAAAATAATTTTAGAACAGGCTACTAGGTGCTAAAAGCGTGCAATTCGAACACCACCAATAGTAGTGTCAAAATATTTCGCAAACAACCTATAAAAAGGTTTGAGGTAATTTTTGTACCAGAAGTGGAATCGGACAACAATAAAGAAGCAATAACATACCTTGATGTTAACGCAATAAGGGTGGTATGTCTGTCCGCACTGCGCGCACGCGATGAGACATCCCTCTGAGTCAGTCCCTACGGCACCGCACATCACGCATAGATCCTGCGTCAGCACGAACTTGTCCTTGCTCGAACAGAGCACTAGCTTGTTTTCCACACCTATAAACAAATTTCATATTATTTTATTACAATTAGTTTTTGAATATTTCAGCAGGCAAGCGCAATGATCACGAAGGAATTTCTTTACCTGGATCATCTTCTGGAGTCTTATTATCTGGTGCTTGAGGTCTTTGGAGTCCTAGCCCGGGTACACCAAACACACCCCTCATCTTCGGTTTAGATCCTCTTTTGCGTCCAAAATCGAGCATGTTCCGTTGACGTTTCGAGAAGCCCACTTTGCCAGCCGGTGGGAATCCACCTTTTAATTTGTAACCACCTATTTTTTTCTTGGCCACTTTGGATGAAACACTAAATGGTTTTCCTTTTCCTAATCCGACATCAGGCTGTACGAAAAAAAAATGAAAATTCAAATCATTTTAATCAAATTATCTATCACAAGCAGAAAGTAAATACCACCAATTAAGCCTATTTCTATGTAGGGATAGGCAGGAGCACATTATATGCTTACATTTCACGAGTAATCATTCATCACTAGACCAGGCTTGCCATGGTTTTTTTTCCAAGCCATGGACCTCCCTGGCCTACATAGTATGAAATATACTTACTTTCGATTCAATAGCAAGTGGATCTTGTTCTTGCTGTGAGTTTTCATCTCCGAATGAAGAATCTTGGGATGTTGATGCTACAGTATCTTCATCGAAGGCTGTAGGCAAATGGGTGGACACAGTCTTTAGTTTAGTAAATAACTCTATACATTTATTATTTCACCAGTGAATAATCATACCATATTATTATTATGGAATGAGCATAGTGTAGCTATCTAGGCCATGTTCGGGGAACATTTTTGAAAGCGCGGGACGTTTTATAAGAGGCTTTACATGCTTCGATGACGTCATATTTCAAGTCTAACCTAGCCGTGGTGCGCGAGTAGCACGACAGCGCGCTCCCCGAACATAGGGCAAACGTCGCCGGACTCTTCCAATGTAAAAAATACTAGAGGAACAGTTTGGCTTCAAAGAAGTCTCTTAATCGAGACTACTTGTTACAACATTTTTTACTTTTTGTTTAAACACAGTAATCAATTATACAAGTATGATATACAAAACATAAAAACCTTCTTTATTTTTAGTAATAGTGTATGTTTCACAAAGAGCAAAAATGGCGCTGTAAAGTATGCTGAGTAAATTCAATATCTTGACCATGGTTTCAGTCAGTCATGGTGGCAGTTTTAATAGTCAAGCAGTGAGACATTCTAAGATAAAGAACGAAAGAATTCGAATCTCTCTTCAGAGACTATTTTTTGCATTTACCTAATATTCTAAAAAAGTGTGTGTGTGTCAGCTCCGACGCACGACTGGAGTTTACTCCTTAAGTACGAGTATCTAACCATAACAAATTAGAAAGTTGCGCACTAGAGGTGCGCACCAAAAACGTGACACGATTTTCGTTACTTGTTAGTAGGTTTACCCCTCGGATTTTTCTCATACCGGGCGCCTTATATATGAAAATCGATTCTTAAGGAGTAAACTCCAAAAAGACAACATTTCAATGCTTTTAAAATTTAGTTCTTACAAAGTATTAAATATACTTACACCCAGATTTGTTGCCCATCTGCATTTGCGTTTTGCAAATCGGACAGTTGTATTCGTATGAGGGATTCTGATCTTTCTTCAGTCTGTACTGTATTGGGTCGGCATCTGGATCACACATGCCGTGCACATACCTGGATGAAGTACAAAAATGTTAAGTTAATATAGCACACGGCCGGATTTTATTTAACTGTTAGTGCTAGTGGACCCTTCCACGGGGTCACTTTTTCCAGAATTCTCTGCTCGCATTTGATTCACCTCATAAATTCTGCTTTATTTAAGAGGACCTTAAAAAGTATATCTAAAAGTATATATTGAGGACCAGGTGAGTCCACCATTGGTCTTCAATATTTTGACTTCACCCAAGGCTCATATTGGCGCAGTTACTTTGTCGAGATACTATATTGAATGTTATTTTATTTGCAATGTTTACCACCTTTAGTAAATGTTATAAAGCGACAAACTCTGATGAAAAGTCGGATGCATTTGAGTGTTTGTGCGTGTACGTATACGTGCTTGTAGGTGTGCGTGTACGTACCTCTTGCAGAGCAGACAGCGGATCATGTCACGGTAGGCGGCGGCGCGGTAGGCGCGGCGGCACAGCGGACAGCACGAGCCCTTGTTGCGCTGCTGGTAGCACGAGTCGCACACCGTGTAGTGCGCGTGCCAACGTGACGACGGGCCCGCGCCCGGCGAGCGAGACCCGCAGTCCGAGCACACGCGGCAACACTGCGGCGGACACGGAAATTCACACATGTTACTACTGAAAGGATTCACTTATAGTTACATGGAATTGAGAAAATTAATTCGCGCGGACCGAGCAGTTGCTAATTTCAACACAACGAAAATCTAGAAGTATGTTGATAATTCGGTTCTTCCACAAAGTTGAGTTTTTTCATTGGTTGAGTCCCAGTATTAAACCCTGTGGGACACCTATAGTTACCACGTGACCTGGCTGTTCCGTTAACAATATACATTTTATATTTCATTTGCAATTCAAATATAAAGTCAAGAAATTGGACCTTGTTTCATAGATTTTTGTTACAAACAGTTTTCTTTCCACAATGTTGCATAGTGCACGCAATCAAATGCTTAAGGAAATCCGAAAAACAATTCTAATCCTTACAAATCCTTACGTACCTTGCATTTCCATCCATATTTAGGCACGGTAGCCATGACCGGCCTGAGACATGTAGCGTGGTACACCTTGTCGCAATGTTCGCAGGTGACCGCACGGGAATCGCTGCCGGTGGCCGGTGATTTGGACATGGTCTCGCCGCGACAAACTTGGCAGACACGACAAGCGCGACAAGTCCAACCTGACCTCACCCCTGTAAATTTATTTATAGTAAATACCCTGCCCTAAGTAACAGCATCGCGGTCGTCTTAAATCGATCGACATATTCAACCAATGAAATCGCAGAAAACTTCTATCACGTGACAAATTAACACATCACTGATACCGTACCGTTTAATATTATCACAAGTCGCTATTACATATCAGTTATGAGAGTAACTCGTATTAGTTTTTTTTTTATTGCTCTGAAAGCCGGTTGGTACTATACAATAAGGTACTTTGTCCTCACCTGGTAACTGCGAAAGTCCCACGCAAGTCCCATGGTAATGCCCGCCGCAGGTGACGCAAGTCATCAAGTTAGCGATGTCGCCGATAGTTCTGCACGTCCTACAATCTATATCCGCTGTACCTGGGAACATTGAAATCCTTGAAAATTACAGATTGAATAAATAACATAACAATCTTATTGTGAATTTTACGTAAATAACAGTCGTTAGAAATTAAATAATTAACGTCTCTACGTAAAGTTCGTAGTAAAGTAACGCTCTGAATGACTTACAAATAAGAGGCACTTGATAAAGATGATCCTTGCAAAAGGAGGATTTGGTATGGAAGTCAATGAAGCCCCCGGATGCCAGAACACATGGTAGGTGAAAATATTTACTGCAACTCATCTGAGAAAAAGAAGAGGAAACATTTATAAAATTCATAATGATTGTAGCAAAAGCAACAAGTATTTTAATTTTAATTTTCACAATTTACACTGCTATAGTGACTCTGACACATATAAGATAGATCGCAATATTGATATCTTCAGACTGAGTGACGCTGTCCTGACTAGATCCTGCTTTAATAGTTTTTTACTTTTGTGAGACAAACCAAATATTAATAGTAAAAAGTTATTTTCGGACACTACACTAAGAGATAGGCCATTTTATGTATTTTAAAGCATTGAGTTTGCCTGTCGATGACATTTTCAGTTTTTTGTGATTTATAATTTTTACCTAAATATTTTAGTTTTTACTAATCGCATTGCTTCCAAGAACCCGGAAAGATCCTATATGCTAACAACCCGTCCAGGGAACATACACAGATAACACCGAAAGGGAAGAAAGAAACTTTTGGTGGCGTAGTTTCTTACCTCTCAGTGAAAACAATAGATACAAATGACTTACTTTACAAGGTATGCTGGCACCATGTCTGGTACAGAAAGCACATTTTCTCGTCAACGCATTAGTAACAATTCCTTTAATCCTCGCCTCTTCCAACATCTCTTTGTCCTCGTCAGAATTAGATGTGGCTGCGACTTGCTCTTGGAATGGTGGACAGAACTCGAGACAACTTCGGTGGATATATAAGGCACTGGATGAGACAACAGCTCCTATTTCTAGACTCTCAATTATATGTCCAATTATTGAGAGTTCGTCAGTGTGTTCCATGTTGTAAAGAGGTGTTCTGTGAAAAAATTAAAATATTGTAGACTAGCTATCTCGGGGAACTTCGTAGGTACCAGCTCAATTTAAAATCTTTTTTAACTTCCCTTGTCACAAACAACACATGTATAGGTTCAGAAGTACAAGTCTTAACAATATTAAAGCGTTGACCATAATTCCTAAATACATTTATTTGTCCTGGATTTATTAAATCACCTAATAAATGATATTTCAGTTATACAAATACTTTACTCACTTGCACTTGTTAAACGCTTTCTGCCTCCTACTCAGCGGTAATGCTAACGGATGTTGATTAGGATCAACCAGTTCTGGTGGAGGTGACACTAGTCCTGGTGTAACCGGTGTACTAGGAGTGCTTGACGGTGTTACCGCGTTAGTAGGCGTGGCGTTCCCGGAGTTTAAAGCAGAATTTGATCCACCATCGCCATCGTTTAACTTGCAAGGTAGCTGTCGCATCTCACCTTGACCTAGCTGACTCCGTTCGCTGAGGTTGCATAGTGCGCATACTTTGCCTGGCCTGTTAATGGGAAAAAAGGTAAGTTTGTATGTGTTTTTAAATGTTCCTTATGGACTCTCAGTGCCAAAAGCAAGACTTTTAATATGAAAGAATACTAAATAATCCAGAATCTAACCATTTTTCAGGCATATAAGGTGGTTCCTCGGGCAGCGTTGGTATTGGAAAATCATCTTCGTCCATCATGTCTTCAAGTGCATCATCACGACTGCCGCGATGTCTTTTGGCACCCCTTAATGAACCTGCACCACCCCTGTACCTAAAATTCAAACGTTTTATTAAAAAACTGCCTCATGATTTACCACTCTGGGTTAAAGTTTCATCTATACTAATATTATAAAGAGAATAGAGTATTTTCATGTTTGCATATTCTTTAGCTCATATGTAATTGGGCCGATTTCAAAAATACTTCAATACAAAATCAAAATTTCTCCATTTAAACTATTTCCACTTACCTCCTTACAATCTTTCCTTCTCTCACCAACTTTGGGCCTTCCTTCCTCGGTCTACCAGGCCCCCTACGGCCAGATGTAAAGAATGGTCTAGTATACGACTGGTGGTGATAAAATGATGGTTGCGAGATAGTGCCATGAGGAGATGCAGGTTCTTCACCACGTGGGGATGACGCACATGATGTTGGAGTGGAGCCTGGCCCAATATAGAAATCTACAACCAATAATTAGGATATATTAAGACTTGAACCAGAGACTGTTGACCAAGCTACCCACCTCCTACTATTATCAGTGTGCGTCTTACAACGAAAGCGGATTCACTACCGGCCACACCACCGAAGCAGTCATATTCATTCACATTCTCACTATATTTTCCTCTCTCAAAACTCTAGCCTGACCCACCCAGGTTAGGGAAAAGTATAGGTCATGGTGACCACTTACTTACTATCTGGTGTCAAATAAATGTGCATATTCGCCATGTTCACATATTTTCAGTTAGATATTGGTATATTTTGACAATAAATAAAGTTTTAAATGAACTTGTACAATTTGTAATATTTACTATGTTACGTATTAACAAAAAAATTTATAATTCATGGAAAATATCAAAGTTCAGCTGAATCGCAGTTTGACTGGAAAGCCAACCCAAACTGACTTGGGAACAAGGTCAGTGATATGATGATGTATTTACAAAAAGAAAGTTCATAATTAATTATGTTGTTTTAGTTATCTAGCTAAAAACTCATAAGGTATGTGTAATTTGTGGCTAGACAGAGAAGATTGTAAGTACAGAAATTAACTGATCTCATTATATAGTTATGATTTTTTATATTCTTTCATAATTTAGCTAAATATAGTTTTCAATTGAGTTACACAATATTAAATGTGGAATTTGGACATTATAAAGGAGGAATGACCTTCATAGGTTGACCATCAGATCAAACACATTGACTGCTATTTAAGAAGGCAGATTATGATTGCATGCTGTGCAAAAAGAGTAATGCTATTGTAAAAGTTGAGTGTTTTGAAAGTGTAAATTTTGTAAATGTTGATTGTTGAAAGGTTGGTTGGTTTGCATATTCTTTCCTACAAAACATACTTGTAAGCCTATTTTTATAATAAATTTCAGCTTTATAGGGTCATGTGTATATGTATACATTATAATGAAACATGCTAAAGACTTCATACACTATGAAACACAGACTATTTATAATTACAACTTTAAGAATATAAAGATCACATTGCTGCTAAATTCTTATTCATTTATGAGAACCTTCCACGAGAGGTACTTTAACATTAAAATCTAAATAAGTCACAACACATACCTGACGACGGCGGGGCTTCGCCTTCCTCCTCAGAACCATCGTCAGCTAATAAATCAACGTCCAATACGTTCTCGTCCTGTACGTCCATCTAAAACATATCGAAAACCAATTATTGGCTGGATATATTAGACTATACTCGCTGCTTTGTGGTTATGATAAAATTATTTACAACTAGTGAATAACCAAAGTAATCAGACCGCCATAATGAACGACAAGTGTATTCCCAATTCGAAGTAAAGTTATAAACTTACCGCACCACTTAGCGATGGACCTTAAACTTATGAAATTTAGATAAATAAAATTAATTTTGCTAATAAAGTCATTTTAATAGTTTATATCACATTAAACACATAAAAACAGAAAAATATACGATTCGCTTTAACGCGAACGAAATGAAGCGCATCATAGTGATGTGATGGAACAGCAAGCAATCAGCAATGTCAAAATAAGCGATTTTCTTTTTTTCATTCACCTTAATCGATTCGCCCTATATTCCAGAAATAATCGATAAAATATCAAATTAGACTAAATAATTTCAATTATTTCTTATATTGCAAACATTTGCCTAATCTGTTGCTGAAAGTTCCATGAAAGTTCTATTAGATCTGTGCATGTAACGAAAGAAAGTGAAATGGAACGTCAACTCGGCTTGATAGTGATTTGCTTACGTGTTTTCATTTTATGTGTTGTTTTAGGGAGTGGATTAAAAGATAAATGATAACTTACGTAGGTTTAAGGTTGTTAAACGAGTCCAAGCCTTAATTGACCTGATATCGTTTACGATTTTAGTGTAAAATTAATTAAATACCATGAATCACAACATAGTTTCTATAATATTAGTATTAATGCTTAGTTATACGTGTAAATCAACATTGTTTGATAGCGAGTCTTGTTATTCTTTTGGTAGTGGGAATGTTTTTCCTGGAGGAGCTAGAAAAATAGATCATAAATTACAATTTACTAAGGCAATGAGTAAGTTAAACCAGATACATTTACCTTCCTATGTTTTAAAATAATAATAACCAGATTAATAGTTTACCTTTTTAACCTTTTCTAGTATCTAAGCCGGCACCTGAGTGGGAGGCAACAGCAGTAATAAATGGTGAAATTTCGCAACTATCATTGTCCAGTTATAAAGGAAAATATCTGGTATTTTTCTTCTATCCACTAGATTTGTAAGTATTAGTATTATTATTTGATGAAATTTTAAAAAGAAAACATGCAAAAAAATAGTACATGCAAAACATTGTGGATTTACGCATTTTTTTTATTTCAGCACCTTTGTTTGCCCTACTGAAATTTTAGCGTTCTCAGAAAGGATTGATGAGTTCCGAAAAATTAACACTGAAGTAGTAGCATGTTCAGTAGATTCCCATTTCACACATTTAGCCTGGATAAATACACCACGTAAAGAAGGCGGCCTAGGAAAAATCAATATTCCTTTACTAAGTGATCTTACTCATTCTATAGCTAAAGATTATGGTGTTTACTTAGAAGATCTGGGACACACATTAAGAGGATTGTTTATAATTGATAATAAAGGTGTTTTAAGACAGATTACAATGAATGATTTGCCTGTTGGTCGATCTGTAGATGAAACTTTGAGACTAGTACAAGCATTTCAGTACACCGATAACCATGGAGAAGTATGTCCCGCAGGATGGAAACCAGGTCAAGACACTGTATGTACCTAAAATGATTATTTTTTTTATTGATATTTTTTTAAATTTACTTATTGTTAGCTACTTATAACATTTGTTTCGTCAATATTTCAGATAATACCAAATCCTGCAGAAAAGAAGAAGTATTTTGAAAAGGTTGCTAAAAATTAACATATCTTTCTCTAAAAACAGTACTTACAAAACGTGCCCTAAATAAATAATTATAAAACTAGTCAAAAGTATAATAAATGAATATAATTCTTCAGAATTCGTAAATTAATAAACAAACAGAAATGTTTAAAATATCAATTAATACACTAAAGATACGTATTAAATAGGTAGCTCCTCTCAAACTCCTAGAACTGACATCATTAATTTAACAAATTTACCGTCATGGGACGTTAGTAAGTACTTTCACTTGGGAAATATGCATGTAAAAACCTCAAACCTTCTTAACCCGAAATTTTGAAATTTTGTGGGTATGCCGCTTGTGCTCAATGATTAATGAGGTACCCTTACTACCATTTTATTAATAATTTAAAGACAAAACAAGCGTTCTAGCCGTTTATTGAAAAGTTTTTTCATTGAGCTTCCCCGTCTGCTGTCTCCCTATTAAAATACACGTTCGTGCTAAATTTGAGCGAAATCGGTCTAATGGATTAGGCTATAGCTCCCCGTACATACGTACGTACATGCAAATATTTTCCAGAAATCACTGTTTTCGACTCAGGGGAGTTCAGGGATCATGGGAAGCTCAAAATCTTAAACCAATATTTTACACGATCACAATACTCCCACTTATAGAATATATAATATACCTTACTAAAAATAAAAAAGTACAAGTTATTACTATAAGTTTAAGGGCTGTATATTTTAACGTTATAATGGCAACTTATCTTATAGAGTATAATTTCCTAAAGCCACAGGCGATTTACATCACTAAATCAAGACTGATATGGTAAAGTTTTAACAATATCACGAATAAGTGAATATCTAAAAAACTCTTTGTTCTAAGTGAATTCCAAGGAATGCTTGGTAAATATTTTATTTTTATAAAATTTTATGGATTTGGTATTTAATAAATGCATAAAAAGAATAACGTAAAGTCGCATTTTTTCACTTGTATTAAAAGAACTCATTCCGATGTTGTGTCCTGCCGGACCCATTATACATATGTCTACCTACATGAAATCCTCTTACCTCGAACCCGTGGTCTATGACATAATTTCGTCCTACGTCCCTTCTGAAACTCGTTATTCCTAATATCTGATTTATATTTTAACATGAACTTTCAATATTATATTTCATAATTTTTACTAAAAATACAGAAACTAAAAATTTATATGATCTAATGTTGTAGAACTCGTGATCTCAATGCACTTATCTCGCAGGGCTCTACTAAAAAGTAGTAAGAAAATCGACAATCGATTTTCGATTTTAATAATCGATAATTAGCACATACCTAAAATAGTTTTAGGTTTCCGCTAATGTCAAAGAAAGTGACCTTTTGACAGCAATGAAATTGAGGTCAATAGGGGTCAAGGCTACAAACGTAGAGAGTAATGTCAAGGCTACAGAAGATTTTGAAGCATGCCATTCGTATTATAAAAAGCATGTTTTATGAGTATTGCCGATGTAATTCAAACCCGGTGAAGGACGGTATAATATTAGGACAAGTAGTAAAATTCACTTGAATTTTAACAAGCATTTTGATAAACTTAACAAGAGCATTCTTGACATAGCGAATGAACGTATCATGTAGGTAAGTCCGGGCATAAAGGGCGCTATTCCATAATCCCTTGAGACTTGATGACCGCGACCATGTAGGTAGCAAGTCGTGCATCAAGTATGACGTTACACACACAAGTGCAATTTGCAACAACTTGCATGCAACCTGGGACGTAAAACTTGCATAGTATTCCATTATTACTACGCTACTGTTGGACAGTGGATGGTTTCTATGATGTATATCATACTAGGTAGCGGATTTTTAAAATCGGTTCAGTAGTTCAGAGCCTCCTATTGAATAGAAACAATCAAATCTATCCTCTATAGACTAACTACTCAAGTTGGAAACAACCACACGTCCAACCTCGGTAAGTGGTCACATTACCATAGCGCTCGGAAGACTGGTCGATAACGCAGAATGATATCGCAGGAAATTTCCATGTGTTAATTGGGTCACGTGACCTACATTTTGCGATATCACTGGCTATCGACAAACCCTTCAGATGTTACCTATTTTTAATGTGCGAGAGAATGCGAATATAAAACACATGTGACCTCTGTCTACCCTTTTAGGATAAACATAGCAGCGTTTGTGTGTTGGAGTTGGAGATAGATACTTAATGGAATGTCTGTGAAGTATGCATAAAATAATTCATCAAATCAAACCCTTTTTACATAGAAAATCACACGAAATCGACGTTTTAAATGTAAAATGTGTTCTTGTGATGTTTATTGAACGTTTAACTTGTCCAGCGGTATCTTATAGATAACTAGTGGATGTCCGCGGCTTCGCCCGCTTGACAAATTATATATGTACTAAAAACCTTCCACGAGAACCACTCTATCCATTGGTGAAAATCGCATCAAAATCCGTTGCGTAGTTTTAACTATAGGTATGCAATCTTTAAAACTGCAATCATACGGAACGATCGACTTTGTTTTATACCATGTTCTGATTACAAAGTTTATTGTAATTTATAGACCAATAATCGTGTGGATATCTTATCGTTATCGTAACATATAACTGCCAGTGGTAGAATTATCAAACTACTGAGCGTGCAGTATAAGTTCAATGTCAATTTGGTAAAATGGCTTCAAAAATAGAAGAATCAATAGCATGGATTCGCAGTCGTTCATTATCTGGATCTAAACTGGGTTTAGAACGAGTAAAAGGACTTCTGGAACGGATTGGAAACCCACAAACAAATGTGTGTACAATTCATATAGCTGGCACTAATGGTAAAGGATCTACTGTTACATATTTACGTTATTTACTTGAAGAAGTAGGTTTAAAAGTAGGCACATTCATTTCACCTTACGTAATAAGTTATAATGAACAAATCTCAATCAACGGACAATATATATCCAATGAATATATTGTTAAATATGTTGAAAAGTATCATAAAATTATTGTAGAAATGGATGAGATACCTCAGATTGCCGGCATTACTGAATTCGAAATTATCACTGCGATGGCTTTGGAATTATTTTTTGACAAGCGAGTAGACGTGGCTATTATTGAAGTGGGTATGGGTGGGTTATTAGACAGTACGAATGTTGTACACCCAATATTAACTGCTATCACAACTATAGGCAAAGACCATACAGATTTCTTAGGTGATACCATAGAAGAGATAGCGTTTCATAAAGCAGGAATAATTAAGCAAAATATACCAGTTGTGATTGGTAATGTTGAAGCAAACGCGATTGGTGTTATCAAAAATATTGCAGGGAAAAATAATTGTGAGACTTTTTGCTTCGGGCAAGAGTTTAAAATTGAATATTTGCGCCCAGATGAAGATTGGGGTGAGGTGTTTAATTTTCATGGATATTTAAAGAAGTTCAATAATATTAAAGTCTCGTTAGCCGGTCGTCATCAATGTGAAAACGCTGCTGTAGCTATTCAATTGTATGTGGTTTTTTGTGAACTTCAAGGAATCAATTTATCGGCGAAAGCTTTTTATCAGGGTTTGGATAAAGCTCAATGGCCGGCGCGAATGGAGAAGATTTCTACTGAACCTTTGATTATGTTAGATGGGGCTCATAATGACCATGCAGTAAAACGATTAGCAGAAAATATGGAGAACATGTTTCCATTGAGGACTAAACACATATTATTTTCTGCTTTGTCAACGAAAGACATCGATGGAATGATTAGGATGTTAAAAAATGTTCCTAGGGTCAAGTTGTATCTTACAACTTTTGATTACCCAAAAGCTGTGGAGTTAACACAATTGAAACAATATGAAGATGAGAATACACTAGTCGTTCCGATATGGCAGGATTGTTTAGAGAAATTATCGACGAAAATGTCTAACGAAGATCTGTTGTTAGTGACTGGCTCTCTTTATTTTGTTTCACAAGTTCGAAAACTAAAATTATCTCAAAATTAATATAATAATATATATATATATTAATGTGTTAGGACAATTCACACAACGCCATCTAGTCTCAAACTAAGCAGAGCTTGATACAGAGAAGTACTAGATAAACTGATATAAATATTGGATAGAATCAGGCGTTAGCTGGCGAAAGTCCATGACAAAGCAATGGTAAGTATGATGTTCAAACTTTTTTCAATTAATAGCATTATTTTCGCACTGTCTCAGAGAGAACAGCATTTGCTGTTCTCTCTGAGACAGTGTGGTGTGGTGACAGTGACAGTGGTGAAACATATGTCGACGTTTTAATGTCTTCTAGTTTAGCGAAAATAATGCTATTAATTGAAAAAAGTTTGAACATCATACTTACTATTGCTTTGATATAAATACTTATACAGGATGTCCCAAAACTCAACGATAATCTGGGACCAGATGAAAGGCCAAGTTACACCAGTTCTGGGAAAAATAAAAAAAAATCTATATCACTCAGTTCAGCGATAATAGACATTTTTTCAAAAAAGTTGAAATTCCACACCCTTGGTCGCATTTTCAAGTCCTGTGATCACCAATGTCACAATTTCGCTGTGATTTTTTTAATTTCGTAATCTTCATTAACGATGCTATTAATCGCAACTACAAATTAATGCAAAAAAACATTGTTAATTTCATAAAATAAGTTAAGTTTTATTAAGTCATGGTTCACAAAAATATTGTTAGTTAACTTACTCATTTTGAAAATAAAATGTACTACACTACCCTTGGCAAGTTATTTCAGAAGATGGCGCATTTAATTTTTATTATTGTTTTTTTACAATAAGATTGGTTATTAACTGACTCAATTACCTCTTTGCTATAAATAATAATTTTGTTTCAGACCAGAAATAAAAAATAACAAATATTAGTAACAAAAATTCCTAATCTTGTTCAAAATGAGCTCAATTTGCAAAAAGTAAGAAATTAAATTTTTATTAGCAAGAAAAGTGGCTAGTGTTGCACCATTTTGAAATCTTGATTAAATGCGCCATCTTCTGAAATAACGTGCCAAGGGTAGCGTAGTACATTTTTTTTTCAAAATGAAGTTTCAAAGTAACTAACAATATTTTTGTGAACCATGACTTACTAAAACTTAGCTTATTTTATTAAATTAACAATGTTTTTTGCATTAATTTGTAGTTGCGATTAATAGCATCGTTAATGAAGATTACGAAATTAAAAAAATCACAGCGAAATTGTGACATTGGTGAACACAGGACTTGAAAATGCGACCAAGGGTGTCGAATTTCAACTTTTTTGAAAAAATGTCTATTATCGCTGAACTGAGTGATATAGATCCTTAAAATTTAGTATCCTTTCCCAAGAGTAATAATATGAGTATAATGAGAAAATTATGTGTAGGCCCATAACCTCTAATAGAATTAAAGAATTCAAAAACTTGTTCGAGAAAAAGCTTAATTCTATAGTTTATATAGGTAATAATCCTGAGGTCCATTATAATAGTTTATTTGGTACATTATCTGATGCTTTTTCAGACACATTCAAACAAAAATGCCAAAATCGTAGTGTTAAAACGAAATTTTGTGAATGGGCAACAGTAGGCATTTATAAAAGTAGACATGTACGCGCCCAGTACGGGACCAGTGTACGCGCCCAGTACGGGACCAGTGTACGCGCCCAGTACGGGACCAGTGTACGCGCCCAGTACGGGACCAGTGTACGCGCCCAGTACGGGACCAGTGTACGCGCTATCCGTACGCACCTAGCTAGAGTGCCAAGATTCCGCGTTGTATTTGTACTGAATCTAATATCTATAGTATTGTTGATCTAAGTAGGTAGGTAAGTAATACTGAGAATGTCGTAATAGACAAGGTGGTGCAAAAATAAAAAAAATATAAAGACAATATTTATTGACAAATTGTACACTGATTTATCTTTAGATTTGAATTAATGCAAACCATTTAATACAGTAATAAAACAATGTTTGGGATATTTTATTTTACACATTAAAAAGTTGTTTTACTATTTTATACAAATATTTTTCTTATTACTCTACAACAGTTTCATATTTGATATTTTTGATTGGATTGGAGAGTCAAGAGTATACCCTGTCTAAAGACTCGTGGCTAAAAAATGTAAGCATTGACAACAATCATTAAGTCTATGCCAATCCCACAATCCCAGTCATGCGTGGATCCAGGGTGGTGGTCTGGATCCGCGCCTGCCAGTCGTCTAAAGTACTGGAATCCAATAGTACTTTTGACAACCAGCGAGATCGACACCGAGGCAGGGTATAAATAGTCAAAGCTTGATGTGTAGGTACTCATTTTTACACAATAAAATACTGTAACTCATACATAACCATTATCTTTGAAGTCCAGCTTCATAGTTGACATTCATTCATCAAATGAATTATTGGATATTTTTAAAATATTTATACAGGCTATCTCAAAAGAAAGTGGCAACTGCGTGAACGTAACGAATCTAAGGGGGGTATAACGGTGGTTATGCCAGATTTTATCGACTAAAACTTTCTTCTGGAACACCGTGATAGGTGTCACGTGTTCACGATTATACATTTTTTGGAAAAATAGAGTTTTAAGCGGACTCGCCACTTTAAATTCTAAATACAAAAGATATAATAGTTAACTTTAACTGTATCAAAAACTTTTATATTTAATTATTTACTGGCTATTATTTATTTGTTGTATGCAACTGATAAAGTGTACGTATAAAATAAGTCTTAAAATTCAGTAGTTCACTCGATGTATGTGTTATCTATCACAGTTCACACAATAATCACCCTATTTCAATGAACATTGAGTTAAAAGTTGATATTATGATTGTCCATTGTTCCAAATTGGTATTCATCATCGTTCTGAGTTGGTTGTGCGTTAAGATCGTCTTGGTCTGAGAAATATGTATCTAGAATGTTTAATGCTTTCTTGTAAATCTGCAAAAAAAAAAGCATGTCAAAAATGGACACAATAACAGACTTCAAATTACTGAAATGGGACCAAATAATTGTCTGAGTGGGACCAAATTAAAATGGGACCAAATAATTGTCAGAGTGGGACCAAATTAAAATGGAACCACTTGGGAAGTAGTAGTTTTCAATAAAAAAAATATATTTTGTAGTGCAAATATTTTTAGTACATAATTATTTAGATTGTAATCCTTAAGATTTGAGATAACAAAAAGAAACTCGAATTGAGAACTTCATCCTTTTTTGGAAGTCGGTTGAGAATACTTTTATTAGTTTGACAGGTGTATCAAAACTGGGTTGAATTCAAGCAAGTACCAACTCACCTCTTCGTTTTCATGTTTCTGAAGGTTCTCTATCAGGTCCAAAGCTCCAATCTCTTCCAGTTTCATACAAAGTTGATCCACTTGCCCAAATTTAACAGCCGCCTGCAACATTGGATTTACCACAATTATAATTATCACTAGCTGCCCACGGCTTTGCCTGCATTGAATAGTTTTCTAACTCATGGGAAACTATTTCAGACATAAAAGGTTGAGTTACTCCTCATAAAAACTCAGTAGAGAGCCTCGATTTCTCGAGACGCAGGCCTGTGGTCCAGCTCCAGCGCCTCCTTGCGACATTGAAACAATGACGCAAGGGCTCTCGCTCCCAGGTCCCATGGAGGGGTCCCGGCTAAGAGACATGCAGCTTCTACGGAAATCGTGCGGTAACCTTATTATCCTGACGGCCAGGGGTCTTAAAACAGAGACGTTGCTGCCCATAGGGGAGCCTTGTAAAGGGCCATACTCCGCCCAATCTCAAGAATCAATCAATCAATTTCGTTTATTCAGTTTAGGCACATAAAGAGCACATATGAATATCCAGGTACAGTCTCCTGCAGGCAGCGTTAGGTCCCCTCAAGTTGGGCATCCGCCGCGAAAGCGGCTGCTGCGGTCGCTGGGCTTTGCCCTGTAATGAGGTGACATACCTACCTCCTTCGAACTCTTACCTGCAATAAATTATTAAGTCCGTCCAGCACCACAATGACAGCTTTATTGTCTACGGACTCCAACAACGAGCAGAACGGCGTCATGAAACCAGCTGACAGAAGTAAGTCCAGTTGTTCAGGTGTACCTCCTAAGCATAGGTTGGTAATGGCCCAGGCTGCTTCTTTTTGACACCTAGGAAATTAATATTAAATTATAAGCCACATTTAATTTACTAGCAGAGTTAGTACCGCCGTAAACTGCTGTAACTTTGCCCGGAATTTAAGGTTTTCTTTTCATATTTTTGAAATTATTTAATGTAACAGATATTAATAAGTTTTAATGGTAAAACAAGCCATATGTTCCGTTGTGTATAAAACAATTCCTTTTTATAAGGCACACTAGTTAAGACTGTGAAGGATCAAATATTAACTAGCTACAACATGTTTTTTTGTTTGAAATTATAAAATGATAGGTGTTGTAAAGTAACCGCTACTCTCCAGCCACATCTGCGTCACTGTGTGAGGATATATTATGAGAGAGGAACCTCTGAAATGTCTGCCAGCTCTTGCTCTATTTTGCTTTTATTAAACTGATTAAAGTAAAAATTGAGACCCAAGTGACTAGCAAAATGTTAGCGTAAAAAACGTTTTTGTTTACACCTTGTGATTTTGATTACTAAGAGTTTTCGGGATATTCTTCCGTGATCATGTCGCTTGGAGTGCTGACATATAGGAAACTCGAAAAAATACACTGGGAATTCCCAAAACGGTACGTGAGGATGATAGTTTGAATGATGTCTCACTTGATGTCCTCGTTAGCGATGACATGCACAAGATGCGGCAGAACGCCGCTGTCGAGCGCGGCCTGTATCTGCGGCTGAGTGCCGGCCAGCACGTTGCTGACGGCCCACGCCGCCTCCTTCATGAGCGACGCCTTGCCGCTGCGCAGCAGGCCCATGATAGGCAGCATGCAGTTCACTGCCAGGCAGCGGTCCGTCTGTTTATGACAAACAAACATTACAACCATTGACATACATTATAAAGAGGAAAGATGACTACTATTATAAAGAGGAAAGATTTGTATTTTTGTGTACAAACATACGTAATGAATAAACTCAAAAACTACTGTGCCGATTTCAAAAATTCTTTCACCATTGGAAAGCTACATTCACCCTGCGTAACATAGGCTACTTTTTATCCCGGTAATGTGTTCCCACGGGAACCGGGAACGAGTAAACTAAATCACGCGGGCGGAGCTGCGGCGATCAGCCAGTTCTAAATAAAGGTATGGTGAGACAGTAAAAATACTTTACCAAGCATGAAACAATATAGTAGTTTATGAATCTTTCGCATAAACATTGTTAATAAAACATGAGTAGTTTTAAAGCTTTATCCTACGAGTGTTCTAATACCTAGTTATGTGGAGTTTCATAAAGAGTCGACAAAATGGCGGCAAAACTCGAAAAAAAGTGGCAAAATTATTTGGCAGACACTTTACTGTTCCTAATGGACCTCCAGTGTCACTTTATAGTACTGGATGTGATCTTACCTGTTCATCTGATCCAGTAAGCATATTCCCAATAGCTCTGAGGGCCGGGGTCTTTACAGCAGGTGACTTGTGATCCAACAGTTTTACGAGGCGAGATAACAGCTTGGGGGTCTGTTGGACCGCTTCTATGCGCTCGTTGGGTCCATCCGTTAAGTATGAAAGGGCCCAACAAGTATCAGCTGCAAAGTATGCATGAATAAAGTTTTCTGTGATGATTTCTCACTCACTACAGATTTTAATATTTTTGAAGAAAAAGCCCAACCTACCCAGTACATCCTGATCAGCTATCTCTAGTAAATCTGAAACATATGTCAGCGCGGGCGATACAAATTCGAAGTTGACAAGAGGATTTTTGTTTCTGTAAAAAGAAAATATCCTTTTTTATTATCAATTATACATTATTACCTTAATGATTTTTTTACAGGCCGTTCAATGGCCTATTCAAATAATAATAATATAATAAATATTTTTGGAGATTCTCACACAACGTCATCTAACCCAAATTAAGCTAATATAAGCTTGTGCTATGGGATCTAGACGACTGATAAACATACTTATATATTTCTAAATACATACATATTATACATAGAAAATACCCAAACTCCAAAACAAACATTTGTGGATCACACAAATAATTTGAATCGACCCGGAATCGAATCTGGGACCTCAGGGGCGGCAGTCGCATACTCATACCACTGAGCCACCGAGGCAGTGGCTCAGTGGTATGAGTGGCAGTAGTATTCAAAAAGGACAATGTATTATAGTAAGTACCATTCTCATTATCTAAGAAAAATTTAGAGTGTCTGTCAACAGACCTGTGTAACTTACCTACAAAAGTTACTGTATGTCCACACAGCGGTCCTCAACTGAGCAGCGGGAGTGTTGACAGTCATCAGCGGCAGCAGCACGGGCAGGGCTCCGCCGGACAACACCGCGTCTCTAGTCTGAGGCCCGTCTCCCGCTATGTTGCCGAGAGCCCAAGCCGATTGTTCACCCACCACCCCCCCTCGCGCTAACAGAGCTATTAGTTTAGGGATAGCTCCACCCTGCAGATATAGAACAACCTCATTTTAATTTGCATACATAATCAGAATATCATTTCGTATCAGCTCGTCTTGGTGACCCTTGGACTGCTGTTGGAAATTTGGTTTCAGTTACAGAGTGGTTTGATTTTCTATAATGATATAAGAAATAAGCTTGCCCCCTAGTCCCCTAATACGTAGGACCAAAAAAAAAATACTGGTGTGGGTGCTAGCTACTGCCTACCCCTTCGGGGATATAGGCGTCATATCTGTCTGTCGTCATATTTCGAAAGAATATTTCCGCAAACCAGAAACGGCATCCTAATGGATGCCGTTTGCAGTTATTGTGAACGTCAGCTTCGAAATCACGCAGCAACATGACATAATGACATATTATGGTGACACCACGTTGCCTGCTGCTGTCTTAGATCAAAAATACCTAGATTATATATATTGGATATATAGACTATAGATATTGGATTCAGTACAAATACAACGCGGAATCTTGGCACTCGAATACTATATAGGTAAATATTACAAATACCATCTATAAAATAAACAAGATTGTACATTGATGGTTGACATAGAAATAATTAATAATAAATAATACAGGCGCATCAATGTACAGCGCCGTTGTCGCATCCCTCGAGAGTCAGCAAGCGGAATAGGAACTTGGTACGGATTCCATGCGCTAAGGTTATAAAAGGTATGTGGAGCACATTACATATAAATTTTTTTTTTAATGAAATACGATGAGAAAGATAAACTTAAATTCACATTGTGAACTGATTTTTACTTGTCGAAAGTATGATACCCCATCTTCTAAAAGAGTAGTTTTTTGCTATATTTAAGCGAAAACTTTGTCATCGTGAAACGTCTTACTACCAGCGCGGTCGCAAAGCGACTGAAGCGCTAAGTCGGTCCACTAGCGATAGGGACCGAGTTGAAGTGGTGCCGTTTTTAAAGCACTGATCGGTAATCTACTTAGATCAAAAATACCTAGATTACCGATCAGTGCTTTAAAACGATAATGCTTAAATACTTTGTATTCTTAATACCAAATGAGTGACCAAATTAAATCGACTTCATAATACCACCTAGTATTTTCAAATATTTCATAAGTATCGTAGGTATGTGTACCTACCCATAAATTTATTTGATTGATTATTTGTTTTAGGTTACAGGTTGTGTGTGAAAATATAATTGTTGTTTTATTTCGTTCTAGCGTTTTTGTAATCTTTTATCTATATAATTTATTTTATACGTTTATTTATACGTGAATAAAACAATGTGAATTTAAGTTTATCTTTCTCATCGTATTTCATTAAAAAAAGTTTTATATGCAATGTGCTCCACATTCCTTTTATAACCTTAGCGCATGGAATCCGTACCAAGTTCCTATTCCGCTTGCTGACTCTCGAGGGATGCGACAACGGCGCTGTACATTGATGCTTTTGTATTATTTATTATTAATTATTTCTATGTCAACCATCAATGTACAATCTTGTTTATTTTATAGATGGTATTTGTAATATTTACCTATATAGTATTCGAGTGCCAAGATTCCGGGTTGTATTTGTACTGAATCAAATATCTATAGTATTTTGATCTAAGGCTGCTGTTGCGTCTCGTGGTGTTCGGCTACAACCTTTAGATACTTACGTCAACGACAGCCATGGTGTGCTCGCGAGTGCCTGATGCTATATTTGTGAGAGCCCACGCAGCCTCGAATTGTAGATCTGAACTGCAATTAAAAAGTAATAAAATAATAAAAAACTAAAATTTGTGGAACACAAATATCTGATTCGACCCGGGAATCGAACCCGAGACTCCGGAATCGAAAGCCGATGCACTACCGACCACGCCCCAGTTTTAGGGTTCCTTACCCAAAGGGTAAAACGGGAATTCTATTACTGAGCCTTCGCCTTCGCTGTCTGTCTCCAGACTATATCTCATGAACCGTGCAAGTATTAAGAAAATTGAAATATTCACAGATGATATATTTCTAGTGCCGAATAGTATAAAAATTTTATACAACAAACGTGATTTTTTTGCCCTTTTTGCGCGAGTCCGACTCGCACTTTTTTCGATTTTTAATATTAGTATTAATTTATCAGTGACAAGACTTACCACTCATCTCTATCCAAGGCATTCACAAGAGGTTTGATAATCCCAACGTTGACCATTTCCGAGATAGGAGGGTTTTGTTCTCTGGACAGCATGCGGCGAGCCGCGCGGGCGAAGCTCGTCATTTTTGCCAGATCTGAGCCTCGCAGACCTAATATAAAGTGCAGAAAATACTATCTTAAATATTTTAATCATGTAACAACATAATTATAATCAAGCCTATATCCTCGAGGGGTTAGGCAAATGTAAATTATACACCAACATTTTACCAATAATTTAGTTGGTCCTAGGTAATAGGAGACAAGCCTATGGCTGTTACTTGGCACTGGTATACACTGCCACTGCCACTGCCACTGCTATGACTAGGTGTATGAGCAGTGCAATGCATATACTTTTTTAAACTTTCGCGTTTTGTACACATTATAAACTTAAGACAAACGGGTCTTTTATGCGATTATTGAGATATATACATACCTCTTTATTACCCGACGTTTCGACCCTGTTACAAGAGCCAATTGTCTTAAGTTTATACAGTGCAATGCAGCCAGCATTGTGGAAACCTTTCCAGTCAGCAATCATGCAGAGGATTCTTGATCTTTTGTAAATACTGTTTTTAACATTTTTTTCCACATTACTGTAGTGTGGGATTGCATACCTTCAACAATCTCGACTGCGGTGTAAGACTTCTCAGTCTCTGTAGCCTCCTCAGACCCATCAGGTGACATGGCCCTTCTCTTGAGCAGTTGTTCATCACGAGCTTGCTTTCGGAGTGCCACGGACAGTTCAGCACGCTTACGCCGGAGATCCTGAACACAGAAAACAATTATAAAACACATGCTCAAGTGGTGTATTTATCTCGTTCCCACGGGAACGCATTACTGGGAAAAAAAACTCTTTAAATTCAGACATAAAACAGGTTGAGTATTTTTTTAAATCAGTTCAGTATTACCACTACAACCTCACCAACTTTATACCTCTTTAAAATATCAGAATAGATTATACAGATTCATTATCGCAAGAGACCCATAAGAGAGAGCTCCACTCAACCTCACTCACTCAGGTCATATCCTAAATTACTTACCTGACCATTTTTGCACGCTAGGATTCTACAGTAAAACACTCAGTTGTGTTCATGTTCATATGAATTGTTTTACTATAAGACCCCGTTCACACGACAAGAGCTCAACTTGCGTTTCCGTTTACATCTTAACGCGCGTTAAATAGCAACGAATATGGGTACAAGAACTTTGAATAGAACCGAGGTTAACGATTGGTCACTATTCGTAGCTAGTTCGTTAGTCACTCACCCCACTCACAAGAAGGTTCTGGTCATTTCCCGATCCATTACTTGTTATGGATTCCTTGAGTTCTCGTCTTTGATTTATACCTTTATATATACCTGCAGTATTATACCGATAACAAACAGCTGCTATGTGACCTTCTTTGTAACATTTAAAGCATATTGCTGACGCAAACCTACAACTCTCTTCAGTACTATGTCCACAATGCTTACATTCTTTTATTCTTTCAACAATTGACTTGGTGTCAGTAGTATTGTTACCAGTGCCAGTTACAGGCTGTACATCAGGAAATAACATTTGGTAATTAAGACACATCTGTAATGCCATCTCATATGTTAAATTCTTTGATTTCCACAAAACCGTCCTGATACGCTCGTCACGTACTCCTAGCACTAACCGGTCTCTCAGCTGGCGTGCAATATCTATAAAATTACACTTATTTCCGAGCGCAGTAATCGCAGCTACGAACTCTTCTACACTTTCTTCCTGTAGTTGGTTCCGTTGATGAAATTCACTGGCTTTTAAGATTTCGTTAGAATCCGGATCATAGAACCTATCTAAAACAGCGATAATCTCTGGAAATAGCACGCCTGTAGGTCGGTTGGGTGCTAGGAGTGATGCAACCAAGGCGTAAGTTTCCTTTCCACATTGTGATAGGAACAAAGATCGTGTTTTCTCAGTGTCAGTGATACCAGCTGAGTCCAATGCACACATAAACATTTCTTTATAGTCGCACCATTTATCTGTTTTTGGGTTGAACTGTTCACATAGTATACTATTTCCCAAGTTTGATGTCATTTTGTAAAGGATTTTATACAAATGACCTTCAGATATAAATTCCTTGTCAACATCAAAAATTATCCACAGAAGAAAATTTAATCTACTTTTAATTTTAAACTACCCCACATTTTTTCAAAAAACGTAATTTGTTTGTTCCAACAACCTACAAAAAAATCAAGTTAAACAAAAATAAAGTGATTTTTTCTTGTAAGCTATATAAACTAAATAACAAAAAAGATCCATTTTCGTGGTTCTGTCCAACAGGAAACTGTTTCCGGGATGAAAATATCAAATCTCATCAATTGTTAGAGAGTAGAATAAGCAATGTTACTTTATGATATTGCAAGAATCTGGACACATAACACACTAACTTCCTAAGAATGTCAACTTTTATACTGTCGCATTTCATCATTTTTATCTCAAAAATAAAATGGACAACTAATTATGGTATGCACAATATAATTGCATCAGTGAGAATTTAACCTAAATTTTATATATTGCAAAGTTTTACCCTTATTTTCTATGTTACCAAAACATAAACCTTAAATCTATTATTTAAATAAGACTGTATCACGTTTCTTTTTGGAGTTTGCTTTTTGCTGAGTGCGTGGCAGGTGGCTTTTTATGTTACCCGCCAGAGGTATCCGCAAAAATCGGGTTTCCAGACTCTCACATACCGAACAACGTTTCTTGTCCTGCACCTGGAGCTAATTAGGAATAACTAGTTCTTCTGTGCGGGACTATCAACTAATCAAGCATTACCCTGACATTGGCGAAATCATTGACAAATATCGATGAAGCCACGTTTTTAAAGAAAGAAGAAGAATCCCCTTCGTTTGTCTCTATAAAACTTGGTAATGGCTGCACCGGTTTTGGCTAATTTTGGTCCTAAAATATTCGTGGAAATTCAGGGAAGGTTTAAAAGTGGTACGAAGTTTACCGGGACAGCTAATACATAATATAATCCCACCTATTTCCAGAAGGGGTAGGTAGAAGCATATTATAGACCCACATTTAGCTGGAAACTTGGTTGGTCCCACTTACTTGGAGTGTTGTCTATTGCCACTTTTAATGTAGCCTCATCTATTGAAAAGCACCACTTTGTAGGTGAGATTGACTGAGGACTAAGGAGGATGCCAACCTCTTGTTGGGACTTGATCTCCATTATTACAATTCTTATTGGATTAAATTACATACACAATACATTCATCTATAAGAGGTAAAGGTAGGTTTATTACAAGTACCTATGGAAAGAAAGATAATACGTTAATTCGCAAACACAGATGTGGTGATTATAAGCATATTTGGATAACTTATAATATACACAAGGAGAGTATATAGGTAGGGTTGAAGTCAATAAAAATACATTAATGTAGGTGTTCAACTGTATTAAACATATAAATACTAATTATACAGTTTCTAAGTCGAGTAGAAGAGATAAAAGTTAATCAAAAGCCTTATTAGAAGTGAGATTATATTAGACTATGATACTTGCGATTGCGACGACTGATGGATCAACCAAACGTTCAATAACTTTCAAATAAGGGAACTAAGTGAAGACACGTGATCGGAATACGAACACAATAGAATTTATTTGAAAGTAGAGAATCGGCTTCAGAATATTTTAGTCATAGGTATTTCTCATTGAAATGTCTACATACTTTTATTGTTTTAAAATTAAAAGGACTCACGGATAGTACGTAATTGAAATACCTGCAGAAAAAGTTCGAACTTCAAAACTTACTGTATTATTTCCCTGCCCAGCATTTTTGTACGCATTCAGTCTAGATGTCCGTTCAGCCATAGTTAAATTTTTCGAACAATAAAACAAATATCTTAATACAACAAAATACAAAATCTTCGTACACCACTCTAATTAAACACTTCTAGGAAAATAATTTTAAAGTCCAACGGACGGTCGGTGGGTAAAAAAAGTGACAGAGAGTTACATCTTACATGACAGTCATATGGACGAGATGCTAAAATCTTGAACCGTAACTTCAATAAAATGCATGTCAATCGAAACTAATCGATCTATTATTTATTCGCGGCCACGAACTCAGTAGTAGATGGCGACGAGGTGGCCACGAGACCGAGTGATACTAGAGCAGCGGAGACTAGTGATTCGACTAAGTGCGAAAGAGCTAGCAACTGGGACTCAACTATGTCACTAGGCTGGCGCTCGTATGTACACCACACTCGCCACTGCCTTCGTCGCCAGCATAGATAAGAACTGTGGCCAGTCCCAAATATATGTATGGGATATAACTCACCGACGACACCACGCCACCGCCCGCACCGCGGCCTTATTGTTTAATTTTTATTTTTTGGATTCAGGTAAATAATTATAATACATGGGGGCATAGATGAACTATAACACGTCACTGACATCGGGCACACTAAAAGTTTTGCACTTCTAGCTAATCGGAACTATTTGAATTTCGAATGTTATATTTTTTTAAACGTTGCAACCTTCTTAGTATTAAAAAAAAACAATTGGCGGGTAATTATTTGTCAATTGTTTTTTATCACCCAATACACATCTAAGTTCTACGTACCTATGCAACGAAAATGGAATTAAGTCGAAAAGATTCTACAGCGATGATTTTTTATGATTTTAAAAGTTCTCTCTCTCCGCAAGAGTGTGCCGCTCGTCTTCAAAATGCTTTTGGGAGAGAAGCACCTTGAGCACCGTGAGGCGATGGTTTGCTGAATTTGAGAGAGGTCGAGTTTCTTTACATGACGAATATTAAGTTTTTATATTGTGGTGATATGTCAACAATATAACACTTGATTAAAGCACAGCAATAAGTAGAGTTTTATATTTTGAGGTAAAAATACAATGAATCGAATATATCATGACAAAACGTAACAGAATTAGGTTGCCAAGGGTTACCACTACCATAGATATATCAATACAAAGAGATGATATAAGTAGGTACGACCTCTTTACACCCTCAGAATTTTTAGAATTTTGAAATTCTCTTCAAGCCAATCTTGGCGCTCATTTCATCCAATTTTGGTCCAAAAAAGCGGCTTGGTGAACATATCAGCCAGCTGCCGCGCGGATGGTACTTGTTTTACTTCAAGTTCTGCATTGGCAACACATTCACGCACAAACATGCTTTAATTTTATGTTTTGTCCGCTTGTTGTGCGAAAGCTATAAAGCTTTCGCACAACCCTAAATATGAGCTCTACTTGGACATAAGGCTACACACTTGGACACAACCCTAAATATGTGCTCTACTTGGACAACGAATCGGCTATAAAGCCGATTCGTTGTCCAAGTAGAGCACAGGTTTATCTAACTCAGTCAAATCTTTCAAAAGACTGTTCAGCCATATAATTTCTTGTGCTGTTTCGCTGGCTGCTATTATCTCCGCTTCAGTCGACGAGAGAGATACGAGAGATTGTCGTTGACTTCACCAGCTGATAAACCTATAAACTAATCCTTTGTCAGCTGTTCCTTTTAAGTAGCCAAAAATCCGTTTCACTAACAAGACATCACTTGTAGTGGGTGTCTCTAGGGTTCTGAATGCTTTGCTAACAGCATACGCTATATCAGGCCTTGTGCCCACTGGTAGATAAGTAAGAGCTCCAACAGCCTGCCTATATGGAAAATCGAGCCCGTTTCCTTTGTTGAGTTCTATATCCGTATCATTGGTGCTCTCTTTTATTATGGGAGTTGGTGTTGGTTTACTGTTCATCATACCAAACTTTTCAAGAACCTTCTTTGTATAAGCTTGCTGACAAAGTGATATTCTTCCTTTTTCTGCTTTTATTTCCATGCCCAGGAAGTAGGAACACGGTCTGGTCGTAATCTTGAATCTAGCCATCAGTTCATTGATAAACTCGTCTCCTGCAGCAGTTGTGTTACTCGCTACGAGTCCATCATCAACATAAAGCCCGATCAAGACCTTGGATTGTCCTCTGATTCTGGTATACAAACAAGGGTCTGCTTCACTTTGTTGAAAGCCAGTTTTTATTAGAAAGTCAGCAATGCATGTGTTCCAGCATCGCGGAGCTTGTTTGAGACCGTAGAGGCTGCGATTCAGCTTGCATACCCGTTTAGTTCCGTCTTGGAAGCCTTCGGGCTGTTTGACGTAAATCTCTTCTTCAACAGAGCCATTGAGAAAAGCTGTTATCACGTCGAATTGTCGTAGGTTGAGATTTTCTTTAGCAGCGATCGCTATGATTGTTCTTATGGTGGAGAGACGAACCACAGGACTAAACGTCTTATCGTAGTCGACGCCTTGCCGTTGTGAATAGCCTGTAACTACAACCCTAGCTTTAAATTTATCTATTGAGCCGTCCGGGTTGGTTTTCACTTTATATATCCATTTGCATAGTATAGCTTTACGTTCTTTAGGTAATTCAACAATATCCCAGGTTCTGTTTTCTTTTAGAGAGTTTATCTCGCTCAACATGGCCTCGAGCCATTTATTTTTATAAGGTGATTCCAGTGCTTGTTTATAAGACTCTGGTTCCTTTGGTAAATTTTCAACTTCAGCAACAGCTGCCAGTACAAAGTCATCATACCGTTGTGGCGTTTGTATTGCTGATCTGTCTCTGAGATAATAGCGAACTTGTTCAGGTTCTGAAACAATTTCAGCTGCATCATCAAACTGTTCGTTATCAGTATCAGCTTCTTGATCATAAGTGGTTTCACGTTCGTGATCAACATGTTCGCTTTGATGATTAGTATCTAGATTTACTGCGTTTTCATTAATGTCACTTTCTTCAGTGTCGTCATCAGTTTCATCTAAAAATACTTGCATTTTATGTGTTTCTAGAGTCAAATCACAGTTGATGTTGTCTGTATATGTTGTCTGTCATCTTTGGAAATCAGACTTTTGCGTTTAGATGGAACATAAACCCTGTACGCTTTACTGGTATCCGAGTATCCAACAAACATTCCTGGTATTGCCTTAGGAGCAAATTTATGACCTCTGGGCCTTTTCTTCAGTATGAAGGCTTTGGATCCAAAAGCATGGAGATGATTAACGCAGGGCTTTTTTAGGACCCATTTCTCGAATGGTGTAATGTTGTCAATTGCACTGTTTACACTTCTGCTGCATAGATAATTAGCGGTATTAACAGCTTCTGCCCATAGGTGCATTGGTGCTTTTGCGTCAATAAGCAGAGCTCTGGCTTTCTCCACCAGTGTCCGGTTCTTTCGTTCAGTGACACCGTTTTGTTGTGGGGTATAGGGTGCTTATAATCGTCGCGCAATCCCGTTTTCCTTCAAATAGGCTTGGAATTTGGCATTTAAGTATTCCGTCCCGTTGTCTGTTTGCAAATGGTTAATTTTGTTCCCTGTGAAGTTTTCCATTTCTTCTTTATACTCTTTGAACTTGTCTAGTACTTCGGATTTGTTTTTCAAGAAGTAAACCCGTCCATACCTACTGTAATCGTCAATAAAGGTCACGAAATATCTGCTTTGAGCATCAGAAGGTGTACTGATTGGGCCACATGCGTCACTGTGGACAATCTCTAGACGTTCAGTAGTTCGAGGAGTAGTTCGTTGTGGAGGGCTTGGTACTCGAGTTATTTTCGATTGTATGCATGTCTCACAATCTAACAAAATCTCATTTTTATTGAAATTCAATCCAACCAATGTCTCATTTTTGAGAGCTAAGTGGAGATCTTTGTTGTTCATATGTCCAAGCTTCTTGTGCCAGTCTTGTATGGAACCGTGCTTTGTGTTCGCGGAGCATTTTGCAGGCGTTGCTGCAAAGCTTCTTTCAATGTTTGGCGATCTGACATAGTAAAGGCCCTTTGACTTTTCTGCGTTCATTAAAAAAATCCCCATTTTATTGCGTATGCTTTGTCTTTGTCAAATTTTACAGAAGCACCGTGATCTGTCATACTAGGCACTGATAGTAAATTTGTTGAAAGGGTTGGTACAAATAGCGTGTTTTCTAGATGCAATTTCACATTTTTATTGATCAGCGTAACTCTGCCTTCACCTTTAATTTCAATGGAGTGATCTTCTGATGCAAAGTTGAGTGTTCTTGACACAGTATTCATGTCTTTGAAGTACTCATGGTGAAATGTCATATATGAGGTACAGCCACTGTCAAGTACCCAATCGTCTTTAGTATTCCAGTTAGATGTTAGGAGGCATTCTTCTGCATAGTGAGAGTTGTCATTTTTGTATGACTTCTTCTCTTTATTTTTCTTCCAGCAGTTAGAGCATATCCTATGCGTCTTTTTCTGAAAGAGTTTGCTTCCTTTCTTCTTACAAATTTTGCAAGATGCATAGAGAGCATTTTTTGGCAGGACGTCACGTGATTCTATCGCAACACGAAAGTTGTCATATTCAGAGGATAGGCTGTACAGCATCATTACTGTCAGTAGATCCTCATTGATTTTCACATCCATGTCTGCCAGTTAGTCAACTGTGTCCATGAAATTGCTTAGGTGTGCGCGTACATCGTTTCCTTCCAATTTTGTCAGTATCAGGTTCTTAAGAAGGGATGCTTTGCGCGCAGGACCTTTACTCGCATGTATTTCCTTTAGTTTATCCCATAGAGCTTTCGCAGTTGTGCATTTCTTTATTTCTTTTAATTGTGAAGGAGCGATTATAAGGATTAATTCAGATTTCGCCTGTCTGTCTCCTTCAACATCGTCGGCACTTGCATCATTAGCTAAGGGACTAACCACGTACTTCCATAGCTTGCATTTTATCAACACGGCTTCGGCCTGAATTGCCCAAGTGTCATAGTTGGTCGTATCAAGTGGATCTATGTGGTATGTTTTCGGCATTTTTGGCACACAATATCCTAACGCTCTGCTACCATATTAAGTTTTTATATTGTGGTGATATCTCAACAATATAACACTTGATTAAAGCACAGCAATAAGTAGAGTTTTATATTTTGAGGTAAAAATACAATGAATCTAAGATCGAATATTATATCATGACAAAACGTAACAGAATTAGGTTGCCAAGGGTTACCACTACCATAGATATATCAATACAAAGAGATGATATAAGTAGGTACGAGTATATAGCCTCTTTACAACGAATTTCGTGAAGGGCGGCCTTCAACTACCATCAACGAAAATAATGTGGCTACTGTTAAGCGGTTAATTGAAGAAAACCCGCGGATTACCTATGAGACAATTCGAGGACTATTGGGGATTGGTATGAGTCAAATCCAGAAAATTTTACACGAAGAATTGAAAGTTCGGAAACTTTGTTGTCGTTGGATCCCTCATGAACTGACAGCGGAGCAGAAGCGGGCTCGCATGGAATGGTGCTCACAGATGCTACTGAAGTACGACCACGGACATTCTAATGCTGTTTATGACATTGTCACAGGAGACGAAACGTGGATTTATTGTTTTGAACCCGAAAAAAAATAGTAATCTTGTGAATGGGTGTTTGAAAATGAGAACAAGCCAACAAAAGTGAGGCAGGCGAGAAACGTTGGTAAAAAATTGATCGCATTTTTTTTCTCAGCTACGGGTCCCATCTGTACAATTCCACTTGAAGATCAAAAGAGTGTTAATGCCGAGTGGTATTCTACCAGTTGTTTAGCCAGGGTGTTAGAAAAAGTTCGCGAAAGACGACCCAAAAGCCGCGTTCTCCTACATCATGACAACGCTTCTTCACACACGGCCAACAAAACAAAGTCATTTCTAGCTTTCCAAAAAGTACAACTCGTCACCCATCCTGCGCATAGCCCCGACCTAGCACCCTGTGATTTCTGCATTTTCCCCAAAATCAAAGATTTGATGAGAGGTTTCACTTTTACCAACTCCGAAGAGGCAGTGATAGCGTTCAAACAGCACGTAGAAAACATGCCTTCAGCTCTGTGGTCCTCCTGTTTTGAAAAAAATGTTCGATCGCATGTAAAAAATGATTAAAATGTAAAGGAGAGTATTTTGGAAAGCAATAAACATAATATTTGGTATTATGTTGTTTTCTTAAGTTACGCAAAACTTATAGTGTGACCTACGTACAGTGAAGTTATAACATAAGTTTTAGGTACCTATATAAATAATATTCGTATAAGAATTATCACTAAGCGGAATATGTGCAGTTAGTCAGAAAAACCACTGGCCAAGTGTTTGTCCGGCCACGCATAGATTAAGGTTCCGTAGTCACCTATTAATAGCATATATAACTCATGAACCTGAAAAAACAATATTGTAGCATTTTGTCCACATATCCATAGAACATTTCATCTTTCTTGTATCACTAACCGTTTGGTCGGAAAGCTGAGGATGGATAGACATACGGACGGATACAACTAGAGAACCCTAAAAATGCAGCCTTTTCAAAATATTTAGCTTGCGGGTGCATAGTCATTAGGTAGAGATGGATTAATCGTGGCGAAATCGTAGCAGTATCGTCAAAACACTGTAGGATGCTTTCACCAACTGTAAAGCAAAGAATATTTTAACGCAATCATAAGAGTAGCCTCCATGCATACAATGAGAATTTTTCTTAACTTACGCTAGCAAAGGAGGCTATAGACATGTCGTACATCCCTCCGGCAGTGAAGACCACTGGTTTATTTGCACGTGCTATAACCAGAATTATTGTAGGGCGAATACCTTTGATTGTAGTCATACCAAATTCCCAACCAGAATAGTAGATTGCGTCGCCGATTTTTATGCTCTGAAATAAAATAATATGTACCTACATGGTATCATAGGTCCCTACATACTCAGTGCCTTTAGTTTATAGAAAGAGATTCTGACAGATAGTTATCTCGCTTCAATTACCAACGTAACATTAATTAACCATTAACAGTCATTACCAGAATAAACATAAATTAATCTAGCACTAAGAGCGTCACACGATTATAATAGTCAACAGACATATTCAGCCAATGATGCCGAAGATAATTTAAAAACGTGTTTATTTGGTCACGTGACGGATATTTTCTGTGATATCATTGGTTAAATATAGCAATCAACCAAAGTTGACGCTAACTAAATGATCTGTAAGTGTGTTAATTTCCATATAAATTTGTTCAACGGTTTACGCGTGATTGAGTTACAAACATCCTTTCCCAAATCTTATTCTAAGACCTTACGCACTGATCCTTTATTTTTTTAAACTTCTTAAGAGTTTACGGCATAAGATAAATAAGCTTACCCAATCTCTGATTAACTCGCACCAACGACAAATAATGTACAGCTCAAAAACGTTGTATGATAAAAACATAAATGCCACAAGACATTTAACTACGTTCTGAGTGATAGTCTGAAAATGGTTAAAAAATACGTAGGTAATATGTTTACACTACATACTTACTAATATATCCTACAGTTAATCCTTGCTGTACCTAGTTACACCTATTTTGAAATAATCACCGTCGCGTTGCTAGTAATTAGAATTTCCAAAATTAAAGATATTTTGACATTCTGTAGTTGTAAAAATAAATCCAAAAGAACATAGGTACAGTCAAGGCTCGAAAGTGCATTTACATTATTACAATGCAATAAATTGATTGTACGCTGAGTGCTATCTGTAACATCGGTCCAGTACAGATCCTGGCCCAGATAAAACTTGTACAGTCTAAGCATCAGCAATTCAGCATACAGTCAAGTTATTGCATTGAAATAGTGGTAATGCAGTTTTGATCCTTGACTGTACAAAGATACCGACGAATTCTGAACCATGTTGTCATGTTTATGAAGCCATTTAAAAATACATAATGTGGCTTACCATTACAGCCTGATAAGCAACACAACATAACATGGTGCCACTGGCGCCCAACTGAAGTAACATCGGCCTGCTGACAACGGCTTTCATGTCCCTTGTGTAGCTAGAACAATATATATATATATATGAGGATAAATAATTTGTTTTAATCTAATTTGAAGGTAGCAACTTACCTCAAAAGTAATTGATGCTGTTTGACTAAAATTTTAAGTCTTCTTGTGTATTTATCCGCAAACTTATTGTTGTGGATTAAATCGTGGAGAACAACACCTGAAAAGATTTAAATGAAGTGTGATAGTGTGTGTAAGACACATTCACACACCTCACGTCACTATCATGAGGAAGGTGTATGGACAGAGGCGTTTATTACGCCCAAATTTCTTTCCGACTCGTGATTGCCGTTTCAGGGTACTTTTGGTATATTGCCTGTCTCCTCCGTATGTCGACAGGTGTACTGCGTACAGGTTACAGAGTGACTAGGGTCTGGTGGTAAGTTGGTTGGTCACATGCCCAAAATTGACTGCGACATCTATGGTTGATAAAGGGTTGCATAAGTCCACACTGCAATGCTCTTAGAGCTGGTTTCTGTTTTACTTTTTGGTGTTGTGACATATTTTACCTTTAAAATCTCTGTTACAATCAAGGATCACGTTCTCAAAGCAGTGTGCCAGTACGCAAAACTGACAAAGGAGATGTAGCAGATGCGCCTGTATCACTGATGCTGTAACGATCACAGAATATGCACAACCTGCTAATGCTACCACAGTCAGAAGGTAAACAATCTTGTATAATATTGGAGTCTTGTAATAAAACGGTAGACTGATATCTGTGATTAGGTTGTATTCAATTTCATCGATAAGTGGGTATAAACACCTGAAACAAAAAATAAATTCTCTTGATCATGATTTATTATTTTTTAGTATATATATTCAATATATATTATATAGTTCAATATTTAAAAGTCACAGAAAAGAACATCACAACTTCATTCTGCCTATCAGCTAGTAACTACAACTTCTTGTCCTAGCCTCGACAAAAACAGAAAAAGAACTTCTTGTCCATTTCTCTGTTATTTATCTATACACTACCTACATTAATTACGAATTTTACGTATATAGGTACCTAAATACATGTCATTATAATATATGAGACTGCATACGAACGGCCCCACTTCTTTCTAAAGGTTATTTTAATCCGCGGCCTATGGTTGCGGCCGCCCCATCCTCTATTGGAGTACCCCGGGTACGCACTAGAAAGAATTCTCCATGGTGCCGGTGGACTTCCGCCACCTTTGCAGCCTCTGTGAGTTTGTAAAGTCGGGTGTTATCCTGCATCTTTAGGGTCGGGTTTTATCTCGCATCGGTGAGTGAAGGCGTGCGTGGGTAGGGACCCCACAGCACCCAACCCTTGCTTCAGTTAGGGCGGTGGGTTGCTAGCTCACCGTCCTCAGGTCCCGATCCTGGAGGTTGGTGGTCTCTCAGCGGGGAGGGTACGCTCCCTCTCGGCCGCCTCCTTCGCGTGCATCTTTATATGGGATAGGGTCAGTTGGGTATCCTGTACTGTATTCTCTTACCTGTGCGAATACTTACCAAACGATGAGAGTGCTATTTGAAATTACCATAATCACATTCAAATAGAACTTATTTCGTTGTGCCCAAGTCTCTACCAATTTTCGTCGTGCTTCTGTTGATATGTCAAAATATGGGGAATTCATGGATTTCACAAGTTTATCATAAAAAGATTTGTTGGATATCTGAAAATGAGATTTAATTTAAGGACGAGGTCTTAGGTTAAGAAATACTTCTCTAGTAGGTAGTCTACACCTAATTCTTAATTCTGTATGATCTTATCACTTATGATGCCGCGGAAATTGTAAGAAGTTACCAATATTATATCTATTGGTTCAACCGATTTGATAAAGTTATCGACAATGTTGAAATCCACCTCACCTGCACTTGATGCACCTGCCGATCATTGAGGCTGAAAAACATTAAAGTTCCCAGTAGGTAGGTGTGACATCAAGTGACGATAGGTGGGCATATAATATGTTTTGCCTACCCCCTCGGGGAAGCTGGAAGTTATTGTTCCTATGTATGGCGAAATAAAGAGCTAGAGTAGTAGAGTAGTAGATGATGAAATAACGGTTTATTTACCAAGTTTGCATATCTGTAGAGAGCGATGCTCTGCATGAGGACCACGCTGACTGTCTGCGCTGCTGCATCCAAACTATTAGCTTTTGTCAGTATGTACCATATCTCAGAGCACATAAATAAAGCGACCACCACCTTTATAGTATTGCTATACATAAGGTATCCGAAGCTCCGGTCGGATGTAGATAGTCCTGTACACGAATATTATTTCTTTTAGTTTTACCTTTATCCAGCATTAGTGTTGGACTGCGGTCACCCTTGCTTGGCATCCTCCTGAATTTGGGCCTTCTAGGTAGACTATGATACTTTCGTTGCTTTTCAAGGTAAGAGTCAGACAGACACAAAATTGAAGATGGTTGTGACTCTTCTTCGGAGACGCTTTTGCTTTTTTGGGACGACAACCATTCGACTCCAGCAGTAGATAAATTTATACAAAACCTATAGATGCCTATAAACGTAATCGATTGCAGACCGTCAAAACCAGCAAATTTCCTAAGATATGAAAAAAAAACCGAATATTTACTTAGGTCATGCGAAATTATATAAGAATACCAACCTGAGATATAGGTCACCCTATAAACATTCTCAAAAAAATCCATTTCTAATTTCGTAGAAAGTTTACTTAAAAGCTTAGTGTCTGAGAACTTTTGCCAAAAATTTGTGATGAAAGCCATGTCCAAGAGCAAGTTCTGTCAATGAATGATTGAAACCTAACTGTGCTTTCGAAATAGATTATATCCACTCGTTTGCCTGCAACCTTATGGTGATATCAGTGGTTGATTGAATATTTATAATTTAGATCAACGTACGTTTCCATTGCCCATTTACATTCGACATTAATTTCAAACTAATCTGAAGTTTGGGTTCAGGCATTGATATCATTAGTTGAAGATATTTAGAATCTACAAGCAAACTGTGCAAGTTTCTTTTGTTAAAATTTATAATTTGTCTCGGGCGAAGCCATGATTATTAAGAAAACCTGCGGTTTTGACTTAATACTAAGACTTATCCAATATGTTCTACTACACACATAGACGACATTATCGAAGTCAGGTTTTTAATAAATCAGAGGAATAAGTGTACAAGTGACTAGTGAGTTTGTTTCATAATGATGTTGTGTTTTTCATGTTTTATAATATATTAGCAGACGCTCACCCGCTCACTAGTTACTTGTACACTTATTCCTCTGATTTTTTAAAAACCTTACTTCGATAATGTCGTGTATGTGTGTAGTAGAACATATTTGATAAGCCTTAGTATTAAGTCAAAACCAGTCAGGTTTTCTTAATAATAATGTGTAAGACTGTACAAATAATGTTGTTTCATAATGTCTTTAATTTGTTCACGTAAGAAAATAACAAAACCGTCTCCTAAAAAGGTGTCAGGTATTCTTGGTCTCCAATTAAGTGGGAAATTGCGGTGATAGAAAACTTTACCGTATCAAAATTGTTATCGTAATTTAAAATTAAACTGGGTGGCTATTCAACACGCGACCAATGAATAATAGAGTCCCTATGATCTACCCATTTGAGCTCTTTCACTTGTCAATTATATTTAAATTAACCACAGTACCTTAAAGTTTTAAATCCATTAACAGCCGTTCATGTATTTATAATTGAACTCTTAATTATTGCGATTGAAGTCATAGAGATAATGACTTGCACGAAGTTTAAAATCTACCGTGCCAGGTTGAAGTCCCACGGTGGGCGCCAAAAATAAGGTATGCGGTAGAAGGTTTAATTAAAAGATAAGACATTAATTTCTACAAACAAAGAGGATATTTTCCATACATAGCTGGTACAAGGTTATAAACCTCAAAATATCAATTGGAGGTGTATTTTCATTTCATTAGTAAATATTCGGGTTCGATTCCCGGGTCTGGTGGATAATGTATAATTCTCTTTAGAATTTTACCCAGATAATTATCCCAGAGTCTGGAACTTGTGCCCGGTAAATGGCAATAGGCTCGCCCCCTATTACATGGGACCTAAGATAGCTGGCGAGATGTGGGTGTGTTTGCACACCTCTGCCTACCCCTTCGGGGAAAAAGGCGTGATGCTATGTATGTATGTATGTATTAGTAAATATACAAAAGAGGTAACGCCTGACAAAAATATACTAGCGATACTACTAATAGCTTTCCCTGTGTTTCTTTGTTTGGTTACGGTTTCTGGACCAGGTTCTTTTTGCTATTGATTTCTCATATTGTTCACCCAGACCCATGTTTCATTTCTGGCGAAAGGAAAAACATTAATTATACCAATAGTGGTCAGTTGCTTTTATAATGTATCTTCATAAAAGTAATAACAGATATTTAAATTAAATAGACAACGAATTCGAGGTTTGTAAAAAAATAAACTGATAATTTGACATATTGTCAAATATACTTACTAATTTTCTAAGAGCCGTGGAAGATCGACCTTCACCCATCTGGCAACCAGAATGGGTTACACTTCTTATAAAATACCATTCATCAACAAATATAAGAATCTTGTAATAAAAAGTAGTAGTTATACAATAAGAATTACAATATAGAAAATAAACATAATTATAGACTAAAAATATTTACATTACAAAATATCGTTTAAAAAATCCTCCGCGTCATTGCCGACTGGGATGGGTCCCAGAATGCTGGCTGTGTTGCCACGTTGGATGGCGATACTTATTCTTTGGGCCAGAAAATAGCCAGCCTTCTGGTCCTGAGAAGCATCGATTAGGCGTTTAGCAATGTCTCTATAAAGGCGGCGAGCACTCGGACCCCATGACCCCAGTGTCTCAACCCCAAACGGCTCAAATATGTAATCACCTGCTAGGTTAGCATATTTACGCCGTTTAAGGCCTTCAGCCGATGCAGCAGCAGCGCCGGCACATCCGGATGTGCTTGGAAGGTGTGAAGGTGCTAAGGTGTCAACGCATGTAACGTCCCACACCAAAGGCCTTCCCATCTTCCACGGTAGCAACGACATACCGTCCGGTCTCTTTCCATCGCTTCGTGCTAAACCATTTGGTTCACGTACGGCCGGAAGACCTGCGGTGGAAAGAGCCCTACGAATTATGTCGTTTAGAATAGCGTGCCGAGTTATACGACCTGCGCTTCTGCTACAAGAAAGGCCATGGTGTCCCAGATTATCGACGGCTACTCCACAGGTGCAATGATGCGGGGATACACAAGGTGTACCCAGCCGAAGGCAAGTGGCAATGCGGAATGTTGTGTCGTCCAACATTGTACCGATGTTGGGCGATGGGAGCGCCTGGATCAATAACCCTGACTCCCATTCTCCAACAGCTAGTAGGCGTGCACGCTCTGAAATATTGACAGAAGTGTCAATTAGTGTATTAATTCTCAATTTACAGAGCGGTGAATCCCACAGTCGCTGTGAGCCTAGGCGTGAGGGCAGGTCAGTGTCGGGGCAAGACATCCTCCAAGCATTTATGGCATCGGTCTTGCATCGCACCTCGGAATCAATCAGTGTATTTGACAAAATTTTCCTGATTAATTCTTCGGTGCTATGGACCGACGACAGAAATGCTGGCAGACTGACATCTGTGACTCTACGAATACCTAACCCGCCCAAGCGAACTGGAAGAGACGCTTGGACCCAGGCCCGGTCATTAATATTTACATTTTAAATTTTACACAAAGAATGTTGTATTAAGTTGTCTAGTCTGCCCAAAATTTCTAAATTATTCCAAAATTGTCCTGAACGGAGGGCATTAGTAAATTTGGGTACGAAAAGACAAAAACCCAAAAAGACAAATATAAGTAGGTAAGCCTACCTAGGCATATTTTATGTGATTAACTATCAGTTGAGATGAATTTCATTCGGTTGTCAAAAGACGTGAATTTGATGAAAGTAAAACTAATTAGATTAATTCAACTAAAAATAGCCAAGAACACGTGTCCCATCCGGTTACCTCTAGTATAAAAATAGCCAAGAACACGTGTCCCATCCGGTTACCTCTAGTATAAAAATAGCCAAGAACACGTGTCCCATCCGGTTACCTCTAGTATAAGAAAATAATTTAATTAAGGAGGTATCATCCTCCCGCTATTGACTTTACGACCTCATTAGTTTTATCAATAATGTTACCTATCTATACTTATAATAAATCTGTAGAAGTGAAAATTCTGTACATTGAAGATATCAATAAAATAAATAGCAGGGGGTGTTACTAGACCGACACCGAACCCAAAAATGTGATTAAAAAAATTTATGTCTGTCTGTCTGTCTGTCTGTTCAGGCATCACGCAAAAACTACCGGTTCGATTACGATGAAACTTGGTATAATTATTCTTTAATATCCTGGGCACCACACTGGGTACTTTCTATCCCGGAAACGTATATGCAATAAAAAACAAACTTAATTTTGCGGTTCGATCCCTTGACCCGAGTACTGTACCAACCGCAAAAATAAGTTTGTCGTAGGTTTTTGTATATTTTTTTATATTGGGTTCGCCAAATTGACGCGGCCCGCCTGGTGGTAAGTCGTGACGACGTCTAGCGATTGTGGGCCACTCTCACAACACACAATACGATAGAGAGTGGCCTTCAACTTGACGACCTGCTGATGTGCCTCTTCACGCTCCGCTTAAAGAACCCAGGGTTATTTGTGGGACGAAACACGTGCACAGGCAGGGCGTTCCAGGCCACTATCGTTCGGCAGAGAAACGAACGGTTAAAACGTTCGGTTCTCGCGAACATGCTATCCACTGTGTGGGAGTGGCATCTCTGCCCGGCACGCGTTGTTTGGGATCGGAAGGAAGAGGGTGGGATCAGATTGAAGAGCTCTTCAGAACAGGTTACGTCACCCGCAGTGGAGTTCACTATTAATGGTTTTTAGAACGTTTGTCTTTTTGTCTAAATGTTTGAACACGCTAATCTCAGAAATGATTTGATTTTTTGATTTGAACTTGCGGTTTGGTTTCAATCGCTTCAAAAATAAAAAAAAGTTATGTAGATCTAAAGTAACACGCTGGCGGAGCTGCGGGTAACAGCAAGTCAATAATAAGATAAAGGTAGCAATAGAAGTTGTTAGATCGATCTGCAGGCGACACTAATCTTTATAGCCTATGAATCTGCAAGCTGCAATCAACCTTATACACGTAACGGTATTTGGGCTTTTGGGGTGGTAAACCAATTTTTTGACCCACTGCACATATACATTGACTCAGCCACTGTATGTACATACTATTTAGTTAGTGAAATCTGTCCTGGCTCTTGTAATTTTGGTTTGATTTACAGAGTAGTTTTGGATATTCCAAAGTACCCGGTAACGACAATAGGTTTGCCCGTTATTACGCGAAGTTGGGACCAACAAATTTACTGACAAAGTGTGGGTGTGTAATGCACCTCTGCCTGCTCCGTTAGAGTATTAGGCGTGATGTATATCATAAAAATGTGTATTCAGTACCTACTGTAAAAGCATATAGGAGCAAGTTCGACGTCTGTATCGAACATCTTCACAAAGTGTGGACGTCGCCATGGTTCATCAACGTTAGCGCGAACGTGTGGAACCAGGGTCACACTAGTCCGCCAGGTGCCACTGGAAATACGACTGCTTGTAACCAGAGACGCCCGGCAACGGACGTTAGAGCGGCCTTGGGCCGCGGAATTAAAAAAAAGGTTTATACTAGTGATGTAATAAATTAACGGTTTTTTATTTTTGAAATCGTGACATTGACGTAGTATCTCTATTAGATCTGTGCATTGACATTATACGGTCATCAATATGTCAGTGTCAGCGATTGCTAGGTGGATTTATTTTTAAACCGTTTCATTATTTTTTAATGAATTCAGGAAATTGTTTCTGAAACTCAGTATCAGTACATTAGGAGTACGGAATACGCCTGTAAAGGCATATTTTCGGTACATTTACATGCTAATATTTTTATGACGGAAGTTGATTTGGCTGCTTATCCGTTAATTTATATTCCAACTACAGTACATACTTAATAATTATCTACAGGTCTTTCTTGGAATAGTTCAGGCTTTTAAACAGGTCAACATCTAAGAGGTACCTACCTAAACATGTTAGTGGTGCGCCGAGCAGTTGTGTTATGTCGAAATACTGGTTGTATGAACTTACGTATGTACCTACAAGTGGCCTTTTCACTATGAAAGTACCTAATCGGAATAAATTACTAATTAGCTAATGTACGCCGCGGCACCTTCTTATAAGTTGATTCCTTATTATTAACTATTTGTAGCATGGCAGCCTAGATTATAGTCTATTGATTTAATTCAGCCAAAGATAGTGTAGAAAGTCGTATATTGTATTGAGTTGTAATTTTATGTGTGCCGAAGGGCTCTATTAACACAGTGCACCTGCTGACAGTTGGATGAGGCTCCTAGGCACCTACAAGAATACTTAGGAACAGGGCAAGAGGCTCTCCGCTTATTATGTCCTGTGATATCATTGGTTGTGGAAGTCTATCTAACATTCTATGCTACAGTGCTAAACGAGTATCTATGAACTGTGAATTCAGTCAAGTTGTACATAAACAAATCTATTCTATGAGCAACATCGTTGAGTGTTATGTGATGTAGATAACATATTTCATAGTAAAAAGTACCATTTCAATTACTAAATGACATATTTCACAAGTACATTATTGTCTATTCTTTCTACTAATATTATAAATGGGAAAGTTTGTATGGACATTAATTAGCAGCTGATCTGTTAACTTCGCTTATTAAGTGAAGTGGCCGTTTTCAAATTCATCTGTACGCTTCTGTTATTAAGCGAAGATAGACTCGATGATGACACCCCGGCCAGATGAGCATCAGTTAACAAGCGATATTTGGACAGATCAGTTGTTATTAACTAACTCTTCACACAAAAACTGATGAACATGATTTTAATCAAATATTACAATAATATAACTTGTACATCAGAATAATGCATAGGCTACTTTTTTCCCAGTAGTGGAAACTGGGTACCGAAAAACAATTCAATGCGAGTGTAGCTAACTGTATGACCTAGGTAGCTTATAAAATATTTCATTATTCTTATAAACAATGGATCATTTTCAGCAAATATTACATAATACAACATTATTAAGTACTCCATTGTGTATTCTCTCAGTCTCGTTGCATTTTGGAACCCTCGGTAGAGTCACACCAACTTCTGACGAATCTAAATAATTTTCTGAAAATTTCAAAGATAATAAACGTTATTTTATTTTATATTTTATTTTATTTTATTAATCTTCAATGAGTGTTTATTTATCAAGGCATTTAAGACATTCAGTCGTTTCAGTATAACTTCAGACATTTAGAAATATTCAGGGTAGTTGTTCCAGTGTGGTAACACTTTTTAATACTTGGCTTTATACTTAATATTTTATGTTGTAAGTATTAAAAAATCCCATTTATCCCTGAGTGCTAAATTGCGCAGAGACCACAGAGGTGGTCAAAGTCCGCCGGGCGCCACTGGAAATACGTTCTGCTTGTAATCAGAGACGTCCGGCAACAGACGTTAGAGCGGCCGCGGAATTAAAAAAAAAACGAGTGCTAAACTGGACTTTTTTATTTTATTATTATTATTATATTATTAAAAAATCAATATGTAGCAATTGCAAATATATTCGGGCATAGTACCTACATTTCTCTATTTCAAATTTATCATTTTTGCCACTGATTAATAATTAATTAATAAATAAATAAATAAATAATAAATATGTTAGGACAATTCACACAACGCCATCTAGTATCAATCTAAGCAGAGCTTGTGATATGAGTACTAGATACACTGATATAAATACTTATATACTTTCTTTTTTTTATTAAATACATACATATTATACATAGGAAACACCCAGACTTCGGTACAAACGTATGTGTCATCACACAAAGTTTGTCCCGACCGGGAATCGAACCCGAGACTCCAGCGTCGAGAGCGGATGCACTACCGACCACGCCACCGAAGCAGTCAATTAATATTCTACAATTATTGTTTTAGCATTTATAAACAAGAAACCCACGCCAATTCTTGCGAAAACATTTGCGTCTAAGGACAAGGGCATAAGAAAAATGGTGGATCAGAAAAATGTTGCAAATTATGACGATATCTTGAAAGTGATTCATCACCCACAGAAGGTACTAGTTGATGTTCGTAACCCAGATGAAGTTAACAGCACTGGAATGATTCCGAGCAGCATAAATATACCATGTAATTACCATTCATTACTTTTTAATCTGTATCTAAATATTATTAAACTGTTTAAACAACCAACAAACAAAAACAAAATGTTTGCTAAAGTTTTCTTATATACTAGTACGGTGTCTTACGCGGTGCTTCGCACGTCATAGGTTTTGGCCTATAACTTTTGACCCCTTAGGGCTAAGTCAAATTTTGCCTCCAAATCGAGGGCTATCCATAGAAAGAAAGAAGTCAACCATCATTGGAGCATAAGCAGTTCTCGAGAGCTAAGGGGGACATTCTCCATTTCTGTATATAGATATTGGGCCAGCCCTTTCCAAGAGGAACATTCTACTATCTGACCAAAACACCACTAGACCTCAAAACATGATATTGTGTTCATATGAACACAATATCATGTTTTATATCATGTTTTTCGCTTACAAAGCGCCATCTACCAGCATTCAAGGAACTAACCATTATGGTACTGAAATCCTGAACACTCATATGGTTGAACAGTAGACCTCGCCAAAAGCTCATAATGAACTCTTTTAAATCAATGAACACTTGTGCCAAGTTTTATGGAGATCGGATAAAAAACGTGGTTCGGAACATACATACGGACAGCCACATGAGGATGAAAGTAATATTGTCCAGTCTTGAAATGTATACGCTTCACTCGCTCTGGCAATTATTTGCCCCAGGATATTGATTAGCACGCAGCATAACAATTACAATAAATGATAATACAGATTTTAAACTTTTCAGTACCGCATGTAAAGGATGTGTTAGTTTCGATGTCACAGGAGGATTTTCGCAAGAGATTTAATCGTGAGAAACCATCAGAAAATGATGAAATAATATTCTACTGCAAAACAGGAAGAAGATCTATGGGGGCCACTGACCAAGCATTGCAATTAGGATATAACAAGTATGTCGATCATCTATAATACGCATATTATACACACATATCACGCCTATATCCCCGAAGGGTTAGGCAGAGCTGCATTACACACTCACAATTTGCCAGTATTTTTAGTCTCACATAATAGGCGGCAAGCCTATTGCCGTCACCGGGCACACATATAACGGGTTATGTCCAAAATGGCCCAATGAGTTTAATAAAAAGTTGCAGCTATATTGTAATTAAAAAACAAAAAAACGATTGAAACCTTGCAATGAAATGTTGATGAAAGGCAACAAAATCTTACGTGCCAGCCGCTATGATGCACCAATTAAAGTCCTGGGCGTCTCGGATGGCACTAATACTTTCGAAACAAAACCCAACATTTCTATGGAGTAGGGTGACTAAGAAAATGTACGTACTCAGACTTATTTAAATTTAATGTTTGGCTTAGTTTGGCAAAGTTGTATTTAGGTACGCTTTCTATGATGTTCACAGCTCCCTATAGTAATGGTTTTTATAATAAATGATAAGCAAATAATGTAATTACTGAATACTTACTGTTTATTTATTGGTTTCTATAAATCAAAATTGGTAAAGACATTTGAAGGCACAATGTTTTTCAATGAATACCTAAATATCAGTTTGATGGCACAAAAATTGGATGTCACATCAAAATCACAATTACAGGTACTTATTACAATTACAAATACTTATAAGTAGTTACATAAAATATAAAATGCCCCTTTGATCGTCTTTTGGTTTACATTACATATGTGTAAGGTTTTTTAATGTATATTATGTGCTTATAGATTTCTTTTATTAGTAAATCTTATAATTTAGGACTAGGCAATTCTAAAATATTATCTTAATAGTTAAATCACAGCTTTATATCACAATAATTGGATGTTATTTTAAAGTCACTTATATTTACTTACCTAATATTTAAAATCTCACATTTATGCACTTTTTAATATCGAGCCTATTCAGGAAGAGCATCTTAAGCCACAAAAGTAATGAAAAAATGTGTTTTAAAGGTATACGATACAAAATCACTTAACAGTTACTTAGTTGAAAAATAAGTTTTTCATTATTTTTGTCGCTTCAAATCACATTTTTTACATAAGTAAACAAATTTTGTTTCCTTTACTTGATATTATTGAACTAGTTAAATCATCTTAACATTACCACTTTTGGCTAAGTCTTGATTGATACAAATGGGCTCTATAGTGACCTAGTGAACCGATCGCTTGTGTCTCATATTCAACAATACCTAATAGTTTGTATATATGATTGTAAATAAAATCACGCCATCTATATTGTAAGGGGTGAACCATGTAGTTTCACGTTGTTGCGGCGGCGGCGGGCGGAATAAAGTCAAATATTTTTAAAGTATATTTTTAAAATGATATAATGTAAGTATAGGTAAATATCACTTGACGCAATTATTAACCAAAAATGACTGCCCTAATTTATATTTTTTATTGTTACTTACTTACATAAATGAGTTTTTTTTTATTTATTAGGTCGGCGCTCGGCATTTAGATTCCTATATGCTAATAAAAACCACTTCGGCCATTAACAGTCCACGAAAAACATACATTTGTTGGCACTCTATTTGCAGTGTGAATTATAAATTTTATAATTAATGTGTTTGAGGCATTAGATACAAAGATAAGCAAAGAATGATGTTTAGGTATACCTATTGTTTAGGTAGGAACCATGTTACCAATTACCAAATACCAAATTGCAATAGCAATAGTTAAATGTATTAAAAGATGCTTTGTTTCCCTTTTGATCTGCTGGGTATATGGTTTATAATGCTTTAAAGTTTACAGCTCTTCAGGATAACTTTTATGAAGCTAAAATGATCGTCACGATAGTGTTTCATTACCGTCACTAATGTTTAATGCAAGTTTCAAACTCGTAGGACTTTCCGTCGTCAAAATACAAATGGGCGTAACGTTCAGAATTATGAACCTTGCGCCTATCTTATATTTCGAGAATGGGTGGTCATAAGAGATTCAAACTTGGATGTAGCATTAGTGACGACATCGTAACGAAATGTGACAACCTAAAAAGAAATAGAAATGTAGTGATTTATGAGTAATTTAAAGAAAACTGCTGGGCGCAAGGTGTAAAATCGCCCTGTTTCAACATCTAATATCTATAAACCCAAGGCGTAACAAATTTGGCATAAGGTTGAGATATGCGTCACATTTTCGTCACTGGAAGATGCGATACTTACCACGACGCTAGCAACTTGGGCGCAAGGTTCTGAGGTTGTCTTTCCAGTCTAACTGTGTAACGACCGAACTTAAATATTTTCTGTGAAGTGTGACCTACATAACCCATTGGCGATATCGAACTTCTGTAGTTACATATGACGTCAAAGTCTAGATAATATGATCGGTGATATTATGAGAACTAATGACAATTTGTTATAATTACAGTTCCAAAACATACATTGGGAGTTGGGAAGAATGGACTAAACGACAGAAGTAGTATTTAAACTCAGCTGTGATATTATTATTGTACAGTTCCATGTACTGTTATATAATCATATATTCGAATTTAATTATTTTAACAATAAAATATTTTAGAACCCATAAATATTTGAATATCAGTCATTTCAATCAGTAAAACAATTAAAAACCTGTTTTGTAAAACAACTAGCGGAAAACCTTTGACTTCGAGTACTCGCTTTTGCAATATTTTTAATGGGTAGTATTTAACTACTATAAAAATTATAATTAAAAAATTAATTAATTAATTAAAAGTTACTAGTTATCCCAGCGAACTTTGTATCGCCTCAAATATAAAAAAAAAATATTTTAATATTTCATGCAAATGTATGTATTATTAATTATAATTGAAAAACGCGACGGACGGACAGACAGACAAATTGTCGTATTAAATATATAGATAATCAAAAATTCTTCTTTTATTTTAATTATCTTTTATCTTATTTTAATTCTTCTCGGCTTGGGCAAACCAAAAGCAAATGCAGTGCGGGAGCAGTGCGGTAGCAGTGCGTCTATGTTAGTAAATAATGTAGTTATATGAGGGATGACACACTGAACAAACGCGGGCCCGCTGAACCTACCTGCTCCGCCACTGCGCCGCGCACGCACTACTTTTCGACAAAACATTTGGACGGGAGCAGCGCAGACGCGGGGCGGTGGCAGCGCAGGCGCGAGGCGGCCGCAGTTAGCACACGTTGTATTACTACCTCCGCCATTTTGAGTGGTCACACTAGAGCAGTTGAGCGGGACAGACGCAGCGCAGGTTGTAAACGGTTGTAATTTTTTACAAGTTTATCATGGAACCAAATGAAAAAATGATTGAGTTGGTGAGAAAATAAATGTTTATATGATTTAAAGAATAAATATTATAGAAATATGGTTTACAAGATGCGACTATGGGGGAAGATAGCTCAACAACATCATTCAACATCTTGAAGTGTGTTGAGTGTGGCGATCGATACGACACACATAACGCGGTTATAAAGCAGGACTGCCTTCAAACTGCTTTCTGACTGCTCATGTTTCTGGTGTGACATCAACCGCGACGCAACTGACCTGCCCTGCTGAACTGAGCTGCGCCTGTCCTGCTTTTGGTTTGCCCAGGCCTTTACTACTTCGCTCCTATTTATTAGTCGCACATGTAGTATGTGTGACGCGGTTTAGTCTGTTGAACCATACAAACTCTTCATCTTTATAAAAGAACTAGCCCGCTTGAGAAATTATTAACACAAAAATCTTCCTGGAGAACCACTCTATCCATTGGTGAAAACCGCATCAAAATCATTTGCGTAGTTTTAAAGATCTAAGCATACATACGGAACGGACGACTTTGTCTTATATTATGATTTGTATAGATAAGATTTTTTATACAATTCCGTGAATCTACAAAAGCAAGCACCTAATTCATCAGAGCTCTTAACCATGATCGTAAGCGTAATATGTCAAAATAAAACAATGTTAACTGTAAAATATAAATGTATTGTTTCAAGACAATACTATAATATTACAATAACAATTTTTATACATTTGAAATATATACAAAACAAGAAATTTATATAAACTGGATAGAGGACGAGTAAAATTCGACAATGTTACTACAATATGAACTAACACATCGGTATAAACTTAATTTCTAACAATCACAGGAACATTTTTATTGGTTTTTGGTGGCCCAGTCGTTCCAGCTACCAAGATAGTTCTTTGCACTGAAAAGATTTAATTTGTAAAAATACACGTCAAGAATTGACACAGCAACCGACTTCAAACTACCGAAATGGGACCAAATAGTTGTCGGAATGGGACCAAATTGAACTGGGACTACTTGGGACGTAGTGGCTACTAATTTAAAAACAAACAACCTTTTCCAAGATATTCTGGGTGTTTTGTTACGAAGATATGTGGTAGCAAACATAAAAAAAAACATACAGACGAATTGAGAATCTCCTCCTTTTTTGGAAGTTGGTTGATTATGAAATGGTCTAGTCACATGAGTTTTAACAGTTTTAGTTTTTAACTTATAGAGAAGGAGTATTCAAAGTCACTCAAATATTTAGGAGCTGTTTAAATGTTTGAGCAGCTCTGAAACTTAAATTTACTAGGTATTCGCTGGAACGCGGGCGGTTACGTCGAAATAAATAAGACGGAGAACGTAATTAATAACTCGAAAACTATAAAAGCCAATATACCAAAAACTATACAACAAAGCTCGTTAATGTGTTCTATCTGCAAACCAAATTTCAAGTCGATAGGTTTAAAATTGCGACCGCGTCCCTACGTAACCTCTAAAAAAAAAAAAAAAAATAATTCAACAATGACGCGAGCCAACTATAAACTCTTAAAACCTGCATTTAAAAATTTAAATTTCGTGCGCGAGGCGACAATCAAATTTTTTTAGTACTGTCAAAGGCATGTTTCTTTAATTCTTGATAACACAAAAACTATAAGAGCCACATACACCAAAAACTATACAGCAAAGCACGTTAATGTGATCTGCAGCCAAATTTCAAGTCAATAGATTTAAAATTGCGACCGGTATCGTTTTACATACATTTTCGATTGGGACCATCTTAGAGAAGACTGCTACGCTCCGTCTTATCATACACAAACGTTACTTTTGAGTGATGTTTCAGTATTCAGCTAGGTTCTCAATTCAACTGAAAATTTATTATCTTTCCACTGGGTAAAGTCCATTTAAATTTGGTTCATTCCGGTAATTTGAAGTTTTTAGTGCTTTTTTCCATTTTAAAGACAGTGTTGATGGTTACAATAGAACCACTCCCAGTTACATACTAAAGATTAGATATATATACGAGGGTGGATTGAAAAGTAGTCGGTCTAACACTGATCCATTTAGTTCTAAAAATCAAATCTAGCCACATTATTTAGTTCAGTTCAGACCTGTTAATTGTGTGCAGTTTGAAACGTGTGCGATAATTAGTTTTAATTTTATAAATTTATTAACAAAGCAATCTGACATCATTTCCGCAAATTGAGCAAATCGAGCAGCGTGCCGTCATTAAGTACCTCCATAAGAAGGGGCTGTCATCAAAAGCTATCCATGATGATATGGTCAGTACATTAGGGGATTGCGGTCTTTCATATTCATCCGTCAAAAAATGGATAGCAGAATTCAAGCGTGGTAGAGAGAGTGTGAAAGACGAACCCCGCTCTGGAAGGCCTTCGACGTCCGCTACTGACGATAATGTTAAAAAAATACTCGACTTAATTATGGGAGACCGCAGATTGAAAATTAGAGAGATAGCCGAGATTATAGGCATCTCTTATGAACGTACTCAAAACATAATAGTCAACGTGTTGGGTTTCCACAAGATGTCTGCGAGGTGGGTTCCGCGACTGTTTTCAGTTAAGCAAAAAAGGATGCGATTGACTATTGCACGCGACTGTTTGGAGTTATTTGAAGCTGATGAATGTGATGTTTTGAATCGTTTTGTTACTATGGACGAAACATGGGTTCATTACTGTACACCGAAAACAAAACAACAATCAAAACAGTGGAAAAGACCTGGTTCACCACCCCCCAAAAAGGCTAAGTCGATTTTGTCGGCAAGTAAGGTGATGGCTTCAGTATTCTGGGACTCGAAGGGTGTGATTATGGTTGATTATCTTGAAAGGGGTCAGACTATAAAACTCTGATTATTACTGCACCTTACTACGTCGTTTACGAGAGGAAATAAAAGAAAAACGTCCAGGAATAATCAGAAGAAAACTCCTGTTTCATCAAGATAACGCTCGTGTTCACACGTCTGTCCAATCAATGGCAGAAATTCACAACTGTGGCTTTGAACTGTTACCGCATCCACCTTATTCACCGGATCTGGCACCATCAGACTTTTTTCTGTTCCCTAACCTAAAAAAGCACTTGGGTGGTCAAAGATTTTTGACAAATGACGAGGTCAAAGCAGCAGTAGACGCATATTTTGACTCTAAGGAAGAATCATTTCTTTTCAACGGTCTAAATGCTTGGAAGGAAAGATGGCAAAAGTGCAATGAACTTGATGGTGATTACGTTGAAAAATAAAAATATATTTCATTTATAATGTATTTATTTTCTTGGTTAGGCCGATTACTTTTCAATCCACCCTCGTATGAACAAATCTTATCTGGCAGAGAAGTTTCTATCAGATTACGTACAACACTTTATAAGGTAACGTGACAATTTTTTTTCTCTTTATAGAGGCCTTGACTATCCAGTGCTAGTCACAACAGTTTCTTGGGTTCATACATCACCACTTATGTTGGGCACCTACTATGCCATACCACAACACTTGAAAGAAATAAAGTAATATCTACAAAGAATTGTGGCTTCTTGGATGTAGGTTTTGACAAAATACAGTTTAAATTCAGCTTCATGGAAGTATTAAGTATTAAGGAAAATAAAGGTCCAGAATACTTACTTTTTATATCCTAGATTCACAGCATTTTGTTGTGCTTTTCCAGATCTCTTGCCAATCATACAGTAAAATATCATCTCAGTATCTGGGTTAGGCTTAGGTCTATTGTATGTTTCTTGGAAATCCTTTTCTGCCAGTGTGCCGAGTACATCTGGCACCTTACCCACTGTAAAATAAAGTTTTACCTATAGTTATGCTGAAAGTTGTACCTTCATTGAATTTAATAAAATAATTTACACCAATAACATACACCATAGTCATTAATGTTTTGAAATTATGAATGAAAGTTGATCTCGAATGTTTAGTTAATGGTAACAACAAGTTAGGAAGATACTGACATGGAATATTGATGCTATTTGGTATCTTGCCATGTTCTTTCACCTCATCTGGTTCTCTAACATCAACAATTAAAGTCTGGTTATTCAATGTAGCTTTCTTCACATAATCAAAATCTACTGTCATCTCCTCAGGCTGTGTGGCTTGTTGGGAATAATTCCGACTGTCGCTGATGTTGCGTAACTGCGAGGAGGGTGCAAGGGAAGTAACATCTAGAAAGATAATAGTAATCGGCACATACATAATTTTTTTATCTATAATAAATAATAAACACTTATGCTCAGATAAGTATGTTACAATTTAAATAGAGTATCATTTGTATACTCACTGTGTGTAGCATTGTTTCGCAGATAAGTTTGTGTAGCGTATTCTACTGATTTTACAACTCTGAAAGTTGATGGGACAACTACTCGAATAAAAATTCGGGTCGACATTTTTCAATGAAAGAAATGACCTATGATAAATGACACCTTTTCTCTATGTAACGTTAACACTTTTGCATTTTTTTTTCGAAATTATCTAAAATTAATTTATCTGGAACGTGAATAAATAAAAATGCAAAACTTGCAAATTTTTGAGGAAAAAATACGAAACGATAAGAATTTTAACTTTTCAGAGAACAGAGAACTGTCAATGTCAATTTGTCTGACAATTAAACGACGTACACAAATGCAAGGATTATGAGAATATGACCACATGCTTGCATGACATACAACTGCTTCGGTGGTGCAGTGGTATATTATGTATAAACTATAATTGTGTATGCGACTGCCGTCCTGAGGGTCGATGCCCGGGTCCAATCAAATGTTTGTGTGATACATAAATACATGTTAACAAAAACATGTAAACATAAATGTTTGTTTCGGAGTTTTTATATGTATAATAAGTATGTTAGTATTTAGAAATACATATATATGCATGTTGTATGTATCAGTCGTTTATCTAGGTCCCAAGCACAAGCATAAAAGCTTAATTTGGGCTAGGTGACGTGTGAGAATGTCCATAAATATTAATTATTATTATTTGTTATGTACACTGGCATTAAAATATACCTATCTTTCCTATAACTTGAACTTAAATCCAACCGAAACGTCTCGTCGGGCAGTTTCATTCTTGCTGTCCTTGGGCCTGCACTGAGATATTTTTGACAGTTATTATTGGTATTATTTTGATGAGACTTGTCTTAATCTTACCTTGGACAATAATGATAGTCACAACAACAAAAAGGAATGCGGATCCTCTATGTTTTATTAGTTCCATGTTTAACTGATTTATTCCCCAGCTCCGATTCACTTATTTTTTTAAATTGAACTGATTAAATAGTCCGCACCACTGCCTTTTATATTAACAGTAGTTGATAGTTCAAGGTTATCAATCCTAGGTAAGTATATTGTACACTGTTACATAGATAAGAGTAAGTATGAGACTTGTGTGCGTTACTTACGTTTTATGTCAGTTTTACTATAAACATCTATGCATGTTAGAATAATATTATTAGTCTACCTAATTGTTTTGGAAACAATTTGTAGGAACAGACAATCAGACATCTAAACAATAACTATGTCTATAGCAGTGTTTTAACTTCATAATTTTAGTACTAACACAAATGAAGTACTGAAACTGAACAAAACTGGTCTCAGCCGCCTTTTATAGATTTCTTGGTTGTTATACTAATATAATGTAGATCATCTTCCTCGTCATAATATCCATATTCTCTGTAATTTAGGTGAGGCGGAGCCCACATGAAGCCAAATGCTTCGCCTCACTTAAATCACAAGAAACCTGGAACTAACGGTTATTTATTTTATTTATTTAGAACACTAAACAAGATTACATCCGCACATTACTACTTGGTACTATTTGGTGCAACCAATATATTGTGTGAGTAACTAGTAATATTGTGAGATGTGTTCAAGATGAGGAAATTAAATTTGGCTAGAGACTGCCCAAAGATTACCAAAGCGCAAAGGGCAAAAGTCGGCAAAACCCAGAAAGTTTCTGCCATGTGAAGTTGTTATAGTAAAAAGTGGCCGTTCTTTCGAAGGCAACTAACAAGTGCCTAATGTGTAAACTACCCGATACTGGAGCAATCATGTTATTATGTTCAACACTCCAGTATCGGGTAGTTTATAATATACCGTGAGATACTCACTCATCAACTAAGTTTGTCCGTCCTTATCACGGAATAAAAAATACAGTTTTTTTATTCCGTGGGTTGTTACCTATAATTTTTTTACTAGATCGTGCGGCGGAAGATGTTCTTCCGCGGGCCACATAGGGGCCCGGGGGACGTGCGTTGGACGGGCTGATTTAAACCAAGTAAATAATTTTTTGAAATGGTGTGTTTGTTGTCTTATTATATATTTTAAAGTTACTGAACGGGGTTTCGTGTGACAAAAAGACTTTGTTTCGTCAATATTGGGTGGCAGGAAAAAAAAAAACAAAGCATGCTATCATAATATTCTATTCGACACGCGTCGAGCTGCGGGCCAGCTAGTAAATAACGTAATAGGACCTAAAAAACATAACTAGTTGCAATCGTTAATATATAAAAATATAATCTTCGAAACTTTTCTTAAAAAAATAATCATTAATAGCTTTCCGCATTAGCATCTTGAATCTAATATTTCAATATCTTTCCAATCTATTCGGTTACCATTCCATTCTTATTCGATCTCTATCAAATATTGGGATCAGTCTTTCACCCGTTTAATTAAATCTGATCTATGTCATCTGTGATCCGTCTGTCTGTCAAAAAGTGTCAAACAGGCTTGATTGATATAATTTTTTATTGCGAAAATAGAAAAATATCAAAATATTTTACGTTTCTCTTGATAAGTTTAACCCTTGTATGACTCCTTATAAGTTGTAAGTGTAGTGTTTTTCTATTCTCATAATCTTTAATTAGATTTTTTGGATTGTAGACGTAAATGCAACATCAATTTCTATGGAATTCGGATGTATAGTACATTGTGATTTTGTTCTAATCTATTTTCTATATAGAATAAAATATCCAGCATAAATTACTTTCATACTCTCATATTTTCAGATGCAGTTCGCATAATTCATAGGAGCTTAAGTGTATAGTTGTAATAAGAAGTGACGTGAAATGTTTTGGTGTTAAATGCTTGAAGACTTAGACTTGACGTTACACATAATGGGTTCCATGCGTCCGACAGGAAGGTTCCTTTCGTTTACAAACAACATACAGAGGAACCCGAAACAGACTGGTAAATCTTTGAGATTTGTAATAGGTTTTTTAAATCAAAAATTTTCACATTCCTGAGCTGTGAATCATAGAGGGTGTCCTTGTTTTTTAATGATATTGAGTTGTTACTATACTACATTTTAGATACACTTTATATGTATTGTGATTGTGTCCTATGGAACAAATAATAGGTATAATAGCCACTGGACCAATTACCGAATCAGAGCTTTTTATTTAACAATCTCCGGTTTGGTCACAGGTATCATACAATAAATTCTATCTTCATGAATTAACACTTATAACTCTCAATATATTAAAATCTTTGTTGAGTTACCTATAGTTAGACATATTTTAACCAACAATTTTTTATCATATAATAAAATGGTTTTATTGTAGTTTCGAGTGGATTTCCTCAAAGCTTATCAGGCAGCGAGACAGATGTGTCAACGTCAAATGAGAACCTATCGCGAGAAGAGAGATATGTTGTGAGACATACAGCCAGAGTGGAACCCCAGGGCCAGGAGAATCATAGTCACATAACTAACAATAACAGGAGTTCTTTGAAGGTATGCATAGTTATGATAACGGCAATAGGATTGCCATAAGGATCTTCTTGCAAGTTCTTCTTAAGAAACTGTTCTATAGAATGTGGTGGTACAATTATGGCCTTTTACAAGTGACAGCCTACATGAAATAAAGAATTTTATCTTTGTCATGCTATGATACGAGGGTGGATTGAAAAGTAATCGGCCTAACCAAGAAAATAAATACATAATAAATGAAATATATTTTTATTTTTCAACGTAATCACCATCAAGTTCAATGCACTTTTGCCATCTTTCCTTCCAAGCATTTAGACCGTTGAAAAGAAATGATTCTTCCTTAGAGTCAAAATATGCGTCTACTGCTGCTTTGACTTCGTCATTTGTCAAAAATCTTTGACCACCCAAGTGCTTTTTTAGGTTAGGGAACAGAAAAAAGTCTGATGGTGCCAGATCCGGTGAATAAGGTGGATGCGGTAACAGTTCAAAGCCACAGTTGTGAATTTCTGCCATTGATTGGACAGACGTGTGAACACGAGCGTTATCTTGATGAAACAGGACTTTTCTTCTGATCATTCCTAGACGTTTTTCTTTTATTTCCTCTCGTAAACGACGTAGTAAGGTGCAGTAATAATCAGAGTTTGACCCCTTTCAAGATAATCAACCATAATCACACCCTTCGATTCCCAGAATACTGAAGCCATCACCTTGCTTGCCGACAAAATCGACTTAGCCTTTTTGGGGGGTGGTGAACCAGGTGTTTTCCACTGATTGTTGTTTTGTTTCCGGTGTACAGTAATATACCCATGTTTCGTCCCATAGTAACAAAACGATTCAAAAAATCTCATTCATCAGCTTCAAATAACTACAAACAGTAGCATGCAATAGTCAATCGCATCCTTTTTTGCTCAACTGAATGCAGTTGCGGAACCCACCTCGCAGACACCTTGTGGAAACCCAACACGTTGCCTATTATGTTTTGAGTATGTTCATAAGAGATGCCTATAATCTCGGCTATCTCTCTAATTTTCAATCTGCGGTCTCCCATAATTAAGTCGAGTATTTTTTTAACATTTTCGTCAGTAGTGGACGTCGATGGCTTTCCAGAGCGGGGTTCGTCGGTCACATTCTCTCTCTCTCTCTCATTTTTTGACGGATGAATATGAAAGAGCGCAATCCCCCAATGTACTGACCATATCATCATGGATGGCTTTTGATGACAGCCCCTTCTTATGGAGGTACTTAATGACGGCACGCTGCTCGATTTGCACCATTTGCGGAAATGATGTCAGATTGCTTTGTTAATAAATTTATAAAATTAAAACTAATTATCGCACACGTTTCAAACTTCACACAATTAACAGGTCTGAACTGAACTTAGTAATGTAGGTAGATTTGATTTTTAGAACTAAATGGATCAGTGTTAGGCTCACTACTTTTCAATCCACCCTTGTATGTCATGTTCTTTCAAAACACATTGTAATAATTAAAATGTTCTGCACACATAGGAAAGTGTTCCAGGCAGTAACCGAAACTCTCTCAAAGATTCGGTGGGAGGTGGGAACAGCAATCGAAGTTCCATGGATGTGTCATCGTCATCTTACAACACTCTCATCATACACAATCAGGATGATTCATGGCCGCCAAGACCTACACCTATACGGTATGATAATATATTGTTATGTTTATTTCTTCATGTGGTGCTAAGGAGGGTTCATGCACGCTGTTCACCTGCTGACAAGTCTGAGTCAAGACTGGCAATATATTCAAAGTTTCTCCAAAAACAGCAATATCCTAGGATGTGAGATCAAAAAATTGATTGGCTTATTGTTGGTGTATCAAACAGTTTTTAGGTTCCCAACCCACACGAGAATGTTTATTTCTGGTAAATAGAAGGTCCTGTGTGAAACTTAACTTCAAGTAATTGCAATTCAATAAAAATGTCAATGACTTTTTGGCTGTAGACCATACCTCACTGGTTCAGCGATGCCGCCCAGTGTCCATATTCCGTGAGGAAGAGTTAGTGTCACCAAAGGGGAGATCACCATTTCACGCCGTCTCTCTTCCTCTCCCTACACCTATGCCTCAAATGAGGCGTCATGCGATTTAGATAATTCTTATTGCATATTGCTTGATTAGAATAGGTGATTAGACACAGGAGTGTGAACAGCAGAAAGCCTCTGACCTTTTGCTTATTTTCTTCTACCCTCGCAAACGTAATTAACAGTTCATCATATATTTTAATATACTTTTCATATAACAGCGAACACGAACGAACTAGCAGCGAAGTTAAGCACCCGACCACACAATCTTCACCGTACCACACGTTGAAGAAGTCAGAAGGTGCAAAGAAACCCAGTGGAATACCTATACCGAAACTGCACAAGGAACAAACAGTTATCACTGCAGCTAACTATATTGATATTGGAGGACAGAGGATTTATACTGGACCTCCTGATCATGGAGTTCAGGTGAGAATATACATATACACACACACACATTTTGCCAAAAATTGTTGGTCCCATGTGAGTCAAACAAGTGCACATCGAGTAGTTTATGATTCTACCGGTAGATGACCAAAAAAGCGATTTAGAAATAAGATCAAAAATATGGAGCAAAAATTCAACAGTTACTACAAGTATTCTAGTGGTTGAATATGCAATTGTTTTCCTTGTAAGAAATTCAAAGCAATTCTGGTTCAATCCCACACCTGCTGTCTTATTCTAGACCACTTGAAAAATTTTCGTCTCGGATTCGACAGCTCTTTCCGCTGTCGATTCCCAATCCGAGGGATTCCGAAATCGGAAAAGAGTCCAGAATACAAAGTCTTTATTATGAATAGAACTCTGTAAGGATTAAACTAGTGGTTCTGTGAACCGTAGACTTCGGGAGCGGTTTTGTTTAGAAAATTTCTTCTTCAATTTTCTTTATTACTCTTTCATTTGTCATCCAATCCAAAAAATATATGTCAAATGAGTGATGCAAATCGGTTGATAAGCGGCCTCAAACATGATCTGACAGAACCCGTAGATGGGTACAGACGAAAGAAATTCTCCCCAGTCTGCAAGTTGAAACGGAGCCTTCGGTCGCTTCGCTCCCTCAGTCAATAATAGGGTTTGTGCGTCCACTTCGAATACTTTCCGTTCAGACGGGTGTGAGTAAGTCTGCTGGTGCCCTCAATCATATAAATATTAAGAAACAGAAAGACGATGCCAGTTTCAAATCATGATTTCTTGTCATCAAACAGGAAATAACGGAAATCCCTGACGATTTCCTAAACCAGTCGTCAGTACTAAAGCATTTGGCTAAAGAAGTGGCTCAGTCTCCCACTTCCCGGGGGCCCACCCCACCAGCCTCGCCCCGCACCCCCGCACCTACACGTGACGACAGGAAATCTAAAGGGAAAGGATCGAAAGCCAAGCTCAGTAAAGAGAAACTCAATCTGTCGAGGTCACAACCTGATTTGACCAGGTAAGTGTTAATATCTTCTTCTTTACATAGAATGAACTCGCTTCCGTTGTATATTCACTTAGATCTTTTTATACTACTAAATGAACTTGAACAGATTTTCATGCAGTAGAGTAATTAAAAAAAAAAGGTATGTGTGCACTGGTGTAAATTACGAGGGTGGATTGAAAAGTAGTCTGCCTAACACTGATCCATTTAGTTCTAAAAATCAAATCTATCCACATTTTTTAGTTCAGTTCAGACCGTTAATTGTGTGAAGCTTTAAACGTGTGCGGTAATTAGTTTTAATTTTATAAATTTATTAACAAAGCAATCTGACATCATTTCCGCAAATGGAGCAAATCGAGCAGCGTGCCGTCATTAAGTACCTCCATAAGAAGGGGCTGTCATCAAAAGCCATCCATGATGATATAGTCAGTACATTAGGGGATTGCGCTCTTTCATATTTATCCGTCAAAAAATGGATAGCAGAATTCAAGCATGGCAGAGAGAGTGTGAAAGACGAACCCCGCTCTGGAAGGCCTTCGACGTCCACTACTGACGAAAATGTTAAAAAAATACTCGACTTAATTATGGGAGACCGCAGATTGAAAATTAGAGAGATAGCAAAACACAATAGTCAACGTGGGTTTCCACAAGGTGTCTGCGAGGTGGGTTCAGCGACTGCTTTCAGTTGAGCAAAAAAGGATGCGATTGACTATTGCACGCAACTGTTTGGAGTTATTTGAAGCTGATGAATGTGATTTTTTTGTTACTGTGGACGAAACATGGGTTCATTACTGTACACCGGAAACAAAACAACAATCAAAACAGTGGAAAAGACCTGGTTCACCACCCCCCAAAAAGGCTAAGTCGATTTTGTCGGCAAGTAAGGTGATGGCTTCAGTATTCTGGGACTCGAAGGGTGTGATTATGGTTGATTATCTTGAAAGGGGTCAGACTATAAACTCTGATTATTACTGCATCTTACTACGTCGTTTACGAGAGGAAATAAAAGAAAAACGTCTAGGAATGATCAGAAGAAAAGTCCTGTTTCATCAAGATAACGCTCGTGTTCACACTTCTGTCCAATCAATGGCAGAAAAGCACAACTGTGGCTTTGAACTGTTACCGCATCCACCTTATTCACCTGATCTGGCACCGTCAGACTTTTTTCTGTTCCCTAAACTAAAAAAGCACTTGGGTGGTCAAAGATTTTTGACAAATGACGAGGTCAAAGCAGCAGTAGACGCATATTTTGACTCTAAGGAAGAATCATTTCTTTTCAACGGTCTAAATGCTTGGAAGGAAAGATGGCAAAAGTGCATTGAACTTGATGGTGATTACGTTGAAAAATAAAAATATATTTCATTTATTATGTATTTATTATCTTGGTTAGGCCGATTACTTTTCAATCCACCCTCGTAATATACAAAGGGCGGTCTCATCGCTAAGAAGTAATCTCTTCCAGCCTGGAAAAGTTTACTGCCTGGTTCCGACAAAAAGTGCCGACAATCGAAAATTTTAACTTTATATACATATTATGTCGACGTTTTAATGTCTTCTTTTGAGCGAAATTATTGCAATTATATATAAAAGATTTTAATATCTTACCCCATTGTTTTGTCATGGATTTTCGCCAGGTAACGCCTGATTCCATTCAATATTAACTATATGTTGTGATACACCTGGTTTTTTTACACAGTGTGGGAGTTCGCGCCGTACCTGGTGGTTCAGAGTCAAGTGGATGGTGCAGCGGGGGTGAGGGGGAGCTAGAGGAGCCTGAGGATGCCTTCACGGCCGTACTGGATGCGCTCGCGGCTGAGAACCATCAGCTCAAGAGGCAGCTGCAGGATGCCTGTGAACGAGTCGCTAAGACTTCTAAGGTAAGATTAAGAGTCTACTAGACAGACGCTCATTTCAACTTCATTTGTGAAACTGCATCTAGAATGCAGTACGACTGCAAAAAAAATTGCAAACCAACCGTGTGAGGTGCATGGTTGGTCTGAATTGCTATCCATGTGCAGTTGGCATACAGTTCCAGGGACTGCACTCTAACTGCAAGCGAGCTGCATTTGAACTGCACGTCTCATTCGTCATTCTCGAGTTTTAGCGAGACCAAACGAACACCAATAAATTTTTATATGTGTAATATAATATTAATATTCCAGCTTGAGGAGGAAGTGGAGAAAGTGCGTACAGCTCACGAGGAGTTGGTCGGATCGTGTGAGAGACGAGAGAGGCTGGAGAGAGCGGCCCGGGTTCGACTCCAGGCCGACTGCAGAAGAATGCAGGAGCTTAACAGGGCGTTGAAACAGCAGGTAAAAAATAGACAGCTAACATAATATCTATTGCAAATGGGCTGAACTCACCGAGGCTAGTTTCTTTAAAACCTGTAACTCGTGTCCTACAACCCTTCTTTATACCCAACTATATTGTTCCAGGTGGACTTATGCGTACAAGGAGTACGCACTGAGAGCGACAACACAGCAGACGCCTTACGCAAGGAGTTGCAGAACAGAGAGATGCTTATTGCACAACTCATCACGCAGAGTGAGTCATTTCTCAAACAGCTAAAAATTTTAATATAATGTGTAATATCTTTTATATTTGACTAGCTGACCGCCGCAGCTCCGCCCGCTTGATTTAGTTTACTCATTCCCGGTTCACATAACCGGGATAAAAAGTAGCCTATGTTACTCAGGGTGAATGTAGCTTTCCAATCGTGAAAGAATTTTTGAAATCGGCACAGTTGAGTTTATTCATTACAAACATACAAATCTTTCCTCTTTATAATAGTAGTATAGATTGGTAACAGAGCTATCACAGTTAGTTCAACATTACGTATAACATACCATAATGTTAGTTCCTTATCTGCTGGTAGATAGCGCTCTTGGCGATGTCGAGATTGATATATAAAATAATCTGCACTAATTACTATTTTATTTAATACACAAAAAATAGATAAAGAGCTGGCGTGTGCCAAAGAGAGACAAGAGATAGAGATGGCGGCACAGAGAGCTACACTACAGGAGCAGAGAACTCATATCGATATACTCGACACGGCGCTCACTAACGCGCAGGCCAACGTTGTACGTCTAGAAGAAGAGGTTAGTTATGTTATCTTATCTTATCTGTAGGCTATCTATACTATGTTTTGGGTTTTATTTCCGCTCCATCATACATTTTTCTTTTTTTTTTTTTTTTTTTTTTTATATTTGGGTCGCCAAATTGACGCCGCCAGCCTGGTGGTAAGTCGTGACGATGTCTAGCGATTGTGGGCCACTCTCACAGCACTCATTACTATTGAGAGTGGCCCTCAACTTGACGACCTACTGATGTGCCTCTTCACGCTCCGCTTAAAGAACCCAGGATTATATGTGGGAGGAAACACGTGCACAGGCAGGGCGTTCCAGGCCACTATCGTTCGGCAGAAAAACGAATGTTTTAAATGTTCGGTTCTCGCGAACATGCTATCCACTGTGTGGGGGTGGCATCTCTGCCCGGCACGAGTCGTTCGGGATCGGAACATTACCGGCCGTCACATGTATAATATCGAAATGATCACCCCAAAGCCTATCTGTACTTTTAGTTTTCGAAACGAAAATCTTTTATACAACAGCAATGTCCGTCCGTGAACAACTTTCAAGAGAGATTCTGTGTAAACTCTCGACGTAGCATAGTCGAAAACCCCCCAAAATGAACTTGACCTTTGACCTCTGATCTCAAGGTCAAGGTCAAATCGAGAACGGTAATAGGTAGAGACTCAAGACCAGCTGCAATCAACTCAGCATGGTCAAAGACCTCTAATATGATGTTGAACTTCATGTCATGTGACATTTTTTAGATTTTATGAAAAAACTTTCGAAAACTCTAAAATATATGGCAAATTTTTGCCATATTTTTAACTTTTTATTTATTGACATAATAATATTATAGGATCTCAAGAAGTACTGGCTCGAATTCCACGCTACAGCCAATAATAGCGGAACAGCAATGACAAGTACGCTAAATAATACACGGGCAATTTTTAGTGCAATAATTGGTGGTAATTCGATATGCAACACAAGTGAATGGACCTTGGATGATGTGGATGGAGTTAATAGACCATTATTGCTCATAATCCGCCAAATTTCAGCTCCCAATCCGCCTTCGTAGACACTCGGATATTATGTCACCTTTCTAATATCCTGCATAATCCCACCTATCCTTTCTACCTGCGGGAGCACTTCTCATAGACTAGTACGGTGTCTTGCGCGGTGCTTCGCGCCGCACCACTCCATAGATTTTGCCCTATAACTTTTGACCCCTTAGGGCTAGGTCAAATTTTAGATTTTTTGACTTGCCTCCAGATCGAGGGCTATCCATAGAGGGGTCAACCATCATTGGAGCATAAGCAGTTCTCGAGAGCTAAGGGGGACAAAAATTACATTCACCATTTTTATATTTAGATGAACGCACCCGGTACCCTGTGTAGGTCCCACCTCAAATACCGCCTAAATTATCCCTCCCACAAAACTGATTTTTATTCCTATTCCTTTTCCGTTCATGCGGTCTGGCTGTGGAACTCACTGTCCCCTGACATACAAAGCTGTAGAACTCTTACTCTATTTAAAAAGAAAGTAAAAGCACACTACCTCTCCTCTTGATCTTATTTATATTTAAGTATATTATAGTACAGTATGTATTTATTTCTGTACATTGACTTATATATATACTGTACACAAGGCGTCAACTGCGAGCAAGCGAGCTGAGTGGACTAGTACTACGCAAAACTGCGGACTGTGTAGTAAACGTATTTTTATATAAACTCTTTAATATTTACCTAATACCTAATTGATTACAGTGTTCTGATGTTTATTGTCGGTAAATAGTTTACATATTTCGTAATTATTCACAAACTAGCACATAATAGAAATAAATTCATCAACCGCCATTATGAATAACGAATTCGACTCTCATCGACAGCCCGACCAAACAAAGTATGCACCTCCCTGGAATGCGGCGCTATCGACGCGAGGTGCCAACTTAGCTTGGTCGAGTTGTCGATGCGAACGAGACCTAAGAAAGACATAGATTATGCACACAGACACGACGAAGTGGAAATAGGTTTTCAATTGTGTTTACTTTGTTTTAGATATTATCTTCTTACTGTTATTTTTCGAAAATGCCGAATTGTATTCTGCGATATTGCAAAAAAATATTCTCGTAGAACTACGAAGTCTACTGACGGCATTACTTTTCATAGGTTTCATATAACAAACAACTGAACTTCAATTGTTTTTATTATTGTAATGCTTTCGTACCTATTCTTTTTACTGTCTCATTAGTCCAGTGACTCTAGAGTTTTAGACACTGAATTTTTAGATGAATCCTTACCAAATCCATATATTTTTGAATTTCAAAGCAATGAGTTCAGCAAAATTCAGTGCTTAAATATCGTTGTAACACGATACACTGTAACCGTCAGTTCGGTAGAACTGCGGTAGGTGGATCCAACGCTAACCTTAATAGCGCGATGTAGAAATTATGAATATGATATGAAGCACAAATTCGATGTCGTCGGTAGTGGTCATCGTAGCTCAGTTGGTCAGAGCACTCCCCCTGTTAGGGAAAGGCCGTGGGTTCGAGTCCCGCCGATGACATCAGTTTTTGTGATCTATTTATAATTATTTTTATTGCACTGCACATACGTTGCCTTGTCACCTTTACATCTCCTCTCTGGCCTGCTGGAAGAGATTCCTTTAGGAATAAGTAGTGCCCTTGTACTAACTGCTCACTGTTCTCTTTGTATTCTTCTTTTTGTTTTATTTTTCTCTGTGTGTTGTACATAATTAAATAAAATAAATAATAGAGTATTTTTTATTGTCATCGCCCAGTGTCGTCACGCGGGCGGCTACGTGGAGCGTGTGATGGGCCTGCAGCGCGCACTCGCGTCGCTGCAGCAGGCCTCCGACCGACGCGAGCACACCGAGAGGAAGCTCCGAGCGCAGTTAGAGAAGGAACTGCAGACACTACGGTAAATACTAAATACACCTCACTGTGTACCTATCCTATTGTTATTAGCAACTTGGAAAATTATGTAAAATCAACTTCTCCTTGGCACAAGTCGTCCTTATTTGCACGCGGTGCATCTGCTGATAAACAAATCAATCATCAAAATATCTTTATTCATGTATGTCACAAAGTAACACTTATGAACGTCAAAAAAAGAAAATGCTTCTGCATTTACCGCCAGATTCGCAAGGCAATAGGTAGAGCCTGTGAGGAAAGAACCTGGCAAGAAAAACTCACGGCCACTCTTTTTATTCGCCAGTAAATACAATGATTCTGTTACAACAATAAAAAGAGGGCAAGGGCAGTACGTGACCATGTGTGGACCAAGTGAACGATGATGATACTTGTGTAGTTCGGTTGTTCAGCCGACCTGTTATATCACGCGCTAATCATGCGATAGTTGATATGCCTTGCTAGCCAATCAGAGACGTACTTTGAGAATATAACCAATCAATATTTCATAATAGTAATCGTTGTTCATAGAAAACAAAAAATATCGTGTGACCCTTTATTTTAGAGATTTGGTTGAAGTAATGCTTCTATGTTTTTTCTGTTCACTGCCTATCATTAGTTCTGCAAAAAAAAACTATTAAGTAGGTACTAGTTTGACCATATACTCAATACAAATATTCAAAGTTAAAGAAAATTAGTCTTAACAAAATGTGTAAATGGTTCAATTATTGAAAAAGAGCGACCGAGAGTTTTATTTCTCTTCGCCAGGTTCTTTCTCTCGGTTCTACTTATTGCTTTGCGAATCTGGCAGTACATGTAAATATAGAAGCAATGGTATTTTTTATTTTAAGTACTTACTGACGTTTGTAAGAGCCTTTTAGTGACCTATACAAAATACATAAATCATTTCATTTCATATTGCACAAAAACACATATACCTACTCCAGAGGCCTCCAGAGATACTGCATTTCATTTCATTTAATTTCAAAGTTTAACTTCAAGTTTCATCTCAAACACCATAAGAAATAAAAGTAATATTTAAAATAAAAAATGGCTGATATGAAAAGGTTTGACAAACGAGCGCATGCCATGAGTTTAGTTCAATTGCTTAGTGTAAAACAAATCGTACGCGCAGGTGGTACAGTGAGCCGAGCAATCCTCAATGTCGGCCGATGTCTCACGGAGACGCCCGATTTAGGAGGTTCGGGTGTCTCCGTGAGACATCGGCTGACTTGAACAGTTCAAATAAACAGTGTGTAGTAATAAATGGTTGTGTGGTAGGAAGCGCGAGTGCAACTGTGGCATAGTGGGCGGGGCGGGGGGAGAGGCGGAGCTGCGACGGCAGGTGAGGGAGAGGGACGAGCGGCTGCTGGCGCTGGAGGGAGAGTGCGCCAAGTGGGAGCAGCGGTACCTGGAGGAGGCCGCGCTGAGGCAGGCTGCTGTCTCCGCAGCCTCTATACCCAAGTGAGTATATCACCAGGTCTTGGGCCGGATTGTTGGTTTGACAATTCATACCTATTGCCAAATTTGTATTTAAGAAAAAGTTATCTAAATTTATTTACTTTAAATTATTATTTTTTACAATCGATTCGTTCAACCAATGTTATCGCAGTACATATTGAACAAAAACATATATAAAGTTACCTAGTAGTGTAGTCAAGGTTCAAAAATCCATTCCCATTATTATGTCTTATTACTTTACTTATTGTCTGTACTTTTATTCACTGACTGATTTTGTCTTACGGCATACCATTCATGATACCGTGAAAGAAAACTGGTAAGTGAATAACAGCAGAACAAACAGACAAAAATTAAAAAAATAATTATTAATTTGAAATGCAGTACTCCTCTAAAACTAAAATCGAGAGTCTGAGAATCAGTCGTAAACTATTTTTTAAACCCCTAAGTGATAAAGGCGGCCCACTCTATAGCAAAACAACGTTTTCATCTCTCATGCTCTGAAAGTAGGTCATTGCTTACCTGATATGCGGGTTGAAAGTGATACATTTCGGCCAAGTAAAAAGAAATATCAGCACATCTTGAGGCGATGGCAAAAACGTATACAGCCAAAGTTCCATTAAGTCAATACAACATTCTGGGTTTTAAATGGTCATAAACAAAAAAGAGTTGAGTTACAATAAAATAAAACGTAATTAACACAAACAATAATTATTAGGACAGTTACACCTTAAAATACTCAATATTTTAAGGTGTAACTGTCCTGTATTTTAAGTTTGAGACTCCAACTAAACCCTGAGTAAATCGCCCACCGTAACGCGTCAAATCATAAAAAAGAACTCTTATGAGCTTCAAAAAAATATGTGCGTAAAAAAATTAACAAAATAAATTAAAAAACTAAAGACTATTTTGTATGGAAAAATATAACTAATGCCAAGGCGGTATGATCAAAAGACTTGCCTGCCTTGAAAAAAGTGCGAATGAAAAACAAAAATTAAAAAAAGGCGGGAAGTACAATACTTCATACGTGATCAATCTCTACTGTTATTATTTTTTTATTTGATTTTTATTTGCTTTCCTCGTATTCGAAATGAAAAGTAGAGTGTGTAACTCGGGTGAAAACACCCATTTCTGCCTCGGAACTATTGGCCAAAATATCTCGTCAGAAATAGGATGATTTCATCCCTTGGTTAACAATCTATTGCGTATTCAGTTAGTAGATGTATAGAAATATATTGCATCGATTTGATCCCAAGGGACGCCAAGATAGCGGCGTTAGAGAAGACATCGGCTGAATCTGAACGTCTGATGGCTGAGGCGCGTAATGAGAAGATACGACATATGGACGAGCTGCATTCTGCACAGAAGAAACTAGCTGATCTAGAGAGCAGGTAACTTGCCAAGAAGCGTAAACATAAAAATTACTTTTAAATATACAATAAACCTTTTTATTTGCAAATACATAATGTATAAGGATGCAAACAGTTATCAGCTACCAGCTTTATTGAGAGGATAGAGGTACTGAAAATATCAACTTAGATAATGATTCAAGTTTAAATAAAAGTAAATAAATATGTTAGGACAATTCACACAACGCCATCTAGTCTCAAACTAAGCAGAGCTTGTGATATGAGTACCAGATAAACTGATATAAATACATCCAGACTTCGGTACAAACGTATATGTCATTACAAAAAGTGTGTATCGAACCCGGGACTCCAGCGTCGAAAGCGGGAGCTCTACCGACTACATCACCGAAGCAGTTGAAATGTTTTTCTATTACAGAGTGAAAGAGCAAGAGTCTAAAGTGGCGGAGCGCGACGCGATGATCAAAGTACTCCAGAAACACACGAGCGCTGCCTACGACAGCGGCGCTTCCCTGAGGAACAACTCCAGTCGCGAGGAACTTGGTAATTATAAATCTATTCTTAGTTTTAAGGTATATATCTATGGGCCGTAGATCAGTTTATAGGATCTGTAAGTTGCCTGAAATAAAAGTTTAAATAAAAATATTTTACGTTCTCACACAACGTCATCTAGCCCAAACTAAGCCATAAGCTTGTGCTATGGGCTTTAGACAACTGATAAATATACTTATATACTCCGAAACCAACATTTGTGGATCACACAAATATTTGATTCGACCCGTGAATCGAACCCGAGACTCTGGAGTCGAAAGCCGATGCACTACCGACCACGCTACCGAAGCAGTTAAAAACATAACATTTACTCGTTCCCACTTCTAACGGGAACATATTATTGGGATAAAAGTAACAAAATATCACTCTGGTATAACATAGCTATACACCACGCCGGGCGCCACTGGAAATACCTACTGGTGACCAGAGACGCGCAATGGACGCAGAAGCAGCTGAGGCCTTGGGCCTCGTATTTAAAAAAAAAAACAAAGCTATATTCCACTGTTTTTTATACTGCAATAATTTTAAGGGTATACACAGGAAAGTCATCTGAGAACGGTGTTATAATTCTCGTCTGTCGGATTTCCTTTACACATTCGTGTCTACTATCGCACTGCATAATTAATAACGAGCTACCAGTGAAAAAACATAGAAACATAATTTTAAAAAAAATCTCGGAAATAAACGGTCCCTCGATATATTTTTTGAAAAAACATAGAAACATAATTTAAAAAAAAATCTCTGAAATAAACGGTCACTCGATATATTTTTTGTTTTCTATGAACAACGATTACTATTTCGAAATAAAAGTTGCATTAAATAAATAACAAAAATAAAAATCTTTTATTTATTTTTATTTTATAATTTTTGTACATACACACAAAAAAAATAAACAGAAACAGAAGTACAAAAGAATAAAGTGAGCATAGTACAAGGGCACTACTTATTCCTAAAGGAATCTCTTCCAGCAGGCCTGAGAGGAGAAGTAAGAGTGAAAAGGCTAAGTGTGTGCAGTGCAAGTAAATAAATAAACCTACATAAACTATGAGTGCTATAATATATACATAGATAAATATATACTGAGCTATATATACAATACTTACATATACTACCATATATAGCTAGGGTAAAGAGGACAGATAATGTGTTTTGACTTTACTTTTAAAGAGAGGAAGAGTTTTACAGCTTTGTATATCAGGGGGTAGTGAGTTCCACAGCCTGACCGCATGAACGGTAAAGGAATAGGAGTAGAAATCGGTTTTGTGGGAGGGAAAGTTTAGGCGGTACATGAGGTGAGATCTACAAGGAGTACCGGGAGTGTTCATGTAGGAGAACCGCTCCCGCAGGTAGGAAGGATAAGCCGGATTATGTAGGATATTATAAAGGAGACATAATATCCGAGTGTCTCTCCGAAGACGGATTGGGAGCCACTTGAGTTCCTTGCGAAATTGCGAAACATGATCATACTTACGTAGATTAAAAACAAAATGGATACATACATTTTGCAAGCGCTCAAGCTTATTTAAAAGCTCCTCAGTAGCATCCAAATAGCAAGCATCCGCGTAGTCCAAAATAGGCTGAATTAGAGTCTGAGCAAATGAGATCTTGATATCTAGGGGCAAAAAGCTCTGGAGGCATTTGAGCGTGTGGAAAGTGTAGTGCACCTTTTTGCTGACCTCGCCAACATGTGTCTCCCAGGATAAAGTGCTGTCCATTACCACGCCCAGATTTTTTGCAGTATTAGCGTACACGATTGGAGCACCATCCAGCAAGATAGGGGGAAGACCATTTCCATCCAGACCACCCCTCATCTGCCTGCTTCCAATGATCAGGGCCTGAGATTTAGTGGGATTTATTAAAAGACCGAAAGATTTTGCCCAGTTGCTAATGGCATTCAAGTCGTGATTAACGGCAGCAATAGCCGTTCTGTATTCATTCAGCGCAAAATGACGATACAGCTGCAAGTCGTCCGCATATAGATGGAAGTTAGAAGAGATTACTCGAACGACAGAGTTGATGAAAATGGAGAAAAGCAAAGGAGAAAGAACGCCACCTTGAGGTACACCGGCAATGAGGTCTCGCCAGTCTGAACGTAAGTCATCAAGGCGGACACACTGCGAGCGCCCGCGAAGGTATGAATCGAACCAGGCCACAGATTCCGTGCAAAAGTTAAGTGACTTAAGAATACTGATCAGGATATCGAAGTCCACGGAGTTGAACGCACTACTGAAATCCAGTAGCACTAATACAGTAAGAGATTTGTTCTCCATGGCCCAACGAATATCATCGGTAACCTTTAGAAGTGCTGTCACAGTGCTGTGACCTGGCCGAAACCCAGATTGAAGGGGACAGAGAAGATCATGTTGCGTTAGATGTCTAGATAATTGGCGATGCACTAGATGCTCAAGGACTTTGGATAAGAAAGGAAGGATGGAAATAGGGCGAAATTGGAACAAGAGTGTTGGATTTTGGGACTTGGGTAGTGGAATAATATGCGCTTGTTTCCAGGCGCGGGGGAAACAACCTGAGCACAGTGAGAATTTAAATATATGGGTGAGGATGGGGAGTATGGCAGTAAGTATGGAAGAGAACATTTTTGTACATAACTCATCGTTACCTACAGCAGTAGAGGTGATCGACAGGAGCGACTTTTTTACATCGCTCTCGTCGACCGCAGCTAGCTTAAAAGAAGGGGACACTGGTACCGGCAGAAGCGAGAGATCGTGCAAAGTACTAGACTTCACACCGGAGTCGAGAATGAGAGGGGGAAGTGAGAAATGTGCATTAAGAGCGGATAAGTCAATGTCATGGCTGTTTAAGTTAGGTGACTTGCCGATACCATTGGACTTGAGAAATTTCCAGAGTTTGGAGGAATTACGGGTGTCAAGAGACTTGTGAAAGTGGCGACGTTTGGCATCACGACACAGACGACCGCAGCGATTTCGCAATACCTTGAACTGAATGAAATTTACCTGTCGGGTGACGCTTGTACCTACGTTTGGCCTTGTCTCGACAAGCCATGTCTGCCTTGATCTCATCGGTGATCCACGGGGCCGGTGAGTGTTTCACTTTTATTCTACGTTTCGGCGCGTGCCGGTCGAAGAGAGCAGTAACTGTAGTGTTCAGGATGGTAACTTTCTGATCAACACTATCACTCTCATACACAGACGTCCAATCGATGTCCTTCGCGTCACGCTGCAATGCCCCCAGGTCCATACCCCCGTAATTCCGTGTCACCGAGAATACGGGCCTACGCTTAGGAGGACGGATAGAAAAAGATAAATAGAGAAGGTCGTGATAGGAGTAGCTAGCGGTTAGTTGCCCATGTGTGGCCACAAGGTCGGGCGAGGAGGTAACGATCAAGTCTAAAAGAGAGGGGATGCAGTTAGGAAAATGATGTGTAGCAGAGAGAGGTAGAATGTGAAGGTTTACAGAAGACAAAAGTGACTGAAGAGAATGGGTGCGGTGATCATCCTTAATCAGGCAGGTATTAAAATCGCCCATTAGAACCACGCGGCTGTAATCGGGACAAAGGTCATTCAGCAGAGCCTCAAGTGAGTCAAAGTAATTAATTCTGAGATCCGGACTGTAAAACACACCGAGTAATAATTTAGTAAAATGAATAGTGATCTCAAGAAAAAGATGCTCTGCCGAACCAATAGCATCCGGAGGGGAGGCACTGATAACTCTATAAGGAATATCGTCACGTAGATAAATCGCCACACCTCCGCATCCCTTGCCAACCCTGTCTTTGCGAATAAGCACAAATCCAGGAATAGCAAAGAGCGAGGAGGGCAGTGACGGTTTCAAGAAAGATTCAGAAATCAAGAGGGCATCGACACGATTGTTGCTAAATGTTGCCAGAAGATCGGAGAAATGATGAGAGACACTCTGGGCATTAATATGTACGATATTTAGATTTTTAGGAAACTCGGTAAACAGATAGGATAACCGGTCATGTAAAGTCAAGGCTATAGAATGGTCACTGTCAGTGCTGACAAAGCTTACGTTAGATGGAGAGCAAGAATAAAAGTTGTCCTCATCAGAGGACTCGTAATCCATTATATGTACATAATATATAAATAACTAGCTGATGAGTATAGATATAATAATAAAACTATGACTAAAGAAGTAGATAAGATAAATAAAGGTACATAAATTATATAATACTTGTACTAATTAAACAAATAACTAAACGTCGAACACTCCCACTCGCAGCTATTGGAAAAGATTAAACAAAATACAGACTATGAGAAAAAGAGAAAATTGGAAGTAATACAAAAATTACCGCAACCACACCGCAAATTCAAGAGTACAGCGGAACGTAAACGCCAGCATCATGTGAGTGACAAGCTAGGATGGCATATTGAAAACTTGGCAGTATGTCACAAAAACCTTAGCCTGGCCAAATAAACTAATTTTGAAACAATAACATTGGAATATGTAATTTTACTGTAAAGTAATGCCAAGACTGTCAAGATTGTCACAACAAACGTCCGACGTCAGTCAGTAACAATAGCAAACAAAGTTCCATCGTGATTGAAATGAATAACAATTCATCGATTAACTATTCTATACCTACCGACAATAAAGTAATACATTTAATACTGGGTTACACATAACGTAAGTTGAATCGTATCAGAAATTAATATTGCAATGCAAGTGCGGCTGCAACGACAGCGAACAACGATCACCGAACAATTACAATTGAAAATTAAATATAAATAGATAGGCATAAAACAGCGACTATCGACGACAGGCTCTGTGCTTTTTGCTGTCGGTGTGTGAGGGTGCAGCTGGAGTTTTCACTTCAGTCGTATCAGCAACCGTCGTTGTAGATGTAGTGCTATTCGCTTAGTCAATGGGAAATTTCACAATGAGCGAATTCAACTCGGCCATTGATTCGATTCTATGGCGTGCCTTGTCAGGTGTTGTAATGTTGATAATTCCTCCAGTAGACCATACATATTTCATTTGGAAGTACTTCCGGGCTGATAAAAAAACCTGGTGCCTGATCCTGGTAAGGTATTCTGAGATGGTCAAGCCAGTGCCCTTCAATGTAGTTTTATTGTCCCATGTTAAGTGACGGTGCTCCATATCTCGATATCTAATAACTATGGGCCGGGGCTTACCTTTACTTGATCCGAGGCGATGACAAACTTCCAAGGTGGTACTGTTTACATCGGGCACTTGCATTTTGTTAGATAATATGTCAGAAACAATGGATTGTAGCTTTTCACCTGACTTTTCAGGAACACCATGCAGCAATAAGACTTTCCACCTCATGGTGGTTTCGTGGCGGTCCATGCCCAATGAAAAGAGTTGTGCTTGAGTCTTCAAATGCCCTAAGGAGTCCATAACAAAAGACTTGAACTCACGGAATTCCACAGAAAGAGCTGTTATATCCGAGTGAACTGGTACAGGTGAGGCCAAAGCCTCCTTCAACCTCTCCTCGTGGCTCTGCAGACGGCTTGTAAACAGAGTTTCCAGCTCCTCCAAGCTCTTTTCAAATCTACTATCCATATCTAAGATGAAAACACAAATCCCGGTGATGTAGAGAGAAATGTTATATAGTCTGAGTAGTGGTGTGTTCAACAACTGCTAGTACATATATGTATAGCTTTAATAAACAGTTAAATTAAATTTTGAAAACATTAAATATTAGGAGCTCAAAAATTGCAACTATATCTTGTGACTACCCACTTAATTCTCTAAATCTTTTATTTTCAGGCGTCTCAAGGCCCATAGTATGTTAGTGTACAATGACTTAAAACACTGTTAGTAATAGCATAAATTATTAAATACAACCAAAAATAAATTCTGATTTAATTTAAATTCAATTTATAAATTCAATATTTAATTCAATTCATAAATCCAATTCATACAATGTAACTTAATTTAACTTTTAATTCAATTTAATTCAATTCAATCCAAATATATTTTATACAATTCAATATATAGCAACTATCACATGATTAGCGTGTGAAATGACAGGCAGACTGCTAGAACCGAACTATACACCTTAGCCACAGAATAGGGAATAGTACTTACATACAGAACTTGCACTCTGACGTTAATTAAAGCACATTCTTTTGTTTACAGAGAACATAATTCGAACGTTAGGGTTGTCAGTAAAGTAAAATATATACCAGCATAATTTGACCAATAATTATGACGTTAATGCCTTAATATCAACTCTTTGGTCAATGCCGTATCACAAACAAGAGACAACCCTTACTGACTTACAACTTCAACTTGTCGCTGACGTCTCGTATTTTTTGCGATTGTTAGGCGAGTGACATAGGCCTGCCTTCGCGGCAAGATTCTTCTACAAGATATCCATTTTCGAGTGCTACAAATTGCTTCTATGTTTTTTCCGTTCTCTGATGTTTATATGTGTATATGTATATGTGTAACTAATGAATATTACTGTATCTCCCAGTGGGTCTATCATCGGGAGCATCGTTTTCGAGTGCGGAAGGCGTGGGGTCGGGCGGAGTACCGGCGAGATACAGACATCTCGCTCGCAGGAACTATTCACCACACAATGATAACTCGAGCGGTAAGTATTATACTACATTGCTAAGTAAAATACTGTTAGAAGTTCCTGAAAAGGGGCCTAAGTTGCAACTGCCATAATATAATAAATATTTTACACAGCGCCATCAAACCCAAAGTAAGCTAGTGTAGAGTATTTAATAACCCCAGCACGCCTGCAATGAATTTCCATACATCTGTGGCGTGTAATTAACAAACCTCTGACGTCATATGTAAGAAACGTCCAGATAATACGAGAAGGCGGTTCTAGACCTTTCGACAAAATTCTACCTCCTTATAATTGAACTAGCCAATTAGGTATAAGCAATAAATTATAAGTACAACATAAGTATAGGTATTTATACTCGTTCTATTGTTTATATCCACGCCCACGACCTGTTTGTGTCAATGTGGGGATATGCTTGTTTGTATATACAAATATATTTTAATAATAAAGACAATTCATTCACATACTGTTACTACAAGCGTTTCAATATACCTCCCAACAACCACTTCACATCCATACAACATTGCTGGTCAGTTTTCATGTTATAAATTCAAAAAACAGACCTCCATTACATTTTAATTGTCAAATATTGGATTTTAATTGTCCGTAAATTCGATAATTCTAGCGTTCTTTTCTTTATAAATTTATGACAACATTTCCATGCATGTTTGAGAAAACATACTTTATATATGTACTTCTAAATACACACAAAGTATTGTTCTGGGTAGGAGTCCTCAGCCTCAAATTTCATACAGTAATGAAACGCGTTTATTGTCGCGCGGGCCGCCCGCAGTCCGGTTGCTATGGTAACGGGGCTTGCGAACTGTCGCACGCGGTGTATAATCAGCGGTGTAAAATAGTTATTAAATAATATATACCTTAGAAATTGTCATATAGTAATCCATTCCACTGATATTTCCAGGGTGCGGCTTCGACAGCTCGTCCCTCCGACTAGACGAACAGTTGGCAGCCCTGGAGTCCCGCCTGGAGAGGCCTCCGGTCCCGGCCGTGAGTTACCTGCCGACAGAACCCTCACAACTAAACCCCCATCAGAGACCGCATGCTAATTACTACTGACCCTACCATACTTCACAGCAGCAAAACCTAAAAAAAGTAGTCCGTCTTCCCGTTAGCCGCTCAAGGAAAACAAAAATTGGTTTAGTTAGAACTGTTTTCACGTCAGTAGTGTGGTAATCGGACTTCGAACTCGCATCTATATGTAAAATTTGAAAAAAAAAGTAATGAGTGAATAAAACAAAAGAAACTAAGACAGATGGCGCCACTAGCGGCCAGTAGTTAAACATAAAAAATTTCGAATACAATCTTGATTCCAAATGATTTCTTAAAAGAAAGTGCCAAAAACCATACATAGAATTTGAAAAAAAATATTGTCTTTGATTTAGTTTAGTCTGGCAATACCGATATAACATTCCTGTTCTATTCCGCTTATTCATACAAACATTCCTTGAACATGTACAAATGATCACATAATGGCTTTGGTTTTGTTTTATTGTGTGATTTTTAGAATCTAACATTCATGTAACATGAAATAATGGAGGTCCATTGACTAATATAATAAAATATTGGAATAAGTAGTTTTAAGCCATTAGCTAACAATTCTTAAAAAAAAAAGTTTCACCTCTTTTGTTGGAAATTTCAATTAAAAAAAATAGAACTGTATGTATCGTTCTTTTATATATTTTTTTCAGTTAGTGGACCTCACTTAAGATTTATTGAAAGTCTCTTTCTCTCCTGTTACTTTTATTCAGTGGTTAGAAAGAGACAAACTAATATAACGATGTGCCTTTAGCAGTGTCTTAACGCAGTGTGTTGTGTAACTTACACTTTATCCATATATTTTACTTTTTACCCGACTGTGTCAGTGAGGGCCTAAGATGGTTTTCCACAAATGGGGTCTCAAATGAAAGGTAAATTATCTCCTGAGGGTCACTGGGTACTTAGTTAAAACTAAAAAGCTGTAAATAAAAAAATAAAAAAATTCCACTTAACAAGATATTTAACTATAAGCAGGTGGGACTAAATATCGAGTCAAACTAGATGCAAGGGAGTCTCGGAGTCGGTTTTTTTTTTATTTAATTATTTATTAAGACGGAACTTGCTTTTTCTTCACAACGATGGGCTCTAATCAAGAATGTATGCGACACGATAGTGGGCGCATCTCTTAACCTATCAACTTGAAATTTGGCATAAAGATATAACATAAACCTGTGGCTTGCTGTATGTGTTATATAGCTTTTAGCATACGTGGCTCTTATAGTTTTTGAATTATGAAACACGCCTTTGACAGTGCTAAACAAATTTGATTGTTGCCTCGCGCGCGAAATTTAAACTTTTAAGCTTAGGTTAGATAGGGTTAGGTTAAGATTCCGCCAGCTCCGTCTTTATTATTTCGATGTAACCGCCCGGGTTCCAGCGAACCGCCCTAGTTTTTATATACAGCTTTTTAGTTTTAACTAAGTACCCGGTGACCCTCAGGACATAAGTACCTTGGGTACACACCCAAGGTATTCCTTGTACTATACACAACATTGTGTTACAAATTTTCGATGAAACATGTCCAGTCAAAAGTGAAATAAATGGATTATTTTATATAGCTTTACTAGCGGCACGCCATGATGGCCGTCTTGACACACACTATATCCATAAAAAAAATACGTTAACAAAGTCTAGCTCAAACTGACGTCATGGCCACGGCACGGCTAAAGTTATTATTTTAACCAAGCTATTTTTATCCATATTTCATGTACTTTAGAATTCATATTACTTTTATTCAATAAATTATGCCGCGGCACATCATACAATATAAATTAACTAAACTGTTGAAGTAAGAATAAAAATAAATGGATCAATTTAAAACTATTTGCCTTTCTGTGATACCACAGCAGTAACAGTCGGTAGGGTAATAGGCGTAATCTGATGATACTAGTACGGTGTCTTGCGCGGTGCTTCGCGCCGCACCACTCCATAGGTTTTGGCCTATAACTTTTGACCCCTTAGGGCTAGTTCAAATTTTCGATTTTTTGGCTTGCCTCCAGATCGAGGGCTATCCATAGAGGGGTCAACCATCATTGGAGCTTAAGCAGTTCTCGAGAGCTAAGGGGGATATTCCCCATTTCTATAATAAGATATAGATATAAAAAAAAATATAGAAAATTGCGCCATTATTTTAGTGACAAACGTCAAAACGGTCCTCATATCGAGCTGCTAGTTTAAATAAGAATCTCTGAACTTTTGTAGTGTTCATTCAAACTCCACTCATGAACCTAGTCTTATAAGTATAACTGTCATTATAATTTGTGAATGTATATCTAATTGTCTGTAATTACTAAGTTATTCTGTTATTATTATTATTTAAGTGTTTTTTTTTTGTAACCAAATTGTGTAATCAAAATTATCTTACATTTAAATATTGTTATCTCGATTATATTCGATTATATAGAATAAACCGCGAAAATTTGGAATTTTGTAAAAAATATTGGCTGAATGCATTACTAACAAACTCAATAAAAAAAGTATTCCTTAGATGACGTTATGAGAGTATGATATTTGACAGCTATTAATTGCAATTTTATCGATTTATCAGTTCGTTTAAAAGTTTTACTGTTGAAGTAAAGTTTACTATACAATTTTGAGGTTAAATTTTAAAGAGGAGTAAATCTAAATGTGCCAAGTATTTAAAACCAAAAGAAAATTCTTCCAATTTTTTTTATGTCAAACACATCCCAAGGGTCATTAATTGTCTATTGAGCATGACGTCGCGTCATCGACATTAGCCGATCGACATAAATATTCCACCAATGAATATTTTGCACTGATACTGAACTGTGTCGGTCATAACTGAGGCTTCACTGATATGTGTGAATCGACCTTAAGCCGTCGGTCACAGTTGTCATACGAACATGTACGTCAGTCGGTTGTGAAGTTGTGAAAGATGGCAGTCGCTTCACGGAAAATATCGAAGTTCAGCCGCGAGCAGTTAGACTGGAAAGCCGACCCTAACTCATGATCATCATCAGTGTCATCAATGATGATCATTGATTGAATATGTTGATCGGCTAAAGTCGACGTTGGTCGTGCTAAGCCGGTACTAACTACCGACTTAAGAGCGAATTGCCTGGCAAGCGCTTTTTCACCAGCATGTGATGTCAATGTCAAATTAAATACAATAATTAAATGCGTTACATGTCATGCGGGCCGCCCGCATTTGATTGCTATGGTAACGGGCTAGTCGCGAACTGATTTGACGTTGACATCCACACGCACTGCGGACGAGATCCGCAGAAGTTTATTATAAACAGGTGCTATAAACTCTAGCTAACTAGATTTACTCTACACGTCTCTATTGACTTAATGGCCTTTTTTCTTATCGTTTACGGATTGAACTGGAAGAAATGTATATTTTTTAAAGCAAATAAAGTATTTTTATTTATTTTCTGAGATATTACGCAAAGACTATTTTTGTTATTCAAAAACTAATACCATTTCAAAGGGGCCATAAAGTTTGGAGAAAATTATTAATAGACTACTAACTGGAAACAAAGTTCCATGTATACATAGATGATAATATTTTGATACAACTGTATATTCGATGTACTGAATTTAATATATTTTTTTTTATAAAAGAAGCATGTGTGTAGAATAAAAATGATGTTTTGTTTGTAGTGGTTTTACTGGCTGTTGTTAACCTAACACTTAACTTACTAAGCTTTGAATGATGAAATACATGTTAAAGGATAATTTCACGCTTAAATTCCATAACATGTTTTCGCCATTGTGTGTTGCCGTGGCTACCTATTGACACAATCACATCAGAATAAGGACTAATTTAGAGTAATAAATAATCGTGCTAATTTAGAGAACAAACCTAGTTCGGTTACCACGGCCTGTTGTTTCGCGCACGGTTGAGAACAGTCGCACTCTATGAGACCTCCTATCTATCTCCTATCTCCTGATATGTCGTCCGTCCGATTCGTCCGGAGTTGGTAAGCTCAAAGGTGCGGTGAGACAACGGTGCCTGTACCGGCCTAGATAACACGGACCGTGAAAATTATAAACCGCGCAAGATGACAATGGGATTGGCGGCCATTTTGGTGACGTCATAGTGACGTAGATTAACCTACAATACTGTTTTGTTACCCGTACTGTTCAGCGATTGATAACGTCACGGAGCGGTTATTGTGACAAGGGTTCTATCCCACTCACATCGTACACGGCTTATAGATATCTGTTGGTCGATTAAGACTGGGTTTGCCTCCGACGGAAATATAAATGGCCCCATAATGACTATTCTAATGTGGTGATATAAAATACCTCTGACTATGCCTACCCCTTTGGGAAGGACTTGATTATGTGTAATCGGAGTTCCTGGATCCAGACGACAAATAATAAATAGATAGTGAACGAGGCCGCAATTCCGAATGCAGCAATCGCAACAAGGTTTGTACATAAAGCATTAAATATAGTCTATGAATAGATCTTTTCGCATGCTTTTCCCTCAACTTCGTGTCGGTGAAAGAATATCAAACGCCTACGTCTACGTTCGGAGAGCAAGCAGTGACTGTCGTAAGTACAATGAGTAGGTATCTGGTTATGATCATGCAGATGCTGGTGGTCATTCAGGATAATGGTTCAATGTGCAATAGGTACAACTGGGAGTTCATAGGAACATTAAAAATAGGACAGTTTTGTATTTTTTGACCGGACCTTATCATGTCTACCAATAATAATTATACACCCTATATTCCTTTGTTGCCCGTGTTACTACCAATCAAACTAGTAGTAGTAACACTGGTAATTGAATTACCCCACTTACTACTAAAGTTGAAAGTTATTAGAACAATAATAAAAAAATTGCCAGTGTTTGCCTTTTACTTTTAATTAGAAAAACAAAAAAAAACAAAAAAACATCGCGAAACATAAACAGAAGAAAATCGGGAAAACAAAAGAAAATTGGCAAAACAAAAGAAAATCGGGAAACAACAGAAAATCGGGAAGACAAAAGAAATTGAACAAAAGAATTGCCAGTACCAAATGAATGAAGGATTCCCAGTGTTACAAGCTTTTTACAAAAACAAACAAAATAATAGCGAATTTCTATTTTAACAAAATGCAACTATTATGCTTATGTTATGAAAAAAATAACAAAATTAAACAAAAACAACAGGAAAATCACCGTAATTTGTCGAAGGCGTGGCCTACCGAGATTTCTCTATTCAACAAATGCATCTGAATGTGTCGGATATTGTCGTCATTTACAATATCACGATTTCTTCGTTTGTAAAACTGCTGAGTTACAATTTTAACAAGGCAATCATCATTGATAGCGTTTAGAAGACGCAATAATGTTTTGTTGTTTTTATTTATTATTTTATTTAATTTGGCATGATAGCCATCTAGAACATTTTTGTTCTGTGTCTCATGCCAAAAACACTGAGCAAATTTAAATATTTGTCTTTAAAGTGTATAGAATGTATTTTATAAATTTTTCAACAGAAAGATGTTCACTTTCTGTTTTTATGCGCTCAGTAGAGCAACAAGTCGCAATCAGCTATGTCCGAGGGTGTATTGAAAAGTAATCAGTCCAACCAAAAAAGCGAATTTCTTTTTTAACAAAATGCAACTATATAGTTGCATTGTGTTAAAATAGAAATTCGCTATTATTTTGTTTGTTTTTGTAAAAAGCTTGTAACACTGGGAATTTTTATTCATTTGGTACTGGCAATTCTTTCCTTCAATTTCTTTTGTTTTCCCGATTTTCTTTTGTTTATGTTTCGCGATGTTCATTTGTTTTTTTTTTGTTTTACTAATTAAAAGTAAAAGGTTGTAACACTGGCAATTTTTTATTACTGTTCTAACAACTTTCAACTTTAGTAGTAAGTAGGTAATTCAATTACCAGTGTTACTACTAGTTAGTAGTAAGATTGGTAGTAACACGGGCAACAAAGGAATATATTGATGTCTACTCCAATGTAGCTATGTATGTACACGGAAGCGGCTGTGTAAATATCGTTTATGTACGCCTTTTGGGAATTTAGTATGCATAGGAACAGTCCCATTTCTCCGTAATTTTTTAGGTTAGTCCTGCGGTTATCCTTCCGAGGGTCGGCTTCCGAGGCTTCTAGCAATGGCGAACAATTTAAAATGTAAAAGAATACTTAGGATGGCGCAAATGCCTAGTAGTATTATTTTATCTGTGGCCATACCGATACTTTATGTAATCTCTTTTTTACTAGTAGGTACTAACTTGAATGGAATCGAATTCTTACCCCGAACAAAGAAAGCTACTTGTAATTTCTCCCCATGTTCCACAGCGAGGTCTTTGCTGCTTCCCTGGACTGGGTACAGTAGGAGCGCGCGGTGGCGGAGGTCGCGGTGAAGAGGCTCTACTTCTGGAACGCCAGGGTCGCGCTTCGCAGCAGACCAGGTCGTCGAGCTTGCCGCCACCACCGTCCGCGTTACCTCGGCCGCCGAGGAAACCGTCTGCACGGACCACCAGATATGATCGATTGGAACACAGGGACGCTCGAAAGGTAATTAATGGTAAAAGTGCCTTAGTAATTAATATACGTACTCAAACATATAACTGTAGTAATAGGCACCTGGTTAAAACTACTTACTAGGTACTACTTAGGTATTTTCGCATAATATCTAAGTAGATATGTCAAGGATGTGTTAATCGCCTTACATATATCTAGTGAAATTAAAAAGCAAGTTTAAAATTTATAAAATTAATTAATTTAAAATCCAATCTTATACAGGTTGTTACATAAGGGTTATATCAACCCGAAGACAGCCCCATCAGCTGGTCGACCAGAACCAGTTTCGAAATGTGTCGATCGCCCAACAAGAAAAAAAATCATCCAGAAAAAAATATTGTTACCGAATAAAACTCTCTTGTTTGAACAACACTAGCTAAAATCAGCTGATTCGGTCATTGACATCAAATAAGTAGTACAAATAAAGCGCGCCTGTGAAAAACCTACTCTCTCTCTCCTGGTTGGAACATTTTGTCTCTGTTTCGCATCAAGGTCGCGCCGTTTGAAAGTCCGTCAAGCACTAGTGTTGGGACACGTTTGTTTTGATTTGAAATAACGCATATAACTTTTTTTATGGGTAACTTTTTTTTTCTTGTTTCGCGGTCGAAACATATCAAAAGGCGTTCTGGGCGATCAGCTGATGGAGGTGTCTTCGGGTTGATATAACCCTTACGAAACACCATGTAATTATGTAGCAATTTGGCATCAAAAACTGTATGGTAAAGATAAAACGGTTCTCATGGCATTATGCCTTACTCTTAACATAGACTATTTATTAGCTATTAGGTGAATAAGACGAATATGGTTAGCCTAAACAAAACGAGTCAGGTACCTACCGAGTTACCGAGTATCCCTAACAATCCCTATGCCTTATAAACTTAAGACTAACGGGTCTTTTACGCGATTATTGAGATATATATAAAATAATCCCTATACCATCTCAAACTGTGCAAGTTTATGTAGAGCTTACTCCATCCACGTTTTACTAAAAGCACAGATAATATAATACAATTCTTATAAAAGCTATGTCTCTCAGATATGGCACTTCAACTAGTCACTTAAGCCTAGTTCGCATTAGGCTAGTAATTTAGAAGAGTAGCGAGTAATTTAGTAGCTAAATATGTGCGAACTACAAAAATTTAGTCGAGTAATTTAGTAAATGATTTAGTCGAGTCAATCCATTTTACTCTATTTTTTCGGGCGAGCAGCGCCTCCCACCGCATCCGTGCCCACTGGTTCACCGGCTAAACAAGTCCGAACCTGTTGATTAGTCGAGTTCATTAGTGGCCGCAACCACTCACTTGTGTACTGTACTAAACCGTAATGCGAACGATTTCTGTGTAGGAGCGAGTAGTTTAGCCACTAAATTACACGCTACTCTATTAAATTACTAAAGCAGTGCGAACTAGGCTTTATAGACAGTAAGCAGAAACACTTACTTACCTATATTGTGACTAGAATCTCACAGTTGATTCACCCACAAACCCTTACGAAGCATCAACCGGTCCACAATCCAGTTTCCTAGCTTAGACAGTTGACAAGACTTGTCCTATTATAATGGAACTAGTGCGTTCGTTACTGGACTTAGAGAGCAACGACCATCCGCCTTATTCTTAAGGTAAGACATGAATATATTTTTTTTAATCCCTAACTACATCAATAGTTAAGAACAATATTTTTTTTTATTTAAAAATATTTTTTTATATAGGTTATAAAATAACACTTATTAACGTCAGCATAATATAAGAATTTACATTTAAAGCCAGAATCGCAAAGCAATGGGTGGAGCCAAAGAGAAAAGAACCTGGCAATAAAAACTCCCGACCACTCTTTTCCAATCATCAGTAGCTAAATTATTATAAAAGTAGCGCTATAGATACCACCAAGCCACTGTCTCAAAGTGCCCATACCTTATAATTGAACATCAACGAGATAAATGGTAAAAATGCTGTCCTCACTCGTTTGCCTAGCTGCTATAACGAACACTTTGCCGACATTGACATATTCCACCTTTCGAAAAGCGTTTTTAAAAATGAAATAGCAAATAAGCTACGATCATACCTGTAATTCTAACGAGGATTTTATATTCGTTGCTCAAAATCATTTAATTACTTTATATATCATTACTTATTATTATATACGTATATAAGTAGGTAGTTAGATAGATATTTATATTTACATATTATTATATTATGTATTAAGTGGTGCACGTAATTATACTTGTCGGGAAACTTTGTAATTGGCTAAGTGTCCAAAGTATCTTTATTGAAATTATATCACGTGTCATGTGTTTAAATAGATGTTAAGTTTTCTAACTAGAAGCTGCGGTCGCTGCCGTGGTACTGCGCTGCAGCATGCAATTGAGCGAAGCGACTATTGTCATATTTTTGGTCAATAACTTTTTTTGAGGGTCCTAAATCAAAATTCGGTCTCAAACAAAACCTGCTCCTGAGAATGCTTGATTTTTGAGTGAAAAAGTCATGACAATCGGTTGGGTAGTTGCTTAGATCAAAAATACTATAGATATTGGATTCAGTACAAATACAACGCGGAATCTTGGCACTCGAATACTATTTGGGTAATTATTACAAATACCATCTATAAAATAAACAAGATTGTACATTGATGGTTGACATAGAAATAATTCGTAATAATTAATAAAGAAGCATCAATGTACAGCGCCGTTGTCGCATCCGTCGAGAGTCAGCAAGCGGAATAGGAACTTAGTACGGCGCGCGGTTGAAGCGTGCAAGTGTGCAATGACCGAGGTGAAGTGGTGCCGTTTTTAAAGCACTGATCGGTAATCTAGGTATTTTTGATTTAATTTGTCGAGAAACAATTTCACATCGAGTTGCATTTGAGTCACCTGATAAAGGAGCTCCGATCGCTACGCTTGCTTCGCTTAAAAAATAAAGGCTTATACCTATATATTGAGCGAAGCGACTATTGTCATATTTTTGGTCAAAAACTTTATATGTTTACTATATATATATGTATGTTTAATGATCGCTTCTGTTTCTTCGCTCAGACAGGTCCCTTTTTCTACTCGTCTGGTAGGAGGTAGTTATTTATACTTGACATCAAACACAAAGGGAATATATACAGGGATATATACAGGGTTATTTGTAATTAACTAGCATCCTCCCAGGGGTAGGTAGCAGACATCAAAAGTAACAACGTTTGTTCTACGACTTTTAATAAAACTGAATACATTACTTAATAATGAGTTTTCAAGTTTTTATTGTTATAACGCGTCACTATTAAGTCTATGTTTCATTCATAAAGTGAAGGTAGTTCCTGGACACGATGAAGATGGAATGGATATTTGCCTTTATTGTGAATGACACTCCACGGGAAGAACTGCGATACATTAAACCGTAGCGCGGCGTCATTGGTACTTGCGGCGGGATTATCCTCAAATAACTCCAGTATCCTTTCTTGTTCCCGTACTGAGTGCCTTGGTGGACGACCACTATCACTGAACCTGGGCTGGAACTGTCCGTAATCGCGTAATCGCTGTGTGGCAGATAACATCGTTGCCCGGCTCGGTGTAGGTAGATTTGGAAACCTTACTGCATATTGGCGGCAGGCTTCCGCCACATTATTATCACTCCAAGCAAGCATCTAGTGAGCGAAATGGGTCAGGGTCAAAGCCGCTAGCGCCACGCCCGCCGCCCCGCGCCCCGTCCCTATCCGTGCATTGCATGAATTAATACGAGTTTGTTTACCTAATTTTTACGGTGCGAATAAACTGCGGCGTAGAGTTAATAACTGACAGACGCGAAACTAAATTAATATTTATTTTTGTATGAAAGTAAAATTTAACGTATTATAAAAAGTCGTAGAACTAACGTTGTTACTTATGATGTCAGCTATCTACCCCTGCGAGGATGCTAGTTAATTACAAATAACCCTGTATATATACGCGTTCATTATCCCGACATTTTTCACTGCCGTTTCCGGGCACTTGAGTACCTATTCTTGCAAGCTGTAGGCTTAGGAGTGGAACAAAGAAAGCTTCAACTGGTTGCGTAAAACATAACCCTCGCTAACGCAGCCGGGTAATAAAACCAAATAAATTGTGTCGTCCCCTATTAGGTGTCTGTTGCTTATACTCGTAATAGTACCAGTATAACATAAATAGATTAAAGTATTTAGGAGAATTTGAATCGCAAGCGATGTATGCAGTTATTGTTCCTAGTATTTCTTTCAGACATGATGTTTTGTTTCAGGATTCCGACGGCTCAGGATCAATTGCATCAACAGCATCCCGAAGCTCACCGCTGCCTTACGATACAGTCCGCAAACTGCCATCAGTGCCGACCTCGGCGTCTCTACCCGCAGCAGAATCTAGAGAATCTCTAGTGCGTCCAAGAGATTCAAGTCTACCGTCACCTTCGAAGCTTGCCGTATATGCAGCGGCCAGACGGCGTTCAGCCGAGTCAGCGAAAGATAATAAGCGTACACATCATTATAGAATTCAGTTTTAAAACGCAAAATTACTTCCTTGAATTGTGAATATGGTTGTTGATTTTGAAATAAGTTCTTAGTCGGTTGTCTCTGTCATTGTGTGGTTGTATTATTTCTTTACGTTTTCTGAAATTAATTAATTTAACTAGAACAAAATTGGGGCTCCGGGGACCTTGATGAGCCGCTTTAAGTGCCAAAAATCTATGTTTATGTATTTTTTATATTTCTGCATAAAAGTGTATTTTAGTTTTCTATGCATACACCATAATGAATACCGGAATAGCTCAAATAGAATTAAGACCACATCATTGAACTACGAATATCTAACTAGCTATTACTTTTGTAAGATCTGAATTAATAAAGTCCTTTGTTGACCTAAGTACCTTACATTACTTATTAAAATAAATTTGGAAAATAATTGTTTAAGTATTTTAGAAGATATCGATATCGTTGCAACTATTTCGGTACGAAATTGTTTGTATTACGGAAGTGTCGAGTCTGTATTGGCAGTTTGAGTAGTAATACCTGTTTCACACACCTAAAATTAAAACGGTTTAAAGCCATTCGATTATTGGTTTATTAATAATCCCATTGTATTTGACTACTTGATAATATCTTAAGCTTAAAATTTTCAATTTGACTTTAGAACAACGATTTTTTTAATTAGCGAGGGCAGGCTACGGCTAATCGATTACATTACATATTATATGTGAAATGGGATATTATGACTGACTCCAAGTATATAATAAAATACTTATCATTAAAGTTTTAATACCTACACAATTACCCAAGTATGGATATTATTTATTTATTATGTTTGAGACAAAAGTTTATATTCTACCATACACCGTAATAGTCCTATATTAAAATCTGATGAATTTAATGTGACCTACCTATGCAGATAGCCAATCTGTTGAGTTTAAAACGAATACATTAAATGTCATATGTTTTTAAACATTTGTTTTATTAAACCCTGTGCTTGACTACTGTATTTGACTACATAGATATGGAAGCATACCAAATCAATGACGGTTTTACAATTATACCAAATACATGTCTTTGACTTTAGGAATATTACGATTAGATCGATGCATGGAAGTGTGTTTCGGAAGTTATCATCAACCACTCCTTGTGCGGGGTGGATGAAAATTACCCACGATCGGAGGTTGGGCGCATCTTTGAAGAGGTCTATGTTCAGCAGTGGACTGATGTAGGCTGGGCTGATGATGACGGTGACTCATTGTGAACAAACTAGGTACCAAGGCATGTATTATAATTAGTATCGACTTCTTCATTATGTTTCCTTAAATATGAAAAATATCAATCAATTAATCATTTAAGACAACTTAATACAAAATTCTTTGTGTAAAATTTTAAATGTAGGCTAATATTAATGACCGATCCTGGGTCCAAGCGTCTCTTCCAATTCGCTTGGGCGGACTAGGTATTCGTAGTCACAGATGTCAGTCAGCCAGCATTTCTATCGTCGGTCCATAGCACCGAAGAATTAGTCAGGAAAAAATTGTCAAATACACTGATTGATTCCGAGGTGCGATGCAAGACCGATGCCATAAAGGCTTGGAGGATGTCTTGTCCCGACACTGACCTGCCCTCACGCCTAGGCTCACAGTGACTGTTGGATTCGCCGCTCTGTAAATTGAGAATTAATACACTAATTGACACTTCTGTCAATATTTCAGAGCGTGCACGCCTACTAGCTGTTGGAGAATGGGAGTCAGGGTTATGGATCCAGGCGCTCCTATCGCCCAACATCGGTACAATGTTGGACGACATAACCTTCCGCATTGACACTTGCCTTCGGCTGGGTACACCTTGTGTATCTCCGCATCATTGCACCTGTGGTGTAGCCGTCGATAATCTGGGACACCATGGCCTGTCTTGTAGCAGAAGCGCAGGTCGTATACCTCGGCACGCTATTCTAAACGACATAATTCGTAGGGCTCTTTCCACCGCAGGTCTTCCGGCTGTACGTGAACCAAATGGTTTAGCACGAAGCGATGGAAAGAGACCGGATGGTATGTCGTTGCTACCGTGGAAGATGGGAAGGCCTTTGGTGTGGGACGCTACATGCGTTGACACCTTAGCACCTTTACACCTTCCACGCACATCCGGATGTGCCGGTGCTGCTGCTGCATCGGCTGAAGGCCTCAAACGGCGTAAATATTCTAAACTAGCAGGTGATTACATATTTGAGCCGTTTGGGGTTGAGACACTGGGGTCATGGGGTCCGAGTGCTCGCCGCCTTTTTAGAGACAATGCTAAACGCTTAATCGATACTTATCAGGACCAGAAGGCTGGCTATTTTCTGGCCCAAAGAATAAGTATCGCCATCCAACGTGGCAACACAGCCATCATTCTGGGAACCTTCCCAGTCGGCAATGACGCGGAGGATTTTTTAAACTATATTTTGTAATGTAAATATTTTTAGTATATAATTCTGTATGTTGTAATTCTTATTGTAAATAAATATCCATTGTGGTTTACAATCAATCACTTTAATACTGAACATGTTACTTAAGTACCTACATCTTAGGTGCTATTTGATGATAAAGAAACACATGTCCTACCTATTTAGGATTAGTCTGAGTTATAAGAACGTGTCCGTGTCTACTACTTTCCATGCCACTATATTATTGATTCTTCGGCCCCGCTTAGAGTATGTATCTACTCTGAATTATATGTTTAATAAAATGGTAAATATCATTACGGTCACCTAATAGATGTTTTATAAGTAGGTACCTACATTTAAGTCGGATATCGACATATGTAATAAAACACGTGCGAAGGACCATATCTCTAGTGTTATCTCACATCTTTAATTTATGCATCCAGGATGGATTATTTCCTTCAAAACTTAAAATTACTATTATTAAACCACTATTTAAAAAGCAAGACCGATGTGATATGGCATGTTACAGACCAATAGCTTTAATTCCCGTATTCTCTAAGATACTGGAAAAGATATTGCACGAAGCTATTTACAACAATTTGGAAAAATACAATATAATCACTGAATCACAGTCTGGTTTTAGGAAAAATGTAACAATCAATAAGGCTATATATAAGTTCCTAAGTAATGTCATGATTAATTTAGATCGAAATATACCGGTCTGTGCCCTTTTCATGGACATAAGTAAGGCTTTCGATTGTGTAGATCACAGAATACTAAAAAACAAGCTCTACGCTAATGGGATAAGAGGCAATATACTAGACATCATTATTTCTTTCCTAACTAACAGAAAACAAGCTACTTCTATAAGTAAAATATGTCAGATGCAAAAAACAGAAACTACGTATCTGTCTGACTTCAAACAGGTCGAATTTGGTGTGCCACTGGGCAGTGTGCTCGGTACTTTATTGTTTCTGATATATATTAACGACTTCCCTAGATCAGTTGCTGCTCCGATGGTTCTTTTTGCGGATGACAGTACTGTGGTATTTTCAAGTGAAAACCCATCCATACTCAACGACACCATTAATAATGCTTTTAGTGACCTGGTCAGCTGGTTGAAGCTCAATACCCTTGCGATGAATTTCGGCAAAACCAATGTTATGGTATTCAGAAACAGAGTCAGGCCGCCAGTGGATTTGAATATTGCATACGAAGGCAACAAAATACAGGAGGTGGACGTTTCAAAGTTCCTAGGCTTAAATGTTGATTGCAACATGAACTGGAAATAACATGTGGAGGATGTATGCTCTAAACTTAGTAGGACTTCGTATATGTTGTATATGCTGACGAAGGTAGTCAATGTTTCCACTGTTTTGATAGCATACCACTCTTACGCAGAATCTGTTATTCGCTATGGTTTGATGTTTTGGGAGAACTCCACAGACTGGGAAATAGTGTTTAGAGCTCAGAAACAGTGCATTAGATCCATATGCAACATTAAACGTACAGAAAGCTGTAGACCTCACTTTATAAATTTAAAACTATTAACTTTCCCCAATATGTACATTTTCGAGGTTGCAATCTTTGTAAAGCAGAATATCCAGTTGTCCGATCATCTCTGTGGCTCTAGGCATAGGCACAAAATATAAACCATGTCCAATAAAACCACTCTTCTGAATAGAAGTATCTTATGGATGACATCAAGAATTTATAATAAACTCCCAATTGATTTGTGAAATACTGAAAACCTGCATGAATTTAAAACAAAATTGAAAGACATCCTTATCCAGAAGGCTTATTATTGTGTTAAAGACTATTTGGATGATAAATGTATTATGCAGACATTATCTCAACACAATAAAGAAATGATTATATGTTAATAATTATATGGAAGTAATGGTACATATGGTAAATGGTATAAATTTCTTGACATGGTATTTGATTTATGATGTGTTTTTGACATGGCTTGTACTGGGTAATCAAATATGTAATGTATACTTAATTATTATTTTTACATGTTTCTATTTTGGACTTAATCTTTTTGACATTTAACATGACATCTTTTTTTAAATATTTTTGACTGTAGGTACTTATGAATTTTTTGACATACTTGATATTATTACCTATGATTTTGTAATGTTTTCTGATTTTTAATTAAATTTTGTGGTTTTAAACCACTAACTATTTGCCTGCCGTAAGGTTGAATGTGGCTGTGCTCAATTCTATCATGTGACCTAAATATGTATTACCCATGTTCGCAAATAAATGATTATGATTATGATTATGATTATGATTATAAGTATATGTTTCCAATCAAAGAATCAAAGAATCAATTTCGTTTATTCAGTTTAGACACATTAAGAGCACATATGAATGTTAAAATTTTACAATTTTATGTCAAGTAATATTATAAAAATACTTAATTAAGTACATAAATAACCATTTGAAAATGATTCTTTCGCTGGTTCGGTAACTTGGTTCTCCTGAGAAGATACCAGGTAGATTATCCATTTTTAGCAATTTTAGCAAGAAACTAAGGTAGATTATCCATATTTGTTTACATTGAGTTGCAATTTATATTGTAACGCCATCTCGTAGCGAGTAATAAGACTACCAAACTCGGCGCCATCTAGTAGCAAATCGCAGTACTACTACGTAACGTCTTTCGGGAATGTTCTGTCAAGGTACTTCTACGTAACGAGTTATCTAGAAGCATCTCGAAGGTGCAAGAATGTTCGCATTAATTCTTCCGTGAAAGTTCTAGAGTAATCTAGAATAATGACCGCACTATAAAGGCGGAGCGCTTTGGCGGCGGATGATCAGTATTTCCGGAGCGATAATACGAGTTATACCTGCGAGTTCAAGTGCGATTAAAAGTGTTCAGTGAAGCTTATAGTAAAGTGTAAATTAGTGGTGTAATAAATAAAGTGTTTTGTGGTAGTTTGATCGGCATTTTCCATTCCGTAGAACCCCGGCTCGTAACAATTGGTGTCAGAATTGGGGATTTGGACAATGCCGGTGTTACCGAAAGAAGACACAGAGGGCGTCCGTACCAGGGGTCAGCGCCAGCAGGAGTTGGACAGCAGGCGCTTCGGAGGTAATACGCCGGAGAGGTTGGGTGGTCAGGAGCAGCCAACGGTGGAAGCAGGCCCGCCCACGGTATCTCCAGCGCCAGCACCTCCAGACTTTGCTGCGCTGATGGCGATGCTACAGGAGCAAGCCCGTCGCCAGGAGGAGCAGGCCCGCCACCAGGAGGAGCAAGCCCGTCGCCAGGAGGAGCAGGCACGCCGCCAGGAGGAGCAGGCACGCCGCCAGGAGGAGCAGGCCCGCCGGTTGGAAGAACAGCTGCTGCGTGACAAGGAGGAGCAGGCACGCCGCCAGGAGGAACAGACGCTCCTCATGAAAGATCTTCGAGCGACTTTTGGCAAGGAGATGAATGTGATGAAGGATCAAGTTCATCATGTTGAGAACCGCATCACGGAAGCCGAAACTCGGATTGAAGATGTAAAAAACCAGATTACAGATGTGAGGAAAGAGCTGGGAAATCTGAAAGCTGGAGATGGGATTGCGACTTCCTTACCTGCCGTACCTTCAGCGCGTGGATTTAAAGTACCGCCATTCGATGGGACATCTTCATGGTCAGCCTATAAAAAGCAGTTTGAAGCCGTTAAGAAGGCAAACGGGTGGAGCAAAGCCCAGGCCATGACTGCGCTTACATTGGGTTTGCGAGACAAGGCGTTAACCATCCTAGAAGCTCTCGGAGACGATGTTTCCTACGAGCAGCTACTAGAAGCCTTGGAAACCAGATACGGTGACGCTCACCTGGAACACGTGTATCGTGCGCAGCTGAAGGATCGTGTCCAGCGCTCTGGTGAAAACTTGCAACAGTGGGCCCTGGAAGTTGAGAAGCTGGTACGGAAGGCATACCAGTCGGTACCTGCGCTCATCGATGGGAATCTGGTGCAAGTATTCATCGACGGCATCCACGACCTGGAAGTCAGGGCCGCTGTCAGACTCGGGCACCATGAGACTCTCAAAGACGCCTTGGCTCATGCTTTGGAGGTCGAAGCCGTACGGAAGGATCATCGATCTCACCGTGTCAGGGAAGTTGTAGCATCACCGGCTCGCGACCGTTTCACGAGGTATAGCCCTAGGTGCTACACATGTGGTGAGAGGGGCCACCTTCGATCCAGTTGCCCAAAGCGGACTGCTGAAAGAGAAGAAAGTCGTTCCCAAGAGGATAGGGTGGCTAATGTCACCGCCCAGCAACAGGAGGGAAACGAATAAATGCCAGGACTGCGGGGCGGGTGCTGGCTGATTTTAGAAGAGCCCCAAGGGTTTCGATCTCACAAACCCAGGATGGGAACAGCCTGATCATCAAGGGCGAGGTAAATGGAACACCATGCAAGCTGACAATAGATACTGGAGCATCTCGCACGGTTGTCAGTTCCCGACTTGCAAATCGGTTCCTTGGGGACTCTGCAAACCGTGACCGCATCAACTTGGTAACGGCCACGGGTCAGCGCATACCCGTCCGAGGAGAAAAAGAGATGCAGTTAAAGTTGGGCAATGGAATTTACTTGCATAATGTCATCGTGGCTGACATAATGGACGACTGCATACTGGGCTTAGACTTTATGAGGAAGAACTCTTGTGAGATCGACGTCAAGCAAGGAGCGATGAAATGTGGTCAAGAGGAACTTTTCATGGAAGGAGCGTTATCAGGAAAAGTGTACAGCTTGAAGAAGGTCGTGCTTCCTGCCAGATCAGAAACGACTGTACCAGTTAGTCTCCCTCAGAATTCTGGGCGAACACATCGATGTGTACTCATAGAAGGGATATACAATGAACTTCCATGGAAAATGGCCCGAACTCTGGTAAGAGCCAATGAAGCCTCAGTGGTACGTGTGCTGAACCTTAGTGATAAGGAACACGTGATAGAAAAGAGCACATTGATTGGCACTTGCGAAGAAGTAGATTGGATGCGCCGATGCCTAGAGTTGAGTACTGGGAACATCGTCAACAAGGACGCTAGAAACAACGTGTTGACACTTTTAGAAGACTGTCGTAACATCTTAACGAAGAATGAAATGGACAAGGCTAAGAAGATGTTACTCAAGTACGCCGATATTTTCTCTTCGAGTGATGCTGACATTGGGAAGACTGGATTGGTTCAGCATAGAATCAATACAGGAAATGAGGCACCCATCCGTCAGCGACCAAGGAGACTGCCAGTAGCACGAGAAAAGGAAGTTGAGACCATGATTGAAGGAATGGTAAAAGATGGTGTGATAGAACCATCGTCAAGTCCATGGTGCTCACCTGTAGTGCTGGTGAGGAAGAAAGATGGCAGTATGCGGTTTTGTGTCGACTATCGTCGTCTGAACGACGTTACGAAAAAGGACAGCTACCCTTTACCAAGGATCGATGACACGTTGGACATGCTGACAGGGGTGAAGTGGTTTAGCACGCTAGACCTGAAAAGTGGCTACTGGCAAGTTGAAATCGATCCGAAGGATAAAGAGAAGACTGCATTTTCCACAGGAAAGGGTTTGTGGCAGTTTAAAGTTATGCCATTTGGTTTATGCAACGCCCCGGCTACTTTTGAAAGATTAATGGAAATTGTACTCGCCGGATTGACTGGAGACGCCTGTCTTGTCTATCTAGATGACATTATCATCGTGGGCCGTACGTTAGAAGAGCATCTTCAAAACCTGGAACGCGTGCTTGTAAAGATCCGAAGCGCGAACCTGAAGCTCAGCCCGAAGAAGTGCTCATTCCTCAAACGGCAAGTAAGCTTCCTAGGCTACGTAGTGTCTGAAGATGGTATCCGCACGGATCCAGAGAAAATCATCGCCGTCAAGGATTGGCCGGTTCCAAAGGATAAGACGCAGGTCAGAGCATTTTTGGGTTTGTGCTCATACTACCGGCGATTCGTCCAGAACTTTGCGGATATTGCCAAGCCCTTACACAAGCTCACGGAGGAGAAGCGACAATTCTGTTGGGACGGAAGCTGCGGCATCGCATTCCAGGAGCTAAAGAATCGTCTGTGCAATACACCTATTTTGGGTTATCCTGATGCGGAAAATGAATTTATAGTTGACACAGACGCAAGTGATATCGGACTCGGAGGTGTGTTATCTCAAAGGAAAGGAGATCGAGAGGTCGTTATAGCCTACTTCAGCAAATCCTTATCGAAACCTGAAAGGAATTATTGCGTCACGAGGAGAGAATTACTCGCCGTGGTGAAGACATTGCAGCATTTCAGCAAATATTTACTAGGGCGAAAATTCCTTATACGTACCGACCATGCTGCATTGAAGTGGCTATTACAATTTAAGAATCCAGAAGGACAAGTCGCCAGATGGATTGAGCTATTACAGGAATATGACTTTGTAATCGAACATCGCAGTGGGAGATCCCATGGCAACGCAGACGCATTGTCAAGAAGACCTTGCCCTGAAGACTGTAAGCACTGTGCCAAACAGGAGATAAAGGAAGCCATACCTGTGAAGATGCTTAAAACGGATCTGAGCGACGAATGGAAAGAAAGCCTACAACATGCTCAACAGGACGACGCAGACATCAAGCCAATATTTGAGTGGATTAAAGCAAGTGCTCCTAAACCCATGTGGAGTGACGTCGCTTCAATGAGTTCAATCACAAAAAGTTATTGGGCGCAATGGGACAGTTTAGTTATTCAGGATGGAGTCTTGTGCCGCAAATGGGAAAATGCTCGAGGAGACAGCTGTCATTTGCAAATGGTCGTCCCTAAAGTTAAGGTCCCAGATGTGCTACAGCTCTACCATAATGGATGTTCAGGGGGCCATATGGGAGTAAAAAGGACTCTGTTGAAGATACGTGAGCGGTTTTACTGGATCCACTGTCGCGACGACGTTGAGGACTGGTGTCGCAAATGTACGAGTTGTGCTGCTGTGAAAGGACCTCATACACGGAGCAGAGGTGCACTGAAACTGTATAACGTTGGGGCACCATGGGAAAGGATAGCCCTAGATGTTGCGGGACCGTTTCCTGAAAGTGAAAGCGGAAACAAGTACTTCATGGTTGTGATGGATTATTTCACGAAGTGGCCAGAAGTCTTCGCTATACCTAATCAAGAAGCTACTACGGTCGCAGATAAATTAGTTCACGAAGTCTTCTGTCGTTTCGGGGTGCCTCTAGAAATCCATAGCGATCAAGGAAGAAATTTTGAATCTCAGGTGTTCCAGGAAATGTGTCGGGTCATGGGTACTCACAAAACCAGAACGACCTCTTACCACCCGCAGTCAGATGGAATGGTGGAGCGATTTAATCAGACATTGGAGAGATATCTGGCAAAAGTTGTGGAAAGCAGGCAAAAAGATTGGGACAAGCACATCCAACCGTTTCTTTTGTCTTACCGAAGTGCGGTTCACGAAAGCACGTCAGTGACACCAGCTTATGCGAACTTTGGAAGAGAATTACGGTTGCCTGCCGACTTACTAACCGGTATACCACCTGACGCTCCACGCAATATCACTGATTATGCGAATGACTTGCGCAGCAGGATGAATGACATTTATGAGCATGTCAGACAATCAGGTCAACAAATGTCTGAAAAGATGAAGACCCGTTACGACCGAAAGACAAACAATAAGAGCTTCGATGAAGGTTCGTTAGTGTGGTTACATAACCCAGTCCGCAGTAAAGGGAAGTCTCCTAAGCTGCAAGCTAAATGGGATGGACCATACCGAGTTGTGACCAAGATTAACGATGTCACTTACCGAATACGGAAGAGTCCAAGAAGTGCGCCAAAGATAGTTCATGTGGATCGATTGGCGCGATATTATGGGCCTGACAATGCTCGGGACGCGCATGTCTTAGGAGGGGGCAGTGTAACGCCATCTCGTAGCGAGTAATAAGACTACCAAACTCGGCGCCATCTAGTAGCAAATCGCAGTACTACTACGTAACGTCTTTCGGGAATGTTCTGTCAAGGTACTTCTACGTAACGAGTTATCTAGAAGCATCTCGAAGGTGCAAGAATGTTCGCATTAATTCTTCCGTGAAAGTTCTAGAGTAATCTAGAATAATGACCGCACTATAAAGGCGGAGCGCTTTGGCGGCGGATGATCAGTATTTCCGGAGCGATAATACGAGTTATACCTGCGAGTTCAAGTGCGATTAAAAGTGTTCAGTGAAGCTTATAGTAAAGTGTAAATTAGTGGTGTAATAAATAAAGTGTTTTGTGGTAGTTTGATCGGCATTTTCCATTCCGTAGAACCCCGGCTCGTAACAATATTATGCGAGTGGCTGGCTAACAGCAGAAGATTAGGGTGACCATGCATTTTTATCATTAAGATATTCGTCTACATTATAATAGCCTTTCTTCATCAATCATTTGTGCACTACTATTTTAAACTTATTAAGAGGCATGTCAACCAAATCCTGAGAATTTTTATTAAATATTTTTATACATTTGCCTACAAACGGCTAATCAAATCCAAAAGGCCAATATCCATAACCAGGCTGATACAAACAAATCGCAGTAGAGTAAGTAGGTACTAGTAGCTATTTAACCTTTTAGCAATAATTACAAGCAACCTTCCTAAAGGACAGCATGATTACATTACCTGGATGTATCTACGACTAAGGTACTTTGCCATTGCGGAAGGTAGACACTGGATTTCCACTTGATACTGTGAAATATGTACTTATCGCTTAGCGCAGTAAAACACGTCCGTTCCTTACTTGCATTTATTTAGACTGCCGGTCTATACAATATCTTATATCTACATACATAACCTACTTTATTATTATAGGATTCCGTACCCAAAGGTTAAAACTGAAACCCTAATACTGATACTTTACTGTCCGTCCATTTGTCTCCAGGCTGTATCTCATGAGCCGTGATCCTAGTTAGAAAGTTGACATTTTCACAGATGATCTATATTTATGGGGGCTCCCATACAACAAACGTGATTTTTTACCTACTTAAACAAACATAAGCGAATCACACAAAGTTTAACTCCGACCCAGATACAGATTACGCCGCGGCGCCAAAACAATGTACGCTTCACAACAAAGGTACCCTATTATGTATGTATGTAGGTAGACCTACATACATAATGTAATGCCTCTTTAAAATTCTTACCTACTTAATCAAGTTACTATGTAAGTATAGGTACTACTTATGTTTAATAATTTTTATAATACATAATAGGCGTAGGTAAAAAGGCGTAAGCTGAGCTTAACATTTGTGTGAGTGCACGTACCTACGTGAACGTAAATTTAACTTGTTTTACACACACACACACGTGTTGTACGCCAGTACACACAGCATTTTTACTCAACTTTTCGTGTTTACTCACACAAATGCTAAGCTCAGCTTGCGCCTTTTTACCTATGTGAAAGATTTTACATTATCTGTGAACTGTCTTTAAATATTTACGTGTCGGCCAAAATGATTCATAACGCCATGTTTTATTGATTCAAATGATTGATACCTCAGAGTAAGTAGGATAGAGACGCCCGGCAACTGACGTTAGAGCGGCCGCCGCCCTAGGCCGCGGAACTAAAAAAATAAAAATAAAAATACAAAAAAATAAAAAGGAGTAAGTAGGATTCATTCTTGAGGTTGACATGATACACATTCAAATTCTCAATTCAGACATTGGCTGTGAGTCTACAAGTTAACAACAAGAAATTGATCGCTGTCCTCATTTTTAAGAGTCTTAAAAAAGGAAGAGGTTTTTTCCATTCGACCAATATTTTATAGGGGTACTTAAACCTCAACCATCAATATTAAAAAGAACCAAACCAAAACTCCAATAGCCAAAACAGTTTACAATAAGTAGGTAATATAACATCCTTACATAAAATCACACTTTGCTATTAATTTTTGGTTCCACATAACATTGGGCAAATATATTATTGCCGCTAATCGGGCACTTCTGTACCTTACTGGGCTTGGGCTTGTAAAAGCTTCCATTAATTCACACAATCTGGTAAAGTATTGCGATAAATATTTACGTACTTACCTACGTTTCGTTGCGCTCCGGGTGTCTCGTTGCGCAAGCTCCGCTGTCAGGCGGTCGAGGCCGCGACGCACGGTTGGCCTCATTTTCCTCAATACGCTAATGTCAGGATCAAGGTATGTAGGTATCTGTCTTTTGATTATAATTCGCACCTTGATTTCGAAACTGTTACTAAACGTAATTTTTACGAAATTAAGTTAATAACGTCATCTTCTTTATTTGAGTAGATGGCGTTGAGTAGATAGCAAAAGAAGCTCCTGAAAGAGAACAAGAAAAACATGGAAGAAATAGAGCAAATAGTGAGACTAGCGGATGCAACAGAAACACTTACTCTCCTATGCGAGTGTAGTGGCCGGACCACCGAAAACCAGTCCACCAAGAATACTCACCAACCAGCCCTACACTCGAATAGGAGAGTAAGTTTCACTGACAATTTTGTCGTGGCGAGAATCTAGGGTACATTGAACTTCACACTAATCTCGTTTTACTGCGAGCCTACAACTCCATTGGGGCTATGCCTGGACAGGCTAAGAACAATGGATGAAACATTAGGGCTAAATGAACTCCTCGTTTGTGGAGATACTACCTCGGTGACACAGTGGTACTATGTACGGACTGCCACGCTCGAGGTCTCGGGTTCGATTCCCGGGTCTGATGGATAATGTATAATTCTCTTTAGAATTTTACCCAGATAATTATCCCAGAGTCTGGAACTTGTGCCCGGTAAATGGCAATAGGCTCGCCCCCTATTACATGGGACCTAACATAGCTGGCGAGATGTGGGTGTGTTTGCACACCTCTGCCTACCCCTTCGGGGAAAAAGGCGTGATGCTATATGCTATATGTTTGTGGAGATGCTAACACATAGAACATCTAGTGGAGTAGCAGTGAGACAAGAAGCGAAGAGTTGTACGGAACATTGGACCAGCTTGGATTGCCCTTGCTGAACAAAGGGGAAACTCCAACCTTCGACGCCATGACGAAAGCCATGTCGACATCACCAGCTGCACAACAGACATCTTGGCTGACATAGACGAGTGGGGGTTGTCGAAGACCTCACAACGGAATCGAGTTTAGAGTAGAGCTAGGGAAATCGCACTGTATAATGGTTGACAATACGCTTTTGAGTTTTTTAAATAAAAATAATGTTGATTTAAATTGCTATATTTTAATTTACCTGTGCATGAAATACCTTAGAAATTTAATTGTAACAGTCCGTAAAATAGCTACAATTGAATTTTTAATACATATAGTAACATTGTTGTTATACTTTACTTATTTGAAGCATAATTGAAAAATATATTATTTCGAAAGTGTTACTATAAAAACTAAAATCGTTATTAAACAGTAATTGTATAAAATATTAAATTATATGAGTAATCCCTTATAAATAATCAAATAATTTAAGAAAATAATCTCAAAAATATCTCTTATAAGGTCACAGCCTACTTATTAAGAGGTAAATAATAATGCAAAAGTCGTAAAACAGCTCTCCTGTAAAATTTAGTATTTTCGTTTAGTAACAGTTACGAAATAAGGGTGCGAATATGAAAAGACATTCGTCTTAAATATGTAGACTTGCACCTCGAGGTATTGGAGAGGCTCTACCATACAAAACGTAAAAACCTGCCAATTTCAGGTATAGGTATTAGGTTAGAGTATAATTTGGTGTGGTGACCCGCAGTCCTACTTCAAATGTGTCAAATGTGTGAACCCTCCTGGTATTCCAGTAGTACACGAAGTAAATGGGCAGGTACGTGGCGATGGAAAGTCCGCCTCCGCCTTGCACATAATGAATGTACGCGTGGTGCTTGATTGATTACCTAAACCTATGCTATCGCGTAAGATATTCGTTGAAATCAAATTACATTATGTAAAGGACAGTTTTGTACAATATTAAATAGTATATTGAATATTGTACAAAACTGCCCTTGCTACATTAGGGAGCTATATTTGGGAGATTGATGGAACGGAGTACATTAGGAACATTACGACGGGCGGCGTCCGTCGCTTAGCTACGACCTTACGACTTATAAAATAAATAATACCGGTTAATCTATACTTATAATAAATCTGTAGAATTGAAAATTCTGTAGGTACATTGAAAATATCAAAAAAGTAATAAGTATAATGGCAGGGTGTTACTAGACCGACACCGAACCCAAAAATGTGATTAAATTTTTTTTTGTCTGTCTGTCTGTCGGTCTGTCTGTCTGTCTGTAGGTCTATCTGTCTGTCGGTATGTCTGTCTGTCTGTTTGTTCAGGCATCACGCAAAAACTACCGGCTACTGATGTGCCTCTTCACGCTCCGCTTAAAGAACTCAGGATTATATGTGGGAGGAAACACGTGCACAGGCAGGGCGTTCCAGGCCACTATCGTTCGGCAGAGAAACGAACATTTAAAACGTTCGGTTCTCGCTAACATGCTATCCACTGTGTGGGAGTGGCATCTCTGCCCGGCACGCGTTGTTCGGGATCGGAAGGAAGAGGGTGGGATCAGATTGAAGAGCTCTTCAGAACAGGTTACGTCACCCGCAGAGTTCACTAAGGGGCGCTGTACACGGCTAAGATACTATTATAATTTAACTTAAGATACAATATCGCTCCCCATACAATTCAATGGACTATCACACACGACGAAAATAATAAATAATATTTCATATTTTCGTATCTTAAGATGAATTTTTATGGTATAATCTATAGGTACCTACATTTTTTTTTTTTTAATTCCGCGGCCCAAGGCCGCGGCCGCTCTAACGTCCGTTGCCGGGCGTCTCTGGTTACTAGCAGAGGGTATGTCCAGTGGCGCCCGGCGGATAGGTACCTACTTATAATAAATCTGTAGAAGTGAAAATTCTGTACATTGAAAATATCAAAAACAGGGGGTGTTACTAGACCGACACCGACCCCAAAAATGTGATTTAAAAAAATTTTGTCTGTCTGTCTGTTTGTTCAGGCATCACGCAATAACTACCAGTTCGATTACGATGAAACTTTGTATAATTATTCTTTAATATCCTGGGCACCTACTCGCTTACTTTTTATCTCGGAAAAATATATTAAGTACAATAAAAAACAAACTTAATTTTGCGGATCGATCCCTAGACCCGATTACTGTACCAACCGCAAATAATAAGTTTGTCGTAGGTTACGTCACCCGCAGTGGAGTTCAATAAGGGGCGCAGCACACGGCGAAGATACTATAATATTTTTTATCTTAAGATACAATATCGCTCGCCATACAATTCAATGGACTATCACACACGACGAAGACAATTACACAGACAGACTATTTTCGTATCTTAAAATGAATTTGTATGGTATAATAGAGAATATCGTGGGTTCGTGGTCTAGTGGTAACCTTTGCAATGTTAACACATTGCAAAGGTTAAGCAACATCGACTCAGGCCGGTCTTAGGATGGGTGACCATTTCTTAAGACATTAAGACCCCTCCGTGCCTCGGAGATCACGCTAAGCCGTCGGTCCCGGTTGTCATACTAACATCTATGGCAGTCGTTAGGGGTAGCTGGAGCCCTAAATCAAAAATTCCGACCGGTCTAACTACAGAACTTCGATATCGCCCATGGGTTGTGAAGGTCAGATGGCAGTCGCTTCACGGAAAATATCGAAGTTCAGCCGAATCGCAGTTAGACTGGAAAGCCGACCCCAACTGAGTTGGAAAAAGGCTCGGTGAATGAATAGAGAATATAATAGTAGATATAATAGAGAAACTGTTGTAGGTGGGCTTTATGAACGCAATAAAACCCAAAACAATGGTTTTTAGAACTTTTGTCTGTTTGTCTGAATATTTCTGAATATTTTCGCTAATCTCAGAAACGGCTTAACCGATTTGATTTTTGATTTGAATTTGCGGTTTTCAGTAATGCGTTGTGGTTTATTCAACTTAACATTTAAGGTTTGGCTTTCAATCGGTTCATAAATAAAAAAGTTATGTAGATCTAAAGTAGTAACATGCAGGCGGAGCTGCGGGCAACAGCTAGTTCTATAATAAGGTTATGAAGTATAATTAACTTACTTCCTCTACATACCGTAATGGGATTATGTTACCCACGCCACGTGACACGAGTCCGACCGACCGTAGTGCCCGAACTTAACACGATGTGTCCGCCCGATATACCTAAATATCAAACACAAATCTTATATTATTATGAATTATCTCACTACTTACCTATATCAAAACTAATATCTATTTATCTTGTACCAAAAGCCCATCACGATTGTAAGTCACGTAATTTTATAAAAGCTAAAATTTCTCAGAGCATGTAACAGATCATGAAGTATGGAATTGGGATTTGGGATAGTGGTTATTCATTTTTTGCCATCCAACGCGGCAACACAGCCAGCATTCTGGGAAACTTCCCAGTCGGCAATGACGCGGAGGATTTTTTAAACGATATTTTGTCATGTAAATATTTGTGGTACCTAAGTATATAATTATGTATATTGTAATTCTTACTGTAAATAAAAACCATATTTTTTTTAATAAAAATTCTACTGGAAGGGATTAATAATTTAAGACATCAAAAGAACCAGAATTTTTGATTTCGGTGATTGTTTACAGATGGTGTCGTATTTCTGTTGCCGCTATAACAACAAATAGGTACTAAAAAACAGAAATCCTGTAATATAAATATTTTAAGGGGCTCCCATACAACAAACGTGTTGTTTTTTGCCGTTTTAGTACAGAGTTCGACTCGCACTTGGCCGGTTTTTTTAATGTCGTCAATAATAGTCATTTTTATTTGCTCCGGAATAAAACTTACGTAGTAACTATTTATTAATCTGTGATAAAACTCCGACGCCGCGACATCCGAAGTCGCGAAATTTATCAATTAATACCATAATACCCATGAATACGTCACTGACTATGGACTGGCATGGACCTGAATTGTGAAAGAAATACTGACAGATTCTGGCGACTTAAAACTATCAAAATTTGACCTTTCAGTTTTCTTTTAGCCAACCCTTAAACAAAACCGCATACTACCAAATTATTTGACAAAAAACCTCGTTTCGTTTACAATTGGGCACTTTACGGACACAATTTATAATTGTTAGGAGCTAAAAAGGAATATAAGTCGGTTAAGTTATAAGATACTTAACTGTCTCTTCTTGTACGACGTTAGTACAAGAAGATACAGTTACGTACAACCTTAATCGTTATAAATCGATTCCTCTCGAGTTCTTGACCCACATCCGGGTGGGTCAAAGCCATGTTGCTTCGCCCGACATTACGACTGAACTATGCATTTTTACGTTATTTTACTTTGTAAGCTTTATTTTAAAGTTGTAACTCAGTCCTGTCTAGTACCCCGATAGACTCTCTTATCCGGGACCCCTCCATGGGACCTGGAAGTGAGAGCGTTGCGTCATTGTTCCAATGGCTCAAGGAGGCGCCGGAACGGGACCACAGCCCTGTGTCTCGAGAAATCGATGACTAGCAGTCCCAACTCCGCCAGGATCTAATGGAGACATGGAGGGTGCGACTTGAGCAACCAAAGTAGGAACCACCGTCATCGCGGCGCGGTGAGACCGATCATGGACAAGTCGCTGCACAGGCAGCATGGTGAAAAAAAAAAAGTTTCCCCGATAAAATTATTCTATCGTATTTGTGATACAATGGTAACTCATTCGACTGCCTCGGTGGCTCAGTGGTATGAGTATGCGACTGCCGCCCCTGAGGTCCCAGATTCGATTCCGGGTCGATTCAAATTATTTGTGTGATCCACAAATGTTTGTTTCGGAGTTTGGGTATTATCTATGTATAATATGTATGTATTTAGAAATATATACACACAAGCTTATATTAGCTTAAGGCACGACGCCAGCGTGATTAAATTTAAAAAATATTAATACTATTTCCTTTTTGTATTCGCTATGTATTGTGGTTTTTTTTTTCTCAAGTTTGGTTCACATTCCTTCCAATTTTATATTTTTTTTAGCTTATTGTTATTGGGTGAATGCAACAAACCTAAATTTCATCGATTTTGCTTACCTAAATGTGGAGGCTTGTAAATGGCGATTTGGTTATATTTATTCAAATATTCAATTTGTAATTAGTCTGTAAGCCTTCTGTAAAATTAAATTAATTAATTTGGGCTAGATGACGTTGTGTGAGAATGTCCAAAAATATTTATTTATTTATTTATTTATTTATTCATTCCTGACTAGTTCCTCGTTAAATAATTATTGTTTCCTAATTTGTGGGACAAAGAAAATTATCCTCGGATACTCGTTCCTCAGATAATTTTCTTTGTACCTTATGTACCTATTAAGTATGTTTGTATGTACGTATAAACATATACGTGGGACCAACAACCTACTGTGGGTCACCCCTTAGGGGATAAAGGCATGATTATATGCATGTCAGACCGACAGACATACATCACGAAGGGGTACCAAGCAGCGGTACACACTTTGCCAGTAATTTCGTAGGTCCCACATAATAGGTAGCAAGCCTATTGCCGTTAAAGGGCACTATAGAAAATCCATAACCATTCTGTAATTTAAATCGTAATTCAAACAGACAGGACCGATGTTACATACCGCATACTTACCGCTAAATATCATCTCAGCAGTCCGATTTATGCATGATGCATGAGTCTGTGTGTTTTAAAAACTCCACGAGAAGTCGCGGGCATCCATCCGTTATTTAATACTATCACGGAAAGACAGCTAACAGTTAGCGCTAACCCACTTCGAGTGCTAACGCGTCGGCTTTCACAAGTAGTTACATCACAATCGCAATCAACACAATGACGAGATGTGCGAACTTAGGCATTAAGTGTCACTTATAAAAAAAAACGCCCGCGGTTTCCCTTGCGTGGGATATTGTTCTAGTTTCTGATTCCCACGGGACCTATGATAGCACTAAGTATTCGAAAAATCACGTAGTATGGTGCAATCAAAAAGAATAGATACTCCTACTATACCAATACCTACTATAAACTTGTACCTATCAACTTATATATTATATATATAGGTAAAGAGTAAGTTTATCCAAATAAATAAAGTATGTTTTAATAACCTGTGTGTAAAAGTTTCTTTGTAACAATAAAAACTTACAAAATTATTAATAAATATACAAAAAGAAACAATTAATTAGTCAGAAATAAAAAAAAAAGTCGGAAATATACGTCCTGCTGCGTTCCTGGTGCAAAGGTGCCTATGATGCTGGCAGCATTGCCCTGCTGAATGGCAATGGACAATCTTTGCACCATGAAAGACCCAGAGCGAGTGTTACCGGACCTCTCCCTAATTCTACGTCCTAACTCCGTGACAAAGCTCTTGGCTTCGGAGCCCCAACTGCCCAATGTCTCCACCGCTAAGGGCACAAATAAATAACGTGACTCCAATGCAGCGTATTTCGCTTGTTTTCTATCCGCCGCGTCCTCAGCTGCGGCAGCCGGAGCGTGGGCGGTTCGACAGTGTGAGACGGTGAAGGTGAGACGCGGCGACAGTGTTGACGCACGTAGCGTCCCACACTAGGCATTTGCCGTTCTTCCAAGGAATCAAGGTCAAACCGTCCGGAAGCTTGCCGTCAGTCCTGAATTAATAAATAAAATAAAAATAAAAAGATGTCCCTCAGTCCACCACATACAACCCAATGGGACCGTTCTTACGTAGGTAGGTAGGTACTTACGCCACTGGAAATACGTTCTGGTCATACCAGAGACGCCCGACAATGGCCGTAAGAGAGGCCGCACTTACGCGGACTTAAAAAAAATGTAGGTACTTAGTCACACATATAAATTGCTGTAGTGTACGTAAAATGATAAAATTGCGTGGACAAACACTCATGATTGGTTTTCGAGGAAGGTTTTAGTTTATAATTGTTCAAGCGGGCAAAGCCGTGGGGGTCCGCTAGTAAATAATAAGTAGGTAAGTATACTTAAGTAGATATTAATCGACTTATGATGTCCGCTAATCATCTCTTATAAATAAAAAATCTCTTATAAATGAATTGCCGTTCGTTTGTCTCACTAAAATTCTGGAACGACTGGACCGATTTTGGTACACTTGGTCATACTTACTTAATAAGTACCTACATCTTACACTATTTACAGAAATTCGTCTTAAAAACCCTTTGCGTCATTGCTGTAAGCTGTAGGTTCCCAGAATGTGGACTGCGCTGCGTTATCACTCAGATTGACGATGTTTATTATTTCCTGGCCCAAAGCCAGGATATAACCAGCCTCCTGGTACTCAGAAGCATTGATCAGCGATCCCATGACCCATGACTCAACCCCAAAGTGTGCACTTTACGTTTTTAAATACGTAACCTCCTGCTAGGTTAGCGTATTTACGGAGCCGTTAGATGCCTTCCGCCTAAAATCCTTATTGCCTAAAAATAATTGAGATTGAGAAATTATCAGGTGACTCAAATGCACCTCGATGTAAAGTTTTTTCTCGACAACTACCCAACCGATTTTCATGATTTTTTCATTCAAAAATCAAGCATTCTCGGGAGCAGGTTTGGTTCGAGACCGAATTTTGATTTACGACTCTCAAAAAAGTTATCGACCAAAAATATGACGATAGTCGCTTCGCTCAATTGCATGCTGCAGCGCAGTACCACGGCAGCGACCGCAGTTCCTAGTTATAATTAGTTATGTATGAGATTTAATATGCCTATTAACTAAGTAGGCATACCGTTTACGGAATAACATACTTTACCTGTTTTCTAGGTGAAACGAGACACGAAAAATCAGTAGGTAGTTAAGTAAGTATTCTAATACGCTGCCATTGTTTACTTAAAGAACAAGAACCCACATTTTCTAAGTTACGACCACCAACTATGCAGCAATTTAAGTTCTTCGTGAGGTCAAGTTACTCTAGTAAATATTATGAGTTCACTTCATTACTTAAATAGTTTAAGTACATAATCTTTTAGTTTATTACTCCAATAATAGGCAAAACACCACATTCATAGTTTGTCGTCAAAATCAATATTTATACATATACATACTATAATATAATTGGAAGTGGTCGATGTCTGTACATCGAAGATATAATAGAGAAACTGTTGTAGCGGGGCTTTATGAAAGCAACAGAACCCAAAGTAATGGTTTTTAGAATTTTTGTCTGTTTATCTGAATGTTCGAACACGATCGATCTCAAGTAACATGCAGGCGGAGCTGCGGGCAACAGCCAGTAAAAAATAAATAGAATGACATCTTGTCAATCATATGATGGATTTATAAATTGAACTTAAATTAGATCTGAATTTATTTACTTATTTATTTGTTTATTTTTGGTTGTATTTTAATAATTTATGCCATTACTAGCATAGTCTTTTAAGTACGCCTGAAAATAAAAGATTTATTTTATTTTTATTTTATTTATTTATAATGTAGTTAACTCATAACTACAGGCTAGCCTATAATAATAATATACACGTCTCTGGCGCTAGGACACAGCCGCCGCCGGGCGTCGACATCATGGGAGTCGATATTTCGATAACCATTGACAGATCGCAGATGTGTTATTTGGGTCACGTGACCGATATTTTCGGCGATATCATTGGTGGAAAGGTCACGTGATCAGGGACATGTTCATAGAAAATGTTTGCAGCGACCAAACGATTTCCGTTCGTGTTGCTCCTCTCGTTGCCGCGAATATTTCCCTAGTGGCCACACGCGCCCGTATTCGCAACTCGTGTGTGATAAATAAGCTGAGATCTTGGTTCAAGAGCGTACTCGTACGAGTTTTTATAACGTACGAGTAGTGCTTCGGTCGACACAACCATACTCGGAGGGCTGATATTATCTGAACGACGGAGACGGTACTAAATCGTGAGAATATCAAAGGTGATATACCTACTTTTTACCGACGACGTACCTACCTATCAATTGGATTTTTCACGAGCTGGCTGCAGGTCCTCGTAAACATTTTGAAATGCACTCATTTAATTTCCATAATCTACTAAAACTTAAAATATAATTTGGCTAAACTAAAACTAGTTACGAAATGTTACAGGAAGCATTTATTGGCCAGCGCCAGTCGTGAGCAATCGCGAGCATAATTCAATTGACCACCTAACCTTGGTATGTTTACGTGTTGAAACCGACAGTGTTGGGCTATAACATATCGAGAACAAGTTGTAGATAAAATATTATGAGTTCATGACAGTCATCGCATCACTATAATCAGTGAAAGTTGCAAGAATCTTTGAGAGCGCCTAGATAAGGTAAGTATAAGTATTCTCTCCTGTGCGTACCCGAGACGCCCGGCAATAGAGGTTGGGGCGGCCGCGGCCATGGGCTGCGGACATAAAAAAAGGTAAGTATTCTTGCAAATTTTATTTATTTACAATAGGTAGTACAATAGGTAGGAATTCTTTCAGTGCTTACCGGAGGAGCTCCGCAATGGAAGTAGTTTAATCCGCGGCCGCGGATTAAAAAAACATTAGTAGGTACTAAAAACCTAACGAATTTTCGCGTTCATTTAAACAATTGAAGGAAGTTTATTTTTAATAACCATCTAGACTAGACATCGAGATGGCATTATTTTGTTGTTTTACAAACGAGTTGACTCACAGTATTAGTAGGTAGTAGAGGATTGAAAACGGATCAATCTGTGCTACTAAGACAGTTTTATCTTTAACATAGGTATCCACCGTTCGAGTAGCTCTATGGTATCCATAGATAAATCTACAACCATCTCGAAAGTAAATATAATCTCTACGAACGGCCCGCGTGTGTACTAATGAAAAACATTTCACTTTATCGCATAGGTATTTGTTTCTTATCGGCGTCATTCCAACCACTCCAAGACCGTCATATCGTAGTATAGGAATAGTAGTAAAACGTATTTTGTCTGTCCGTCACAGAATGCGGGCGTGGCTTTCCACGTGTCGTCAAGTGGAAAACCACGCCGCATTCACTACCTACTGTTGTTTACTCATGATTTGATAAATACACAACAGAATTAGGAAGGATGATTATTATAATCAGTAATTGATTGTGACGATGAAAATGGCCGGCATTGACCTCACACACATTATAAATTTCGTAGCACTATTAAGTAGGTACATAAAAGTAAATAAGTAGGTAGTTTAGTAAATAAATAAATAAAATTACTTTTATTTATAAGTATCATTAATATACAGGTGTACTATTTATATGACCTTTGTACCTCTAATGTACTATGACTGGTTAATTAATAATAGATAAATAAATAAAAATATGTTAGGACAATTCACACAACGCCATCTAGTCTCAAACTAAGCAGAGCTTGTGATATGAGTACCAGACAAACTGATATAAATACTTATATCCTTTTTTTTGTAAATACATACATATTATACATAGGAAACATCCAGACTTCGGTACAAACGTATGTCATCACACAAAGTTTGAAATAATTAAGGGTTCCTTACCTATTTATTACTAGAAAAAATACAGATCGAGTCTTATAAACGCTGGAACCAACTGCTCCATAAAAAATCCTAATGAATACCTATACCTGCCCACTACCCACTAATAAAGATTCGAAGAAAGGTCCTAGCCATCTATTTATAATAACAATCAATACATTCACGTGGGCTTCGACGATTCTGGAACACGACCTTATTGAATTAGGTAAGGTATGGTCCAGGGCTGTACTGAGAACCAGGCTAGGCTGGTAAACTATGTAGTGAAGACTTTAAAACCGGTATTAACTGGTTACAGCACAGCAATCAGCAGGAAAAGTTTGTCGAAAACAATGATATACTTAGCAGGAAATTTAAAAAAATGTGTTAATTAGGTCACGTCATCGACATTTTTAGCGATATCATTGGTTATCGACAAACTCTTCCGATGCCATGTTCATGTGATATAATAGGCGACCTACCTACCAGAAATCCGGCAAGAAAATAAAATAACAAAATCAAAACATTCCCACGTGTTCGCAGAGAACAATGACATCGCAAAGTTGTGCGAACGAGCCTTGATAAGATAACGATGAAAGTCGACAAACCAATTAGATTTTATTAAATTGTAAAACGACTAACCGCTATACATCGCTACAATACTCTCTCTCTCTCTCTTTCTCTTTCTAAATATGTGATATTGTGTCACGTTTCCTGGCAACACTGAAGAACCCAATTCCCGCCATTCAACCGTGAACTGCACAAAAACGTGGCACTTGGAGAAATTTGCTTCATGTAGATACATTATGTTTTTGCGTGTTGAGCGCTACATACAACGATCGCTATGTATTCCATTTGCCATTATCCGCTAGCTATTCGAAGATGTTATGGCGGTACTTTCAATCTTCTTGGAATAATGATATGAATATAGCCACAGATATTTAATAATACCTACTATATTAGAGTAAGAGCCAGCCACTATCCACCGAAACTAAAATAGGTACTTAACCCTATACTTGGCAAACATTTTTTTTTAGAAATTTTGACATAAATGTATATAAGACATGTTATTAGGTAGTTATTGAAGGGGTAAAAATAATAAAAAAATAATTATATAAGTAAATAAAGATTTATTAACCGTATCATATTAGATACATTGCCGGACTTCTAAAAATCAACAATATAAATACTATGTATATAATTTGCTACACTGCTAGTTGCTGAGTGATGCTTATTTAAAAGTTAAAGAAACAAATTTTTAACAAAACAATAACTAAAATGTCAACATTGGCTTTTAACTATCTTAAAAAACATAAATAAATACAGTATTAACTTCAAAATTATTGCTGAGATCAATCACATCAGTCTAAAATTTGTTCTTATCTCAGGTATATTACTCGTATTTCCACTGGAAATACGTTCTGCTTGTAACCAGAGACGCCCGGCAACGGACGTTAGAGCGGCCGCGGCCTTAGGCCGCGGAATAAAAAAAAAGGTATATTATTTGTTCTAATATTTAAAAAGTATTATTTTTAGTGTGGAATTCCATGAAACAATTACGTTCTGGCAATAAACACAACCTCAATTACATTTTTGACAAAAAAAATTAGTCAAGCCTTTTGTGCAATACATATACCTTCCTCTACTCGGTATTACAGTAGGATAATGAGCTTGGTCATATCGAACAGCATCTGGGGGCCTTTCAGCAGCTGACTTCTGTATAGTCTGTATATTTACTCTGTGCTGTCTGTAGCTCCCTTTTTTCATATCACTTCTTTGAAACATACATAGGCTTTCAAAAATTTCCAGCCTGAAGGTTTTTAGTGATTTTTGTTTTTTAGTATCCATCCCAGCTTTTTTATCACGCCTGTACAGAAGCCAGGAATTGTTTATGAAGATATCCAGCATTTGAGAAAATATTGGCAAATACCTACGATGACCTCGGAATGGTGTAAGTACGATAAAGAGAGATCAACATGTCGGCGAGATCGACACCCCTCATATTACTATTATACTCTTTTATAATGTTCGGACAAGGGACTGGCATTTTTCTACCTTGGTCTTTTTTGTAGCCGACCATAGTCTGGATAGGATCCGCCTCTATATAATTGCTTGCAGCACAGACACATTTGTTGTTGAACCATTTGATGACACCAATCTTGTTTTTATTGCATGCAACTTGAGCATGAGAGCCTTTTTTTTTGATGCGGGCCCATTTAAGTTGTAATCTTTTTGGTGGTATTACTCTGCGCTGCACGGTGACAAGTCTAGGCCTCTTTGAACGAGTAGCTGTTGACGCAGAAGGCACACACAGTGGTGATAGTGGCGATGACGGATAACCTCGCCTCAAGCTCCTAACCCGTATTGAAGGTACTTGCAAGGGAACATCCAGTATAGTCGGCGACAAGAGTGATGATACAGCCCCCAAAGGACTATTGCGATTAGTATTGAGTGATAAAATTGATGGCGAACAAGGGTTGATTGATGTTGACGCCTGTTCATTGCTACCATAGATGTTGAAGCAACCACGTGATTTACCTCGATGACGTCATCTAATAGAAGATTAAGGTTTTCTAAGGAAGATGGCAAGGATGGAGCTGGTGAACTGTCAGAGTACGTAGGGCGGGTGTATTGTAACTCGTCCTCAGACGATTCACTTCCATCCACATCTGATACAGCTCCCCTCCTGGGGACAAGGGCTACAAGATGCCGAGCTCTTCTCTTTTGTTGCAAAGGGAGAAGAGGTATCTGCGAAGGAAAAGTCATTTTGGCCACATCAGACTATATTATTGTCGTTTAGTTCACCAAGTTAGCCTAGGAATTAATTGCGAGTAGTAGCTATATAAATCAGGTGATGTAACATATTAGATACATAACAAAAAATATCTAAATTATTGGTCATTTGGCACTGTAACATATTTGATACACTTGAAAAACATCAACGATTACATGTTCTTATTATTCATTTAGGTACAATAAAATAACGGTTATGTATATTATATATAATAAGCTACTCGAATTAGGTTACTTTTGAAAACAATTAGAACAAAATATAATAAATATTGATTATTTTTACCTTGCGATGCGTAGACGCTTTCACTCGGTCCGCCATCTTGCGATCTACTGCTGTTTTGGTGTTGCAAATACAAAATATTGTATTTTTGGTAGAAATATAAAAGTATTTTCTTAACACGTTACATTTTTTTTTTTTTTTTTTTTATATTTAGGTCGACAAATTGACGCCACTCGCCTGATGGTAAGCTGAGGCGACGTCTGGCAATTGAGGGCGACTCTCACAGTACACAGGAATACTATAGAGAGTGGCCCTCAACTTGACGACCCTGTAATGTGCCTCTTCACGCTTCGCTTAAAGAGCCCAGGGTTATATGTTGGAGGAAACACGTGCGCAGGCAGGGCGTTCCAAGCCACCATCGTTCGGCAGAGAAACGATCGTTTAAAACGCTCGGTTCTCGCGAAGACAGTTTCCACGGTATGAGGGTGACATCTCTGCCCGGCACGCGTTGTTCGGGATCGGAAGGGAGAGGGTGGGATCAGGTTGAAGAGCTCTTCAGAACACTCACCGTGGTAAATACGGTAGAACGCGGCCAAGGAAGCACATAATAAAAGTATGAAAAAATCCTTTTAATTACAGTCGAAATTTTTTCTAAGATGAACGTCTCAAATTGTACACAGTACCAAGTATAGGGTTAACTAAAATGGAGGCCTCGCAGATATTTTTCCCTCTCTCTGATTCCTATAAGAGCAGAGGTCCCAAACTCTACGAGATATATTGATTGTATCGCAGCATCACGGTAGCCCATCCTAAACATCTTTGTAGGTAAAGGCATTACCTCTGGGTCACTCTCACACTGTCTAGCTTGGGCAGAATTTATTATTTTAACTACCTACAACGTTTTTAATGCGTCCATAATGCCCTGGAGCCCGAAGTTCACTTGTTTTTTCATAAGGTAGTTTTCAAGGCAGTGACCTGCCAAAGTACTTACCCAAAAATAACACCGTCAGAGAATTTGCAATATCAGAATGAGTTTCGAAACTACATACTAGATGGCGCCAGGTGTTCACTCAAAGTGTCTCAAAGAATACAAATAAATATTACAAATTACAAAAGTAAAGCATGATTGCAAACGTGATTTGCAAACTAGCTGTATCTCTACTACAAGTAGGTACAACATTCATACATACATACAAAAGCGGTAAAGATCTACCGTGTTGATCATCGTGAGTATACTGTATTCAAATATACTGAGCAGGAATTGACCTTGTCCGAAATTCGGACGAACTCTTACTATCATACTCGTGTTACAATTTGGTGATACCATGGTGGCAACTGGCAATCTGGCATAGCTGATAGCACCGTTGGATCAGTTGGTGTAGCGGTGGCGATAGCGGGATCAACGAATGTGCATCGGCTCGGCTATTTTCGTTAGTTATCGGCTTGTTTCACGATCGCGATTCCCCTGCTTCGTTGGATTGCGAGTTGCGACTTGCGAGAGCCAGCCAACGAACGAGACCTCGTTCTTGTCCCCTCTCCACCCGCCCGGGGATATACCTACTCGAACGTCAGTCTGCTTCGAGTTTTACACGAGAGTCGTCGTGCTGTCGCTCGTTTGAGCGATTTCAGCCGTCTTTTAATTCGTGTGTTCTAAGTGATAGAAAACGCTTTTAGACATTGTTGTAAAAACTGGATTTCACAATTGACAACAAGGTTAATGAAGTGACTGGAGTTAGTTTTGTGTTGATTCAGTAAATTCTGTGATAAGTGTGTTGGAGCTGTTCGCGCTACGTCCGTCTGTCGTCGTGCCTGAGTTGAGTTGGCGTCGTCCCTCCGATTCTCGCGAGGTAAAGGCCGACACTCCTCTGAGACCAACCGCGACACACGTATACAGAAACCGGATCGAATATCGTGCTTTTAATTGTCATAGGTTTAAAAAAAAAGATTAAACCACTGTCCTGGTATTCATATACGTACCTACTCCGTGCTGCAGATTGGCACCGCGAGGTAGGTATAAAGCTGAAAGTTGATGGTAGGAAAGACGTGGTGTACCGTTAACCAACGCATCGTCGCGGTCGATGCCTGCTTGTGAAGGCTTTTAGAAAAATTTATACACTTCAATGTACCTACCTAGTTTAAAAAAATGCTTTAAATGTAGGTACGTTCAGTGAACGAGCAATAAACCGAAAACGGCGCTTGCTTTGCCTACCTCGTTTTAAAATAAGGAAATGTTTACTGTGTTAGCATGTTTCAATGCCATTATCTTGATAAAGGTGGTTACGTATGCGGAAATGCCGATGAGCAACTTTATTGTTCTTTAATCATCGGCCACTGAACATCTGGCCTCACTTTAAAGAGAAAATTATGACATAATTTAATGACTTTTGATTAGAACAAAGAAGGCCGAAATAGGCACTGATTAACTATTTTGCTATTTAAGTTATTTTAATAATTTTCCAATTTTCTCTGACCAGTCTGTAACTCTATGACCTAGTCAGAGAATAAGAGAGTGGGAGTAGGAGGCCTTTTATTAGTCTGTGGTGGTGGTGAGTGGGACATTATGTCGATCGACTAATTGAAACCAATGATATCGCAGAAAACGTTGCTACTTAACAATTTTTTTGTAATTTTCTGCGATATACTTGGTTTAATTATGTCGATCGACATAAATGTTGACACCCATGCTCGTGCTGCAGATCGAAGCAGGAAAATTGAAACATTCCTAATGCTTGCCCTCTTCTATTGTTTCTGTGTTGTACCGTTGTGTCGGTCTATATTTTCTTCTAAGCTTTGATACAGCAAATTTTTTTTTTTTTTTTTTTTATATTTAGGTCGACAAATTGACGCCACTCGCCTGATGGTAAGCTGAGGCGACGTCTGGCAATTGAGGGCGACTCTCACAGTACACAGGAATACTATAGAGAGTGGCCCTCAACTTTTTTTTTTTTTTTTTTTTTTTATATTTGGTTCGCCAAATTGACGCCGTCCGCCTGGTGGTAAGTCGTGACGACGTCTAGCGATTGTGGGCCACTCTCACAGCACACATTACTATTGAGAGTGGCCCTCAACTTGACGACCTACTGATGTGCCTCTTCACGCTCCGCTTAAAGAACCCAGGATTATATGTGGGAGGAAACACGTGCACAGGCAGGGCGTTCCAGGCCACTATCGTTCGGCAGAGAAACGAACGTTTAAAACGTTCGGTTCTCGCGAACATGCTATCCACTGTGTGGGGGTGGCGTCTCTGCCCGGCACGAGTCGTTCGGGATCGGAAGGAAGAGGGTGGGATCAGATTGAAGAGCTCTTCAGAACACTCGCCGTGGTAAATACGGTAGAATGCGGCCAAGGAAGCTATTGTTCGGCGCTGAACTAGCGGCTCAAGGCTTCCCGTTACCTCCGGACAATCATCACTATGTAGTGACGATTCCTCTAAATGAATTCCTTAAATAAAAAAATACACAGACAGTTCGTTATGCTCAGAATAAACGATGTATAATCTGGTACCTATGATATTGGCCGTGCTTTCTCAACGTACCATTTATATTTAGACGGATGCCATGCACGATGAGCCGTGCCGGCCAACCAGGAAACTGGGTCACGAATAACGATATTGCACGTGTTCTGAAAATGCGCAAGCGACCGCGCTCAGTCAATGACACTGCACGAAGGTCCTGAAAAATCGCAAATATTTATACTATTATAATCTCTACGACACTACGTTAAACAAGTTTAATAGTTCATAATACGTTTAGTTTCTGAAACTTCTTGAAATACGTCTTCATAATAGTAAGATTGTTTGATTAATCTTATTATCGCAATGAAGATAGTTTCAAAGAATGTTTCCCATATAAACAGGTCAGGCGATAAAAATAACGTACGCAAGCGGAAGTTTATATGATTCACTTGCAGTTCGATGTACGAGTACGATTTTGATCATATTTATTATCTGGTAAGATTTTTAAACGGGCAACACATGGTGCGTGTATGTCAATTTCTCGACGAACAGTTCGTGATTTAATTGGGTAGCTACTTTTGACAGGATGTCGCTTTCCTTGAAATACAGACGATTATGGTGACACTTGTGTGACTTGTGTTCGCGTCTACAGAAGTGTCGATAGTATTATCACGTAGTGTGCAAGACACTTGTCACGACACTAGTGTCGACACCCACCATGTGTCACATTTGTCTAGCAGTGGGTCTAACTATATATTGAAGGACTTATTAAGTTATTTCTTTTCTACGTGCGTGAGCTATATGTTTAAAAATGCGTGACGCTTGTGTGTATCCAACACTGCGCAAGTCCTGTCTCCATGGATCTACACTGACACTGATACGTTGCATTTAGTGTCGCGGCATTGTATACATGCTAAATACTAGAGTAGACACAAGTGTCATCATGAATAAGCAGCATTAGCCAATATTCGAAATATCATAATGAAAGATAATTTCCTCACAGTTGTAACATTGTCGTCAGCTGATAGACAAAGGTCAATGGCCTGTACGTTGTCTCGGTGCACGCGCTCCTATCGTCCTACCCCTCAATAACCGAGGTCGATGGGTTATCGGACTATTTTTGTGGATAATAATGAAGATTCGATAAATTTATCACCCTAGCGAACTTTTAGTAATCAGGCTTAATGGAACAATCCGGCGTTTGACTTGTATTATTTTTTTTCAGAACTATAGTCGAGGACAACCGTTCATTAATTTGCAATAGGTAGTAAGTAAGTATTAGTAGGCGAAATAGGTATAAGGATAAATAGAGGTTTCTCATATTAAGTTTTCTAACGTTAACAAATAAATCTATTCAAATACAAACTAACTTGGAAACCTGGAATCATTGAACCGATTTGTACCTGACCTTGAATAAAGTTGAGAGTCGTAACGGCGGGAATTAAGAATCGAAATTCAAAAAATTTAAAAAAGATCTAAATATGTACTTATTCCATCTGTCTTTCTTCCAGTGTTTTTGTAAGGACAGACAGCTTATATTTACCGCGAAGATGGTAAACACACGTCCGTGAAACGGTAAACTTATACAAACGTAACAGATACATACACGTTCCAGACATACACAAGGGAAGGTCGATGCCTTATCGTTATTTTTCTGATGCGTAAAGTATAAGAATACTTATGGACCTACTAGTTTACTTCTGATTTAAGTTCGTAGTGTAAACAGACTGTGGCATGTTCCACCTAAATACAAACATTTCATTTGACCATCACGTTATATATTTGAATTTCTATTTTATTAAAATAAAGTTCTATTTCATTCTATGTTCGTAGAAGTAGGAATAGCCTAAGCGAAATCCTAAGTCTTGGGTTAATTAGTCATCAGCCCTAAGAGCACGGCAGCGGCAGTATCGACATAAATATTCAACCAATAATTTTGCAGCAAATTTCAGTCTCGTGACCAAATTAACTCGACTTTCGATCGACTCACGAACGTTTTGGTCTAGTGCGACTGATTCACTGTCTATGGATATCATAGTCATATATCGCACCATAGATAACGGAACGCGCTTGCGCTAGAGTTATTTACATACAAACTATCCTCCTTATGTTATTCAAATTTGTGAAGAATTTCTCAAGCCTTTGACGACCAATAAACGGACAGCGTGGGAATTACAAAGTACCCTTTTTTTGTATTACACGGGGGTAACAACAGCGTTCCGTTGTTCTGACGGTAAGGCACATTTTATTACCGCAATAATTGTTTTACAAACTTCTTTGTTGCTTGGTGACTGTCCATCTGACTACCTTTGCGTAATTTACTCTCTTAATTGCATGCTTTTACTTGGCACGCTCTATTAAGCTCCGGAACGTCATTCATTTTATTCGTACTAAGTTGACTAGGTACAATATAGCAATTTTATTCAAGAGTTTTTTTCTTTAGAAACTACAAAATAAATTTATTTATGATTTAAGTAACTAGCTAACGTCCGCGCCTTCGCCTTAGTAAGACAGTTTCCTGGTTCCTAATTAATTCTCAAGAGAACATTTTAGCAGGATGACAGGTATTTGTCTATTTACGAAATGTTTTTATGAGTTTATTTTTATACAAATCTGTTGACCAGTTAACGCGTGATTTAGTATCTAACTAGCATCCTTCCCGAATCTCATTCTCTAACATAACCCACTGAACATAATCCCCAGACTTCCCACACGGTTATATTTCAATTGAATGTAGTTCAATCTTGTGTCATGATGTAGATTTATTGTTGCGACGGAACTGATAGCCGACACTTCATTTTAACTCCAAGGACTCATGACAGTCATCACATGGGCACATATCTAAGTCAGCCTCGTAAGCACTCGTTGTAATATACAAACAAACAAGCTAGGTTATTATTATGTAATACTGTACATTTGTCTCGTTAAAATATGAGAATGACTAATTTTTTATCATAAATAATTAGTAGGTAACGAACAACACAAAAAACGCCAATTTGATTTAAAAAAAAGTATATTATTATTGTCTAATCTATTACGACTGAAAATAATAGACGTTCTGAGGGAGCTGCACTCGTAATTTGCTTATCAATCAGCTAAAGGTGTAATATATGACGTCACCTTGTGATTTGAATCAACCCTCTGTAGTGTGTATGGATGGAAAGATTAAGTTTCAGCGAATATAATAACAAGCTCAAGAGCCATTCGTCTACAAGTCTACATGAATACCACAGCATGACTCATTCTAACTTAGTCATTAGAAACATTAAACCTTTTAACATTTCGATATTTATGAGTAATATTATTTTTAGGTCTAACAAATGCCAAATCATTCAATATAACTGACCAATACGATCTGATCTTTTGGTACATTATTAATAAATAAGGAAAAAAGAAAAACGAAAAGAAGTAATTACATAGAACTAGAATGACGTATTATTGTTTGGACGATGAGGTCAAATAATTTCCCTTTTATTTAATGGACTTTTTACTCGTAGACTTTTTATGGGGAATACCAACCTGCTTTAATAAAAAAGTACATTTAGACATACACATAACATATCGACATATTACAAATTCTCGTGCGATGTATGCAGTAAGTGATATTGTTAGGAACGCAATTGCCGGATATGATGCGCGGACGCAGAATGCGTTGCGAATCCGACACTTAATACGATGCGATCAGGGTCAATAAATCATAATTTGTCATAATTTGCTTTATCATCAAGAAGATACCCATTGACATTGACATTGCTAACATTGAGCCAATAACAAAATTAAGAAAACTAAATCCCGTAAAAGGAAATTTTATACGGCGACTGCGTATCCGACGACCGCGTTGGTCTATGGAAATTTAGAACGTAAATTTTATTTGGTAGTACAACATTGAGGAAAATCTAAGAAGTATTTTTTTCATAATATTTCTGGCGTGGTTTCATAGCCCTTGGTGTCATCTGCAGCGGCAGTCCTTCTGTGGGGATCATAGACCATCATACAGTCATATTATATAAAAATTTAATGGGCAAATACGTGTGTGTAGATAAGACAAGTAATATTCATCTAGAGACCTAAATACATGACCTTCAAATAGATAAGAGAAGGTTACTGCTGTTAGAGGTATAATTAAAGCAAAGTGCAAATATAGCTACTATAGAAGATATTAACATCTCTTGATTTTATGTAGCTGTTTTGTTTATGCAGCTTTCAATCTTAAGTCTACCCAGTACTTCGCTTTTAGTGGTACTAATGAAATAATAATTATTGAAACATTGGGTGCAAAGCGGGCTTATCAACATCCGTGGCAAATAACGAACGAGGTTCAGGGACATATACCTACCCAAAGGGCCCAGAATCTGGCATAGACTCGTCCCCGGTGACGTGTGACCTTCAGAGTGACTGAGTGAAAAGTTAAAAATGTGATTTTATATGTGTGTATACATGCAGTTTTTAGTCAGTCAACTACTTAGCACAATTTCGAAGTAACCTAATCGATCGAGTTACTTTAACCAATGATATAAGAGACGATAACGGTCTCGTGATCGTGAGCGTGACCTTCCTGAATCCTTGGTGAGTATGTCGATTGACAACAGTCGACGCTGCCATGCTAGGGTAAATGCCGGGAAAAGAAAAAAAGACGTTCAGAATGACAACCACTACAAACCGCTGTGTTGTATGCGTTCCGAAATACGCCAACATTGCACGGGACCGATCGTTTTAACAGTTGTCAATAACTAATATCTTCAATGAGATTATTTGCAGCCGCATAAACTAAAACTTTAGATATTATGGCTAAATAACAGGTAAAATAGTCAGAACAGAATATCAAGAAATACCGAGGTGTTGCCGGCTGCGACCATCAGCCACCGGCCACTTTCACCTCCCGCCGTCGCCATCTTGTGGCGGCCATGTCTACGTTCGCACTGTTCATTGACGAATTGGCACGCCTTATTGTTGTTTGTGACGTCATACATGCTTGCTGAAGATTTCCCAGTGGCTTGTTGGCAATTCACACATTGTTTATTATGTATTTAGCAAACATCAAATCAGTAAAAAGAATGAAATCTATACTAGAATAGAATAGATCCATTAGTAGACCCAGAATACAATATACACAGGCGCTGGCTGTATCGAAAGACCGTTAAACTACATTTACACTACTTTTATTGGGAATTTTACATAGGTAAATAGCCGTCTGAAAATTGAGGTACATGAGTCTGCGTACCTATGGGTTTTTGTTTCTTTATATGGGATATCTATAATTAGTAAAGTATCCTTTTATCTATGCCTGTAGGTGAGTCATACGTGGGACCACCAAAGTCACTGTCCAATCCTTGGAGGACAAAGATGTCAACATAGTGATCAGTGACCAGTTCTGCAGGAAGTATCTTATGTAAAGTTCACCTTGATTGTTAATTGCCTTGCTATATTATGATGTTTGCGCATTTTTAGGGTTCCGAAGTAAAAGTCTCGGAACGCTTAGGTATAGTTTCGTCAGTCTGTCCGTCCGTACGTTCTCGGCGTTCCTCTTAAACGGTTAGAGCTAAAAACATGAAACTTTGCGTGAACATGTATAATTATTACGCCGACAAAGTGCTGAAATAAAATTTTGATAAATCTTTTTTTGGGAGACCTCCCCTACTCGTAAAGTGGGGATGATATTATTTTCTCGCGTCCACCTCCTCGTGTGAGGTATCGTTAGATAGGTCTTTTATAAAACATAGAGAGGTTGCTAAGATAATGTTTTGATTTAAGTATCCTTTGCGAGATATTTAGTTTGCATGAGCATGTTTTATCGAACTAAAATCTAAACGGCTTGCGTGAAGAACCGGAAAAAAATAATTCATGATGGCAAAGAAAGAAAGAAAGAAAGAAGAAAGAATTTATTTTATTATTGCATCACAACTTTACACTCAACGTTACACAAAGAAAAATATAACTTATCTGTGGTCACGACGGCCACAGAGGTAAAATTGACGTAAGTGACAATTGGTAGTCCATGTAATGAAATTTGAAGGAAAACTATAACGGATGGTGATACTGTTAGGTCTGGAGTTATAGAGGCTTTTATGGGTGGCTACGGAACCTTATTCAATACGTGGCTCGACACGCACTTGGCCCGTTTTTTTAATATTATTCTAGTATCTCTGGTATATTTTTACATATAGCTACTTAATTTCCTTGTTAATGAGCTATTTTTAATAAGAAATCAAACATAATTAAACTAGTTCTTGTTTTAATCAAAAATCTACAGGAAATTTATTTTAAGTTACCACAGACTTTTAAAAACGTGGCTCAATCGATATTCATTGATGATTGAAACGTTGTTCGGTATTGCAATTGAGCGTTTGGGCCTAGATTTTTGCCCAGCGCCAGAGGTAACCAGACACGCGCTACGCAAAAACCCAAGTCCTACCAGAGACTTGTATGTTGATGGTGTCCCTTCGTCCAGCATACTCACCATGGAATCCTGATATTTCATGAATGCCAAAAAATTGTGCTGAAATAGTACTAATTAGCACCCAAAGGAAAAAATTAGTGCTCTTATACTTAAGAAATTACAGCCATAGTTCGATGAGTATGCTGGGCGAAGGTTTCGCCCAGCATGCTCACCTCCGTTTGTGGAATTTGTGTACGCTTCAACCATAATTCATACTTAAAAAAATTGTGCCCAAATAGTGCCAAATGGTACCCAAAAAGAAAAAAACGGTGCTCTAATAACTACGGAGTTATAGGCTTCGTTCAGTGAGTATGCTGGGCGTAGGGTCTACGCCCAGCATACTCAATTCACTACGCGAATACCGAACGAGCTATAGGTACAATTTACGGCTTAAAAAATTGTGCTTGAAATAGTGCCCAATATCAGTCCAATTTTCGCTTGACTTTTGACCTAGAAAACCATTAAATTTAATTGTTACTAACTAACGTTAAATGAGGTACAGTCGTTCACACATGTTTTTGGATAAAAATATAAAAAATTCTAATTGTGGGCGGTAATGTGATTGGGAATAATTGTGGTATTTTCTCACATATCAAAAACTGTCGATTAAATGCTAATTTAATTTATTTTAATTTTTATTAATAATTTTTTTGTTTTTTTTTATAAATACTTGAAATTGTAAGCATAAATGAAATCTACTCGTATTACTTTACTGCTTGTAGGGTAAAATATTTCCCAAAAAAAAAGGCTGGGCACTAATAGACTATTGCAGCCATTAAAATAAATAGAATAGATAAATTTGTAAAAAGGAAATACGTAGGTCACACTATAAGTTTTGCGTAACTTATTACTTAACTTATTAACTTATAATGTTAAAACCAAAATATTATGTTTGTTGCTTTTCAAAATTCTCTCCTTTACATTTTAAACAGTTTTTCATGCGATCGTACCAAAAACAGGAGGACCACAGATCTGAAAGCATGTTTTCTACGTGCTGATTGAACGTTATCACTGCCTCGTCGGAGTTGGTAAAAGTGAAACCTATCATCAAATCTTTGATTTTGGGGAAAATACAGAAATCACAGGGTCGGGGCTATGCGCAGGATGGGTGACGAGTTGTACTTTTTCGGAAGCTAAAAATGACTTTATTTTGTTGGCCGTGTGTGAAGAAGCGTTGTCATGATACATCATGCACACCAAAAGCTGCGTTCTCCTACAGGAGAACGCAGCTTTTGGGTCGTCTTTCGCGAACTTTTTCTAACACCCTGGGTAAACGAATGGTAGAATACCACTCGGGATTAACACTCTTTTGATCTTCAAGTGGAATTGTACAGATGGAACCCGTAGCTGAGAAAAAAAAATAGTCTGAGAATTGTCTCATAGGTAATCCGCGGGTTTCTTCAATTAACCACTTAACAGTAGCCACATTATTTTCGTTGACGGCAGTTGAATGCCGCCCTTCACGAAATTCGTCATGTAAAGAAACTCGACCTCTCTCAAGTTCAGCAAACCATCGCCTCACGGTGCTCAAACAAGGTGCTTCTCTCACAAAAGCATTTTGAAGACGAGCGGCACAGTCTTGCGGAGAGAGAGAACTTTTAAAATTATAAAAAATCGTCGCTCTAAAAACTTTTCGACTTAATTCCATTTTCGTTGCATACGTAGCAAAACTTTGATATGTGATAAAAAACAATTGAAAAATGATTTCCCGCCAATTGTTTTTTTTTTAATACTAAAAAGGTTGCAACGTTTAAAATAATATAACATTTGAAATTCAAATAGTTCCGATTAGCTAGAAGTGCAAAACTTTTAGTGTGCCCTATGTATAAAGATTTTTTTAGTGTCAATTCCGTAAACTTAATACATACTCCGTAGTTTAGTGTAATAACAGCGACATTATTTTTCAAGCTAACTTCACTTCATTTAATATCTTAATCTATATTAACTAGTATCATAATAATGTGTAGGTTATCAAATGCAAAATAAATGTGTATGGGTAATCTCCGGATCTACTGAACCGATTTTAAAAATTCTTTCAGAATTACTCTGAGTGCTATAGATTATAAATTATATTGATATCATGTTTAAATGTGCCGAGATACCACGATAGGTATATGTTTAGCGTGTCAAAAATACCTCTTAAAATAGTGCTGTTTGCATTTGCGTCTAAACAGACGATTATAATAGAAAACAATGTTTGGAATTTTATTTAACTTAACTAATTCTACAAAAAAGTCGGCTATAAGTACCATATCTCTTTCTTTTAAATTTTAGTAATATTGCTTTTATGTTTTAATAAAGTATTTCAGCATGTTCATTTTTGACTAGTTATTTAAATAACAACATATTAATGCTTATCAAAATAAGTTATTTTATGATCACAAGCATATCACAGAAATACTACTAAATTGGCCTTAACAGTATAACAATAATTGGTCATGTAGTTTCAGAGATAATACTGGGTATGCAATGCATGCTGATAATTGCAAATGTAGCAAATGTTTTTATTACATATCAGAATCAGAAAAAAACACTTCAATTAATTAATCGAATGAAAAAAAAACTTTTTTCATTGTTGACGCACGTGTTTCCATGGCAACCATTTAATCATCTGGTTTTTCGGTGATTATTCCTCGATGGTGCATCCGATTTCGAAAATCGTTTTTCCGAACCCACCAGCTGCATGTCTTGCACGCGCGTGCCAATTTTGGAATTTCTAGCTAAATGTTAAATCATCGATGTCCAGGACATTTTCGGTGATTATTCCTCCGTGGTCAGCTCTATTTTCATGATTTCAGATATATGCACTCCCGGGCATGATGTCGACCAGCATGCCAAATTTGGTCAAAACCGGTCGAGCCGTTTCGAAGAAGTAGACGCACAAACGATTTACACTTGTCGCCTAAGATTGTCATGCGTGCAAGACAATAAAATACAAATTGCTGCATGCCGCTCTAGAACAAAATAACGCTCTGTGCGTTTCATGCATTTATCGGCAAATTGTTGTTTTATTTCCATCTCATCTCCCCGTATCTTTTAAACGACTGAACCGATTTTCATCACACAGCTAAGAACACTCCCGACTAATTCACCTTACAAAAAAAAACAAAGTCCAAATCATCTTCCATCCAGATCATCCTTTCGGGAGCTACGATGCCACAGACACACACACATAAACACAGACACGTCAAATTTCCGTCGTTTTTGCGTCGAGGGTTAAAAAATTGTTCTACAAAATGTAAGTTATTAGAAAGTTTTTAACTCGACTGTACTAAATCTAATGTTATGTAAAAGTTTACAATTAAATTTTATGGTTCTCTAGGTCAAAAGTCAAGTGAAAATTTGACTGATATTGGGCACTATTTTAAGCACAATTTTTTAAGCCGTAAATTGTACCTATAGCTGGTTCAGTATTCGCGTAGTGAAGTGAGTATGCTGGGCGTAGAACCTACGCCCAGCATACTCACTGAACGAAGCCTGTAACTCCGGAGTTATGGGAGCACCGTTTTTTCTTTTTGGGCACTATTTGGCACTATTTGGGCACAATTTTTTATATGTATGAATTATGGTTGAAGCGTACACAGATTCCACAAACTGAGGTGAGTATGCTGGGCGAAACCTTCGTCCAGCATACTCATCGAACTATGGCTGTAATTTCTTAAGTATAAGAGTACTATTTTTTTCCTTTTGGCACTAATTAGCACAATATCAGCACAATTTTTTGGCATTCATGAAATATCAGGATTCCATGGTGAGTATGCTGGACGGAGGGACACTGTTGATGGGCAGGTACACCACTTGCAGGCGAGGTTGGCATGGGTCCCGATAATCTTTATCATGGTTTTAACGGGGCTAAGAAGCTCATTTTTCTGTCATGCGCATTTTTTCAGCAGCGTGGATATAATGCGTGTGGATGTCAGTCAACGTCCGTCAAATCAGTTCGCGACTAGCCTGTTACCATAGCAACCGGAGTGCGGGCGGTCCGCGCTACATGAAACGCTTTCCATAATTGTATGAAATTGACATCTACACGCATTGCGGATGAAAAAACGCTCAACCTGACAGGAAAAGCGCTCTAAACCCGCTAGGAAACTGTATACAGGCAGTTTTAGAGCGATATAATGCTCAGTCGACTCCAGAAAGCCCCTTGAGTTTTGAATTAACTTCGCTTATTACACGGCAATATAAACAAAAACTTTTACTCATTACAATTTACACAAAACCTTATCCAAATACCGAATATTAATATATTTTTCTTGTTTCAGATATGTAATACTTTGGATTAGGAGTTAAGAAAAAGGTAAAGTGACTCTATTTTTTACTATTTTGCACTTCATTAAAATATCTATTAACATTACTTTGTAGGTACTACTATTTAATCGGTGATATTACTATAAAAATATTTCTATTATTTCTTTAATCGATAACTTAAAAAATAAAAGTTACAACATTGTGTACCTACAGAAACATTACCTAGCCGTGCTGCTACAAGTACCGGTTTCTACAAATACAAATATATTTATTCGCAGAAACGTTACATGAGGTGTTGGTAATTATATTTATGTTACACATATTTCGTCAATTAACTATGACATGCAAATATTAAATCTATAAAACTAGCTATTAAATTGTAAAAATTATTATGAATTAATGTCATGGAGTGTCAATCAAATTTACACATTACAAAAAAAAATTCAAATCATGCGTTCCATTATAGCCATGACTTTAGATGGTTTTTAAACTTTTGTAATGGTAGGTCTATAATATAGAGGGAATTAAAAAAAAATGCACATCGCGTAAAAAGAAAGTGGCATCGCTGCTGCACAGGTTGTGGGCGAGCCCCAACAGCATACTGAGAGTGTTTGCTGGTAGGTTGGATGGAGCAGGGAGCAGTCTTTGTTCCGTTCACTAAGTTGCACGTGGAGCACAGGACCTAGTGAATTAATTAAAATAGTGAATTAAAAATTAATATTAGGTATAAAAGTATCAATCCTAATATGGGATCCCATATTCGGGAAGGATGTTTGTATTCAATTAAGACTAATTAAAAGTTAACGATTGAACAGATGTGACTAAAAAATTGCACATAGAAGGAACCGAAAGAACATTACAATTTCATGAACCGACGCAGAACACGTTTTAACCCGGTGATGTGTTTCTGTGGCAATTCGGAACGAGAAAGATATTCCATGGAATGTCATTTTAAAAACTATTTATACTACCGATTGATGGCACTTGATGGAATTTACTCCAAATATGTCATAATAGAAACTTTTTGGATTTAACATATTCGGATTTGTAACTTTTAATAAAAGTTATGTAGCTTAAAATAATGATTTGATATGACAGATTTTAGACGTCAAGACAAAAAGGCTTCCAGAAGTCACGTGAGAAATATATATGAAAAAAAATTGTAGCATTGTGTTAATAGCCTGAGAATTAAAAATATAACTAGTTATGTACAGGAAGTTTTTTTTTATCATAACAATTAGGTATTTAATTTATTTACTAAATTACTGATTAAATTAAAAAAATATATTTATAAAATAATTAAAAAGTTAATTATTAGCACCCGTACTCGTATGTGAGTGTATAAGCACTGCCGGTTTATAAAATGTAGCTCATTTTGGCAGTTAAATAAATTATACAGTAATTATACTTTTTCAGCCAATTATAAATCAGAATTTTGATGAAAATAATTAAGAAACTGATTTATTTTAATTAATTTTAATCATTGTATTAATGAGTAGGTACCCCGTACATTATGCCGCTCATAATAAAATTTTATTTGTCTTTTAATGCCTTTGAAACGTATATTGTCAAGTTAATTTCCTTTCTACAGTTTTATTTAATACTGTATATTGCTATTGCTTGTTCGGTTCTGTAACGCCTTTCAATATTCAATCTCGTTGCATTATTTTGCTATCTAGGATTGATCCGATTGATCATCATCCACCAAGCATTTTCCCAATGCAGTTGGGATCGACTTTCCAGTCTAACTGCGATTTGGCGGAACTTCAATATTTCATGTGAAGCGACTGCCATCTGACCTGCACAACCCATGAGCGATATTGAAGTTCTGTATTTAGACCAACTACCTAAACGACTGCAAGACAAACGACTGCCATAGATGTTTGTATGACAACCGTACTGTATGATAACGTGCTCTCCGACGTATGGCTATCTAGGATTGATAACTCAATGAATTCCTGATTTGTCAGTGAAATATCTTGACGGAATTATCAATCCCAGTTAGCTAAATATGATTGAATATTGAAATTAGCAGTTAGTCGGTAGTGCGTTTGATAGAGCTGCCGAAATCGTAGATTCGATCGGTACATTGTAATAAACCTTTGTATGAATAGCAATATTATGTTGATCGAGTTATTAATTAGCTCTGGGTAGTTAATCCAAGCTTACTATCACGAAATAAAGGCCAACACCACCGGGCTTTAAGTAGAAATAGGTACTACAACAATATATTATCATTATTATTACAAGTTTAAGAACTACATCATAATATTCAGAACATTTTCTATACGGACCGTCCCTCGCGTAGGTAGGTTCAGATTCGAACGATAATTTCGCGAAGCTATTGGTAACTTTTATTACAACGAAGGTTGAACCGACAATATCTATAAATCTTACGAAAAACTGTTTAAACTAACTTACAAAATTCATTCTATAACGTTTAACATTACCATACATTAACCTCGTCATATTATAATCGAATAAACGGGAAGTTTAAGCAAATAACGGCTATAACCTGAAAATAGTAGTTGAAGCATTTTCACTTTTGAATCTCTCTATTTCTTATTTTAATTCTTCATTTTGTATGGTGTAAGGATTCAAATTTAACGATTTGCTGTTTTTATGAAACGACAAAAAGTACACCAGTGCCTTGATTAAAAAAAATCTTGTGACTAATATTTTTGGGGAATTCATGAAAGGGAATTTCCATACATTTCTGTAGTGACTAAGATTAGATTTATTGATTATTTCTTCACGGAACTCAGCAAGCGTCTGAGGGAGGAGACTGGTGATCCCCGCGCAGGCAGCTTTCTCGCGCAAAGATTCTCATTGGTAAATTTGGCAATATATCGCGGGAACGTAGGTGCTGCCGTGGCATAGGCCGCAGATTTTAACAAAAGCGCGGGAATGCTGTCTGTGCCTACAACTGCCTAGAACACGCTGTTTTACATATATTTATTTTACGGTTTTAGTTTTAGTTAGTATATGGTTTGCAGTTTATATTTAAGCTTCTCGTAATTATATTTTCCTGTTTCTTGTAAATATTCTGAAATAAATATAACCAATAGATTTATTTAATTTTACTTCTACTACTTCTAACATAAAACTAGTTCGCTGTATAATATCTTAGTTTATAAGAGAATGATCGCACGTCGAATTTAAAAGCAAATTAGCGATGTGGAAAATTAAAAACGTACATTCAATGAAGTTTTTTTATTTATCTTTTTCAAGTATATTTTGTTCATAACCACGTTTTATCGGAAACTATTATCCCACCTCTAATTATGGGCGGTAATGTGATTGGGAATAATTGTGGTATTTTCTCACATATCAAAAACTGTCGATTAAATGCTAATTTAATTTATTTTAATTTTTATTAATAATTTTTTTGTTTTTTTTTATAAATACTTGAAATTGTAAGCATAAATGAAATCTACTCGTATTACTTTACTGCTTGTAGGGTAAAATATTTCCCAAAAAAAAAGGCTGGGCACTAATAGACTATTGCAGCCATTAAAATAAATAGAATAGATAAATTTGTAAAAAGGAAATACGTAGGTCACACTATAAGTTTTGCGTAACTTATTACTTAACTTATTAACTTATAATGTTAAAACCAAAATATTATGTTTGTTGCTTTTCAAAATTCTCTCCTTTACATTTTAAACAGTTTTTCATGCGATCGTACCAAAAACAGGAGGACCACAGATCTGAAAGCATGTTTTCTACGTGCTGATTGAACGTTATCACTGCCTCGTCGGAGTTGGTAAAAGTGAAACCTATCATCAAATCTTTGATTTTGGGGAAAATACAGAAATCACAGGGTCGGGGCTATGCGCAGGATGGGTGACGAGTTGTACTTTTTCGGAAGCTAAAAATGACTTTATTTTGTTGGCCGTGTGTGAAGAAGCGTTGTCATGATACATCATGCACACCAAAAGCTGCGTTCTCCTACAGGAGAACGCAGCTTTTGGGTCGTCTTTCGCGAACTTTTTCTAACACCCTGGGTAAACGAATGGTAGAATACCACTCGGGATTAACACTCTTTTGATCTTCAAGTGGAATTGTACAGATGGAACCCGTAGCTGAGAAAAAAAAATAGTCTGAGAATTGTCTCATAGGTAATCCGCGGGTTTCTTCAATTAACCACTTAACAGTAGCCACATTATTTTCGTTGACGGCAGTTGAATGCCGCCCTTCACGAAATTCGTCATGTAAAGAAACTCGACCTCTCTCAAGTTCAGCAAACCATCGCCTCACGGTGCTCAAACAAGGTGCTTCTCTCACAAAAGCATTTTGAAGACGAGCGGCACAGTCTTGCGGAGAGAGAGAACTTTTAAAATTATAAAAAATCGTCGCTCTAAAAACTTTTCGACTTAATTCCATTTTCGTTGCATACGTAGCAAAACTTTGATATGTGATAAAAAACAATTGAAAAATGATTTCCCGCCAATTGTTTTTTTTTTAATACTAAAAAGGTTGCAACGTTTAAAATAATATAACATTTGAAATTCAAATAGTTCCGATTAGCTAGAAGTGCAAAACTTTTAGTGTGCCCTATGTATAAAGATTTTTTTAGTGTCAATTCCGTAAACTTAATACATACTCCGTAGTTTAGTGTAATAACAGCGACATTATTTTTCAAGCTAACTTCACTTCATTTAATATCTTAATCTATATTAACTAGTATCATAATAATGTGTAGGTTATCAAATGCAAAATAAATGTGTATGGGTAATCTCCGGATCTACTGAACCGATTTTAAAAATTCTTTCAGAATTACTCTGAGTGCTATAGATTATAAATTATATTGATATCATGTTTAAATGTGCCGAGATACCACGATAGGTATATGTTTAGCGTGTCAAAAATACCTCTTAAAATAGTGCTGTTTGCATTTGCGTCTAAACAGACGATTATAATAGAAAACAATGTTTGGAATTTTATTTAACTTAACTAATTCTACAAAAAAGTCGGCTATAAGTACCATATCTCTTTCTTTTAAATTTTAGTAATATTGCTTTTATGTTTTAATAAAGTATTTCAGCATGTTCATTTTTGACTAGTTATTTAAATAACAACATATTAATGCTTATCAAAATAAGTTATTTTATGATCACAAGCATATCACAGAAATACTACTAAATTGGCCTTAACAGTATAACAATAATTGGTCATGTAGTTTCAGAGATAATACTGGGTATGCAATGCATGCTGATAATTGCAAATGTAGCAAATGTTTTTATTACATATCAGAATCAGAAAAAAACACTTCAATTAATTAATCGAATGAAAAAAAAACTTTTTTCATTGTTGACGCACGTGTTTCCATGGCAACCATTTAATCATCTGGTTTTTCGGTGATTATTCCTCGATGGTGCATCCGATTTCGAAAATCGTTTTTCCGAACCCACCAGCTGCATGTCTTGCACGCGCGTGCCAATTTTGGAATTTCTAGCTAAATGTTAAATCATCGATGTCCAGGACATTTTCGGTGATTATTCCTCCGTGGTCAGCTCTATTTTCATGATTTCAGATATATGCACTCCCGGGCATGATGTCGACCAGCATGCCAAATTTGGTCAAAACCGGTCGAGCCGTTTCGAAGAAGTAGACGCACAAACGATTTACACTTGTCGCCTAAGATTGTCATGCGTGCAAGACAATAAAATACAAATTGCTGCATGCCGCTCTAGAACAAAATAACGCTCTGTGCGTTTCATGCATTTATCGGCAAATTGTTGTTTTATTTCCATCTCATCTCCCCGTATCTTTTAAACGACTGAACCGATTTTCATCACACAGCTAAGAACACTCCCGACTAATTCACCTTACAAAAAAAAACAAAGTCCAAATCATCTTCCATCCAGATCATCCTTTCGGGAGCTACGATGCCACAGACACACACACATAAACACAGACACGTCAAATTTCCGTCGTTTTTGCGTCGAGGGTTAAAAAATTGTTCTACAAAATGTAAGTTATTAGAAAGTTTTTAACTCGACTGTACTAAATCTAATGTTATGTAAAAGTTTACAATTAAATTTTATGGTTCTCTAGGTCAAAAGTCAAGTGAAAATTTGACTGATATTGGGCACTATTTTAAGCACAATTTTTTAAGCCGTAAATTGTACCTATAGCTGGTTCAGTATTCGCGTAGTGAAGTGAGTATGCTGGGCGTAGAACCTACGCCCAGCATACTCACTGAACGAAGCCTGTAACTCCGGAGTTATGGGAGCACCGTTTTTTCTTTTTGGGCACTATTTGGCACTATTTGGGCACAATTTTTTATATGTATGAATTATGGTTGAAGCGTACACAGATTCCACAAACTGAGGTGAGTATGCTGGGCGAAACCTTCGTCCAGCATACTCATCGAACTATGGCTGTAATTTCTTAAGTATAAGAGTACTATTTTTTTCCTTTTGGCACTAATTAGCACAATATCAGCACAATTTTTTGGCATTCATGAAATATCAGGATTCCATGGTGAGTATGCTGGACGGAGGGACACTGTTGATGGGCAGGTACACCACTTGCAGGCGAGGTTGGCATGGGTCCCGATAATCTTTATCATGGTTTTAACGGGGCTAAGAAGCTCATTTTTCTGTCATGCGCATTTTTTCAGCAGCGTGGATATAATGCGTGTGGATGTCAGTCAACGTCCGTCAAATCAGTTCGCGACTAGCCTGTTACCATAGCAACCGGAGTGCGGGCGGTCCGCGCTACATGAAACGCTTTCCATAATTGTATGAAATTGACATCTACACGCATTGCGGATGAAAAAACGCTCAACCTGACAGGAAAAGCGCTCTAAACCCGCTAGGAAACTGTATACAGGCAGTTTTAGAGCGATATAATGCTCAGTCGACTCCAGAAAGCCCCTTGAGTTTTGAATTAACTTCGCTTATTACACGGCAATATAAACAAAAACTTTTACTCATTACAATTTACACAAAACCTTATCCAAATACCGAATATTAATATATTTTTCTTGTTTCAGATATGTAATACTTTGGATTAGGAGTTAAGAAAAAGGTAAAGTGACTCTATTTTTTACTATTTTGCACTTCATTAAAATATCTATTAACATTACTTTGTAGGTACTACTATTTAATCGGTGATATTACTATAAAAATATTTCTATTATTTCTTTAATCGATAACTTAAAAAATAAAAGTTACAACATTGTGTACCTACAGAAACATTACCTAGCCGTGCTGCTACAAGTACCGGTTTCTACAAATACAAATATATTTATTCGCAGAAACGTTACATGAGGTGTTGGTAATTATATTTATGTTACACATATTTCGTCAATTAACTATGACATGCAAATATTAAATCTATAAAACTAGCTATTAAATTGTAAAAATTATTATGAATTAATGTCATGGAGTGTCAATCAAATTTACACATTACAAAAAAAAATTCAAATCATGCGTTCCATTATAGCCATGACTTTAGATGGTTTTTAAACTTTTGTAATGGTAGGTCTATAATATAGAGGGAATTAAAAAAAAATGCACATCGCGTAAAAAGAAAGTGGCATCGCTGCTGCACAGGTTGTGGGCGAGCCCCAACAGCATACTGAGAGTGTTTGCTGGTAGGTTGGATGGAGCAGGGAGCAGTCTTTGTTCCGTTCACTAAGTTGCACGTGGAGCACAGGACCTAGTGAATTAATTAAAATAGTGAATTAAAAATTAATATTAGGTATAAAAGTATCAATCCTAATATGGGATCCCATATTCGGGAAGGATGTTTGTATTCAATTAAGACTAATTAAAAGTTAACGATTGAACAGATGTGACTAAAAAATTGCACATAGAAGGAACCGAAAGAACATTACAATTTCATGAACCGACGCAGAACACGTTTTAACCCGGTGATGTGTTTCTGTGGCAATTCGGAACGAGAAAGATATTCCATGGAATGTCATTTTAAAAACTATTTATACTACCGATTGATGGCACTTGATGGAATTTACTCCAAATATGTCATAATAGAAACTTTTTGGATTTAACATATTCGGATTTGTAACTTTTAATAAAAGTTATGTAGCTTAAAATAATGATTTGATATGACAGATTTTAGACGTCAAGACAAAAAGGCTTCCAGAAGTCACGTGAGAAATATATATGAAAAAAAATTGTAGCATTGTGTTAATAGCCTGAGAATTAAAAATATAACTAGTTATGTACAGGAAGTTTTTTTTTATCATAACAATTAGGTATTTAATTTATTTACTAAATTACTGATTAAATTAAAAAAATATATTTATAAAATAATTAAAAAGTTAATTATTAGCACCCGTACTCGTATGTGAGTGTATAAGCACTGCCGGTTTATAAAATGTAGCTCATTTTGGCAGTTAAATAAATTATACAGTAATTATACTTTTTCAGCCAATTATAAATCAGAATTTTGATGAAAATAATTAAGAAACTGATTTATTTTAATTAATTTTAATCATTGTATTAATGAGTAGGTACCCCGTACATTATGCCGCTCATAATAAAATTTTATTTGTCTTTTAATGCCTTTGAAACGTATATTGTCAAGTTAATTTCCTTTCTACAGTTTTATTTAATACTGTATATTGCTATTGCTTGTTCGGTTCTGTAACGCCTTTCAATATTCAATCTCGTTGCATTATTTTGCTATCTAGGATTGATCCGATTGATCATCATCCACCAAGCATTTTCCCAATGCAGTTGGGATCGACTTTCCAGTCTAACTGCGATTTGGCGGAACTTCAATATTTCATGTGAAGCGACTGCCATCTGACCTGCACAACCCATGAGCGATATTGAAGTTCTGTATTTAGACCAACTACCTAAACGACTGCAAGACAAACGACTGCCATAGATGTTTGTATGACAACCGTACTGTATGATAACGTGCTCTCCGACGTATGGCTATCTAGGATTGATAACTCAATGAATTCCTGATTTGTCAGTGAAATATCTTGACGGAATTATCAATCCCAGTTAGCTAAATATGATTGAATATTGAAATTAGCAGTTAGTCGGTAGTGCGTTTGATAGAGCTGCCGAAATCGTAGATTCGATCGGTACATTGTAATAAACCTTTGTATGAATAGCAATATTATGTTGATCGAGTTATTAATTAGCTCTGGGTAGTTAATCCAAGCTTACTATCACGAAATAAAGGCCAACACCACCGGGCTTTAAGTAGAAATAGGTACTACAACAATATATTATCATTATTATTACAAGTTTAAGAACTACATCATAATATTCAGAACATTTTCTATACGGACCGTCCCTCGCGTAGGTAGGTTCAGATTCGAACGATAATTTCGCGAAGCTATTGGTAACTTTTATTACAACGAAGGTTGAACCGACAATATCTATAAATCTTACGAAAAACTGTTTAAACTAACTTACAAAATTCATTCTATAACGTTTAACATTACCATACATTAACCTCGTCATATTATAATCGAATAAACGGGAAGTTTAAGCAAATAACGGCTATAACCTGAAAATAGTAGTTGAAGCATTTTCACTTTTGAATCTCTCTATTTCTTATTTTAATTCTTCATTTTGTATGGTGTAAGGATTCAAATTTAACGATTTGCTGTTTTTATGAAACGACAAAAAGTACACCAGTGCCTTGATTAAAAAAAATCTTGTGACTAATATTTTTGGGGAATTCATGAAAGGGAATTTCCATACATTTCTGTAGTGACTAAGATTAGATTTATTGATTATTTCTTCACGGAACTCAGCAAGCGTCTGAGGGAGGAGACTGGTGATCCCCGCGCAGGCAGCTTTCTCGCGCAAAGATTCTCATTGGTAAATTTGGCAATATATCGCGGGAACGTAGGTGCTGCCGTGGCATAGGCCGCAGATTTTAACAAAAGCGCGGGAATGCTGTCTGTGCCTACAACTGCCTAGAACACGCTGTTTTACATATATTTATTTTACGGTTTTAGTTTTAGTTAGTATATGGTTTGCAGTTTATATTTAAGCTTCTCGTAATTATATTTTCCTGTTTCTTGTAAATATTCTGAAATAAATATAACCAATAGATTTATTTAATTTTACTTCTACTACTTCTAACATAAAACTAGTTCGCTGTATAATATCTTAGTTTATAAGAGAATGATCGCACGTCGAATTTAAAAGCAAATTAGCGATGTGGAAAATTAAAAACGTACATTCAATGAAGTTTTTTTATTTATCTTTTTCAAGTATATTTTGTTCATAACCACGTTTTATCGGAAACTATTATCTACACTAATATTATTACTACTACATTGTAGTGGATAGATTTAAACGTCAATGATTCCAAGATATATTAAGTATGATTAATCTATACTTAATATTATAAAGCAGAAGAGTTTGTTTGTTTGAACCAAAAAAAGATTTTTTCAAATCGAACAAGTACTTCCTGAGATTAGCGCATCTCAGGAAGTACTTGTCCGATTTGAAAAAATCTTTTTTTGTTGAAAAGTGTATTTATCGAGGACTGCTACTAGAGGCGCTACGATAAATAGGAAATATGTTTCAACAACGGGGAAAAAATATTTCTTTTAAGAACTTCCGTTGCGTCCGCTGGCCAAACGGTTTATGTTGTCCATCACGTAAACATCACACAGTAAACAACTGTTATTTTCTGTCCTCATATTTTTATTGAGTTATTGTGTTCAAAGTAGTCGTGTAATTCTTATTTGGTGATAATTTGATAGTCAAAGTGGTTTACCACCAAAATGTGCAGTGGATTATCCACAGAAAAGTGATAAACATTAACTTTTTAACTAATTCCTTTCATAACTTATTTGGTGTACACCGACATTAAACTAAAAGTTGTACAACGTTGTGTGACGCGTAAGCGACGCTCCTAGCACGGCGCTTACGACGTTTATCTCGCGAACACGAGCAGCGAGAAATCATAGAATTTAACGCATTTGACCTTGTTTACATGTATTGTGTGACGAACATTATGCATCTTGAAGCAACATAGGCACAGTGGTACGAGTAATAACGGTATACTAATACAATATTATTGTTTGGCAAGTGCCAGAACATAGCTAGAAATTTTCATGCGATCTTGAACTGTGAAAGCGACTAACCTCGAAGTGTAAGTTTAATAATGAGTAAATTAACTGACTCAACGATTACCTGGGGATGTTGTGCACAGGCGGCCACCGACGAACCACATTTAAAATGTACTGTGTGCAATTATATGTTTCATTACATATGTCTGTCCCTTGCTGAAGAATCTACTGCGACAAAAAAGTGGAAATGCCCCTCATGCATGCCTAAGTCGTGTAAAGAGGACCACACTCCAGTGCGTAACGCTTCCACATCAACAACAAGAAGCAGTAAAAGGGCAGCCCTTCAGTCCCCGCTGCAGGTGAGCCCTGATAAAAAATTTGATGAGTCACTTATGCGCAAAACTATGGAGGAGGTTATGACTAACGAATTACAAAAAATGATTGGTCAACTAAACACCACGATTACAAACTCGATCAATAGGGAGATGAAACCGGTCAGGGAGGAAATATTGCAAATCAGTGAATCCTTAAATTTCTTGAACGGTAGCTATGAACAAATTGTCAAGGAACACGAGGCATCAAAGAAGCATATAAAAGACCTCTTACAAGAAAATCATACCTTGAAAGTAACTGTTGCTGATCTCACAGCCCGCACATATCAGTTAGAACAACAAACTAGATCTTGCAACGTAGAATTACAATGCGTGCCCGAAAGAAAAAATGAAAATCTACATCAGATTGTGGCACAGTTGGGTGATGTGGTCGGCTTCGGCATCAAAAGTGAAGACATACATAACTGTACACGTGTGGCCAAGCAGGATCGCACCAGTACTAGACCGCGCTCCATAGTGCTACAGCTAGGCTCACCTAGAATCCGTGACCAGTTTCTAACAGCAGCCGTTACCTACAATAGAACAAACCCAAATAATAGACTGAATAGTGCGCTGATTGGTTTTTCCGGTACCAAGAATCCTATTTATGTGATAGAACACCTGTCTCCCGCTAACAAATCTCTTCACGCGGCCGCGAGGCTAAAGGCTAAAGAAAAAGGATATAAATATATCTGGGTTAGGAACGGTAGGGTTTTTCTCAGGAAGGCTGATGACGCTGAATACATTTTAGTCAAGAATACTGGTACTTTGGATAAATTGACCTAAATTAGTGCTTTATTTTTAGTTATCTTTTTTTTTTATTTTATTGTTACTTTTTATTATTAAGTTTTTTTTCTTTTTTTTTTAAATATTGTATTGGTTAATAATTTTTAAAATTCGATCAACTAAGAATTTACTATCAAAATACTCGTGGTTTGCGAACCAAATCTCACGGGTTTTATAACCAGGTGTGTGGTGAAGACTATGATATAGTGGTACTTACAGAGACATGGTTGAATGGAGGTGTCCTAAGTAGTGAGCTTTTTGACGACAGATACAAGTTTTACAGACGAGATCGGGAAGACACAGGTTTTCATAGCTCGTTGGAGGGGGGAGGGTCATTAGTCGCCGTGAAAAAAAATATAAAATCAGAGCGCGTCTCCGGTTGGGATAGTCAGTGTGAGGATATTTGGGTTACCTTAGATGTGCCTACAACTCGATCTGTGCGTCGATTGGCTCTCTGCGCGGTGTATTTACCGTCACCCTTACAGAGTACAATGTTGAAACATTTCCTAGATAATTGTAACGCTATTAAAGAACGAACGGGAATGTCTACTTGTATAATTGGCGACTTTAATTTGAAAGAACTGGATTGGAATGTGATGGATGACAAGGGTAATGGTTATCTTGTACCAAGTAAAGGACAACCACTCATTGACTTCTTAAGTCTAAATGGTCTCATGCAACATAATCGTATAGTGAATTGTCAGGGACGCATTCTGGATCTTGTTTTAACAAATACACTACCAACTTCTGTCTCAGAGACGTTGGCTCCTCTGAGCGTTAAAGTAGATAAACTGCATCCTCCCTTGGAAATTAGCATCCCAGTAGTTCATGAAGTTAAACTTGAGTATAATAATAATATTAGTACTTATAATTATTACAAAGCAGACTATGATCTGATTCGCAAACATTTATCACAATTGAACTGGACAGAGATTTTTAACTCTACGGCTGACGTGGACGAAATGGTCAATATGTTTTATAATATTATCAGAAAGGCCATTGAATCATTTGTACCAAGACATGTGCAAAAGCGTAGTCATTACCCTCCATGGTTCAGCCGTCCCTTGATTAAGACGTTGAAAGAGAAGTATAAACTGAGATGTCGAGTAAAAAAATATGGAAACCCCCGTGACGAGCTGGAACTTAAAATCGTCAGTAAGAGATGTTCTTCTCTTATTAACTCTTGTCACTCTCAGTATATTGAAAGGTTAGAGGAAAACATTTCAAAAAATGTAAAGCATTTTTGGTCTTACGTAAAATCAAAACGAGGTAGCTCAGGTTCTTACCCAATATCAATAACAAATGGTCACGACACAGCTTCGGATGGGACAAGTATATGTGAAATGTTCGCGACATATTTTTCATCGGTTTATACTACCCCGAATTGCACGGGCGTAGTTAAAACGTCTAGTTACTTGGCAAATATGAACAATTTAAGTTTAGAATTGACACGCCCCGTAATACAGCATGACAGTTTATTAGCAAAATTAAAAAGTCTGGACTGTGGAAAAGGCGTGGGCCCAGATGGCATTCCACCCATTTTTATCGTGACATGCGCTAATTATCTAGTTACACCCCTCTTGATAATTTTTAACAAATCACTGTCCACAGGAATGTTTCCCCAAGAGTGGAAGAAAGCTAAAATAGTTCCCATACATAAATCAGATAAGGACGATGTTGTGTCTAATTACCGCCCTATCTCGATATTGTCTACATTTGCTAAAGTCTTCGAATCTCAAGTGTGTCCGTTTATAAGTAGACATTTCAATCGGTACATTAGTGCCAGCCAGCATGGTTTTGTAACCTCAAGATCTACTAGCACAAACTTAGCTGCATTTTCAGAGACACTAGTGGAAGCTATGGACTCCGGAAAACAATTCCACGTAATATACAGCGATTTTAGTAAGGCATTCGACAGGGTCCCACATGAATTTCTCATTCAAAAATTATCTATCTCTATATAAATTACAGTCCTATTTACTGGATCGTACTTTCTCGGTAGTCATTAACGGCTTTGAGTCCAGTACTCGAACAGTTACATCCGGTGTACCTCAAGGTTCGCATATCGGCCCAATATTATTCAATGTCTTCGTAAATGACCTTCCAAACTGTTTTCGTTATTGTAGAAACTATATGTATGCAGATGATTTAAAGTTTGGTAGAATTGTAGAAACCTGGGACGACGCCCGCTTACTCCAAGGTGACATAAACAAATTGCTCGAATGGTGCGATCAAAATGAAATGCAACTTAACACTAAAAAGTGCTTTCATATTAAATTCTCTAGAAAGTTCCGTCTCTTGGATTGTGACTATTATATAGGCAATGAAAAGATTCAAGAGGTTGATCATATAAAGGATCTGGGCGTAATCTTAGATCGGAAGTTAACATTTGTTCCTCAAATAGAAAGTGTCATCAAGCGTGCATATAGAATGTTGGGATTCATTATACGCAACGTAAAGGCATTTCGAAATAGTAAACCCAAAATAATATTGTATAATAGTCTGGTCCGTAGCATCTTGGAATACTGTAGTGTAGTCTGGAGACCACATTTTGCTGTTCATGCAATACGTCTGGAACGAGTGCAAAAGAGATTTTTGTGGCACTTATCCCGTAACAATCCACGTTTAATAAAGAAAGGAACTAGTTATCAATTTAAGCTGAAACATTTCAGAATGATCTCTTTATCCCATCGCATGGAGCTTCATGATAACATCTTCACGTACAAAATTTTACATAATAGTTTTAGCTGCCCACAATTGTTAGGTAGATTTAATATTCGTGTTCCGGCTAGATGCCCTCGTCATTGCATCACACCGTTCCACCCCCCTCTGCGTAGGACGGCTTACGGGGCTAATTCACCGATTCCGAGACTCTCAAAGTTGGCCAATGAGTCAAGCGATCTCGTGGATATCCACGCAGATTCGCTGATCCGTTTTCGTTGCGCTCTAATGAGACATTATAATGATCAGTAACCACCATTTCACATTTATATTCGTTGTTATATATTACCTTTGTTTGTTTGTATATCACTCCCTACTATTCTGTTTTTTCTTTCTTTTTTTTTTTTGTGTATGCTAGTTCTGTAGTAGCATTATAGCTTATCGGTTGTCATCACTCACTGCAGCTGTTAAGACAGACATGTTTAGAGTTAGGTTCCTACCTACGTTAAGTTAAGAAGATAAGTGTGGTGGTATTGTATAACATGCTGTATTTACCTATAATTATTTGTTACATTTAGTTACAACTTATTTACATGTATTTGTTACCCATGTAAGAGTGTATACAAATGTTGGTGAATCATAATAAATAAATAAATAAATGTTGAAATTTTGTACTAAAGAATTGTTCCTCCTTAAAAGTTCTAAATAAAAGCGGCGCGGTAGCATATATCTATCTTTTAAGGTTAACTCACTATAACATATTTTATGGAAATGAAATTCATTCTAAAATAATTATTTGCGAAGCTAGATGTTATTACGAGTGACGCGACGGGAACAATAATTACAAGCGACAAAAGAAAGAATCCAAATTTATCACGCAGGCGACCGCTAGTAAAATAAAAAACTCTGAAAAAAAGGTAAATAAATAATATCTTTGTACCTAAGTACTTCTATTGTAATCAAATTGTTGGTCAAGACATGACTTACAATTTACACGTGGTCGTATTAAATACAAGGGGCGAAACAGTTGCTCTGGATGGGGGTCCCTCCTCTCCAGCGATTCGGAGGAGGAGGTGCCGGTAAAGACGCGCACGCGTCGCGGCGCCTACCGTATGCGCCCGCCAACACCACCCCCGTCATCTGTGCCGTCCCTGCGCAGTCGCAGGGATATCGGTGTGCCGCCCGCGCGGGAGATAATGAGTATTCTCTCCCGCATGAACGCGGCCATGCGGGGGAGTAAAAACATGTCGGGGAGGAAGAAGATTGTGGCTTCACTGGTGGATGAAGCCCAATCCTCCCTCGACAAGCTCCTCGAGCGGAGCGTCACAAAGGAGGAGGCGAAGCTCCGCAAGCAGGTTGCGAGCCTGGAGGTGGAGCTCACTGCCTCCCGAAAGGAGATGGAAGATCTCCGTCGGGAGGTCGCTGAGCTGACCAAAGCGGTCAAGGCACCTCCAGGTCCCATGCCGCCTCCTCCTCTGACGGCTGGACCAGCGCCGAAGACGGCGCCTAGGACCGCGCCCACCATGGCGCCCGGCTCGCCGCCGAAGCCTGTACCGACTACGGTGCAGGTCCTGACGGCGATCGAGAGGCGCCTCGCGGTCCTGGAGGACCGGGCGTACCGCCCTCCACTAGCGCGTCCCGCGTTTTCATACGCGGTGGCTGTTGGCGGTGCTCCCGCTCCGGGTCCAAGCGGCACACCCGCTGTCCGCCGCCCCGCTCCGCCCCCGTCCGCTTCGGTGAGCCGGATGCCGGCCGAGACCGCGGCCCAGGCGCGGAAGGCCAAGGGGCGCGGTAAGAAGAGTGAGTACCCCTGCCGCCTCGTCTTCCTCTAACGTCGCTCCCGTTGCTTCCTTACATCCTTCCAGAGGGGAGGAATGGGAAGTAGTGGGAGCCAAGAAGAGGAAGACGAAGGCTGCCAAGAAAGCGGCCAAAGCCGCCGCGGCGAATGCGCCGAAGAGGCCCCGCCCTCCTCGCTCCACCGCCGTCGTCCTGACGGTGACGACGGTAGGTGTGGAGAAAGGGGTGGGGTACGCCGACGTACTGAGGACCGTGAAGTCCTCAGTCAACCTCTCGGCCCTCGACATACAAGGGGGGCTCCGGTGCAAGACGACACGCACCGGGGCTCGCCTCCTCGAGGTCTCCGGCGCCTCCAGCGGCCCTAAAGCTGACGCCCTAGCGGCTCAGCTTAGGGTCGCGCTGGACGAAGAAGCCGTCCGTGTCACCAGACCCACCAAATGCGCTGCATTGCGCATCACGGGTCTGGATGACGCGGCCACGACGGAGGAAGTTGTCTCCGCCGTCGTGGAGGCGGGCGGTTGCCCCCGTGACCAGGTGAAGGCTGGAGATATCTTCTTCGGCTCCACTGGTCACGGGATGACAGTCGTCCAGTGCCCCGTCGCGGCGGCACTGAAAGTGGCGGACGGACGAAGCCTCCTCGTAGGGGGCTTCCTAAAGGCGCAGGTGCACCTCCTTCGTGCCCGGGAAACCAGATGTTTCCGGTGCATGGTGGTGGGGCACGTCGGAGTGCAGTGTACAGCGGAAGTCACCGTGGGCGATCGGTGCTTCCGCTGCAGCCGGCCCGGTCACAAGGCAAGTGCCTGTGACGCCCCGCCTCGCTGCTTTAGATGCGAGGCGGAGGGCAAGACCGCGGATCACCGGGTCGGCAGCACAACCTGCGCCGCCTCGAGGCCAAAACCTCGTCCGTCCGCTGAGAGCGGTGGGGGTGCCGCCCTTGCGCGGCCAGTTGTTTCGCGGCGGGATGCGGTTATGGACGTCAATTAATGTCTGACGCCCGTATCCGTATCCTGCAAGTGAATTTGAAACACTGCCGTGCTGCTCAGGATCTTCTGTACCAGAGCATCCGGCAGTGGTCCATAAACTTGGCCGTGGTCGCCGAGCCGTACTACGTCCACCCGGGAAGCCCGGTGGACGAGGACGGCTCGGCCTGTTGTATTTTTGGGGGGTCCGCCGCAGACAACTCGCGCCTTGCGATCATTGCAAGGGGCCGCGGGTGTGTTGCGGCGGACTATGATGGGTTGGCAGTCGTGGCCACCTACATCTCGCCGAACATTGACCAGTCTCAGTTTGAGCTATGGCTCACTGAGCTCGACGTCGTCTTCGCTGCGTGCCGTCCTCGCCCTGTCCTGCTCCTGGGAGACTTCAACGCCTGGAGTGAGGCGTGGGGCTCCCGGGAATCGATCGTGGACGTAACGTTCGCATCCCCTGACCTCGCCCGCCGTATTACAGGCTGGCGCGTGGAGGAGGGTGAGGAGACGCACTCGGATCATCGGTACATCCGGTTCGATGTCGTCCCCCCACCTGACCTCCCACAGCCGGTGGCAAATCCCCCGGATCCGCGTTGGGCACTTCACCATCTGGATCGGGAGGCTCTCCTGGAGGCATCCATCGTGCAGGCCTGGATTCCGGCGCCGGACCGGCCTGCCGATGTGGATGCCGAGGCGGAGTGGTTCAGGAGAGCCATGTCGCAAATCTGTGATGCGGCGATGCCTAGGGTTACACCCAGACCGGCCAGGAAGCAGGTGTACTGGTGGTCGCCGGAGATTGCAGAGCTGCGCGCAGCATGAATCTCCGCCCGCTGCCGGTACACCAGGTTTCGCCGAAGGCGTCGCCGCCCAGACGACGCGGCAGCCCGAGAGGCGGAGCTTTTTCAGGCATACAGGGAGGCTAAAGGTAATCTCCAGGAGACGATAAAGCGGGCCAAGACGGCGGCCCGCGAGGAGCTCCTGGAGACCCTGCAGCAGAACCCATGGAGGCGCCCGTACCTACAGGTCAGGGAGAAACTCCGACCTAGGGCGCCCCCACTGACCCAGAGTCTCCAGCCGCAGCAGCTGGAGCGGGTCATGGGCTCCCTGTTTCCGACGAGCGCGGAGGAGCACGTCCCTCCGCGCATGGCTCCGTCTCTGCCCGACGCGGATAGCACCAGCGAAGACGACGTACCCGAAGTCAGGGTGGGGGAGCTAGGTGCGGCAGTACTCCGGCTTAAACGCCGGAAAATCACTGCCCCGGACCCGACGGCATTCCTGGCCGTGCATGGGTCCTGGCCCTCGAAGAACTCGGGCCTCGACTGATGGGGCTCTTTAGCGCATGCCTCGAAAGGGGCCAGTTTCCCAAGGTGTGGAGGACGGGGAAACTGGTCCTGATCCGTAAGGCGGGGCGGCCGGTGGACTCACCGTCCGGATACCGGCCGATCGTGTTGCTCGACGAGGTGTGTAAGCTCTTTGAGCGAATTATCGCGGAACGCCTCGTCGAGCATCTCACGAGTGTGGGGCCAGACCTGGCGGATAACCAGTTCGGTTTCCGTCGGGGACGCTCCACCGTGAGCGCGATCATGCGCGTGAAGAGCCTGACGGAGGAAGCAGTCTCGCAGGGCAAGGTGGTGGTGGCGGTGTCTCTTGACATCGCCAACGCGTTCAACACCTTGCCATGGAGCTGCGTTAGGGAGGCGCTCGTGTATCACGAAACGCCTCTCTACCTCCGTCGTATTGTCGGGGCCTATCTCTCGGAGAGGGCCATAGCTTTCCCCAGCTGGCTCGGGCCAGCTCGGCGAGATGTGTCGTGCGGTGTTCCGCAGGGGTCGGTCCTGGGGCCGCTTCTGTGGAACATCGGCTACGACTGGGTGCTGCGGGGTGCGTTGCCTAGGGGTGTCGGCGTAACGTGCTACGCCGACGATACCCTCGTCACGGCGCGGGGTGCAACGTACCAGGAGGCAGCACTCAAGGTCACGACGGGTGTTGCTCGAGTCGTGGGTCGGATACGGCAGCTGGGACTGGAGGTGGCCTTGCACAAGTCCGAGGTTCTGTGTTTTCACAGACCTCGGAACGGTCCACCAGAAGGTTCCAGCATAAATGTGGGAGGCGTTAGCATCGGCATCAAGCCCTCGATGAAGTACCTAGGGATCGTACTTGATAGCCGATGGAACTTCGGACCACATTTCCGAAGTTTGGTCCCCAAGGTGACGCAGGCATCGGTCGCGCTTTCGCGACTGATACCCAACCTAAAGGGACCCAACGCCTCCTGCAGGAGACTGTACCTGGGGATCGTGCGGAGTATGGCCCTATACGGGGCTCCCGTATGGGCGGATAGGTTGGCGGTCAAGGGTAAACAGACCACTTAGAACCTTGGCCGTCAGAACCGTACGGGGGTACCGCACGATCTCCGGAGAGGCTGCATGTCTCCTAGCCGGGACCCCTCCATGGGACCTGGAAGCGAGAGCCCTTGCGTCATTGTTCCAATGGCGCAAGGAGGCGCTGGAGCGGGACCACAGGCCTGCGTCTCGAGAAATCGAGGACCAGCGGTCCCAACTCCGCCAGGATCTCATGGAGTCATGGAGGGTGCGACTTGAGCAACCCAAGGGGGGATCCATCTTCATCGCGGCGGTGAGACCGATCATGGACGATTGGCTGCAGAGGCAGCATGGTGACCTCACGTACCGTGCGACGCAGATCGTTGCCGGGCATGGATGCTTCGGTAGCTATCTGTTTCGCATGCATCGTGAGGTCACACCCCGGTGTCAACACTGCGAGGTTTCCGACGACGACACCGCACTCCACACGTTGGTGGAGTGCTCAGCGTGGGCGAGTCAGCGCCGGGACCTCGTAGTGGGTCTGGGCGTGGATACCCTCTCGCTGGGGACCATGCTTCAAGCCATGGTATCCAGCGGGAGTAGGTGGAACGCGGCCGTGTCCTTCTGCGAGCAAGTCATGCTCGCGAAGGAGGCGGCCGGGAGGGAGAGGGAGCGTACCCTCCCCGCCGAGTTCCGTAGTCGGCGGCCAGGCCGCCCCAGACTACGCGACTACGCCCAAGACTATCGTCCTCCATGATCGGGGCCTGAGGACGGCGGGATCGCCACCCACCGTCCTTACAGAAGCAGACTAGAAGGGTTGCGTGCTGCGGGGCCTTTGCCCCATAGCACGCAACCAGATTCACTCACTGACGCGGGATAAAACCCGACCCCAATGACGCGGGATTCTCGTCCCGACCAAACACCCGCAGAGACCACAGGGGTGGTCAAAGTCCGCCGGGCGCCACTGGACATACCCTCTGCTAGTAACCAGGGACGCCCGGCAACGGACGTTAGAGTGGCCGCGGAATTAAAAAAAAAAAAAAAAGGGGCGAAACAGTTTTGCAGGCGCACGTTTATCTCCACTATACTCGTGAAGGGTGCCGTTTACGAAATTTGAGCCTCCCTTCCTTTCTATTCATCCTTAAATAATGAACTTGACCCAGAGCAGAGGGCGACCGACTGTGTCGTGAAAAAAAGTACACTTGTTCCATAAACAGAAACGAGGGTTAAACTTCATAAAAACTTTTTGGAACAATTGAAACGTGTGTCTTTTGTAATTCAATTTGGTAAAGTAAGTTAAATTAAAAGTTGTCACTTAAAAATATAATTGTACTTACATTTCAAAGGATTCGAATTTCGTATACCTACTCGTAATAGCTGCTTCGGTGGCGTGGTCCGTAGTACATCAGCTTTCGACTCCGGAGTCTCGGGTTTGATTCCCGGGTCGAATCAAATATTTGTGTGATCCACAAATGTTTGTTTCGGAGTTTGGGTGTTTTCTATGTGTATTATGTATGTATTTAGAGGGGCTCGTGGTCTAGTGGTAACCGACAATCTTAACACATTGCAACGGTTAAGCAACATCGACTCAGGCCGGTCTTACGATGGGTGACCATTTCATAAGATTTATTAAGACCCCTCCGTGCCTCAAAGAGCACGTCAAGCCGTCTCGGTCCCGGTTGTCATACGAACATCTATGAAGGCAGTCGTTAGGGGTAGTTGGAGCCCTTAAAAATCCGACCGGTTGTGAAGGTCAGATGGCAGTCGCTTCAAGGAAAATATTAAAGTTCAGCCGAATCACAGTTAGACTGGAAAGCCGACTCCAACTAAGTTGGAAAAAGGCTCGGTGAATGATGATTATGTATGTATTTAGAAATATATGTATAAGTATGTTTATCAGTTGTCTAGATCAGATTAAAATACACAAGCTTATAGTTTAGTTTGGGCTAGATGACGTTGTGTGAGGATGTCCAATAATATTTAATGTCTCTTGTACCCTGGAGGATGGGGCGCGCTCTTGTATGGGACGCCACCTGTGCCGATACTCTAGCGGCGTCCTACCTCCGGGCTACAAGTAAACGAGCCGGCGCGGCGGCCGATAAGCGGGAACAAATAAAGGCAAGCAAATATAGTAGTCTCGGCACTCAATATGAGTTCGTCGCATTTGGTGTCGAGACACTAGGCCCATGGGGCCACGGTGCGCATCAGCTCTTCACGGAACTCAGCAAGCGTCTGAGGGAATAGACTGGGGCTCTCCGCGCAGGCAGCTTTCTCGCGCAAAGACTCTCATTGGCAATTCAACGCGGGAATGCTGCCTGTGTTATGGGCACTCTGCCTAAGTCTCCCTGCCTTACTTATTTATTTTAGTGTTTTAGTTTTAGATAGTTTATTTTTTAGTTTGTTTAGGTTTTTTTTTTTTTAATTTAATTTTCCTGTTCCTTGTATATATTTAAGTAATATAGTATATAGTTCTTGTAAATATTCTGAAATAAATAAATAATATTTATTTATTATTATTATTTGTTATAATAAAGGTAGTTTTTTCTTAATAAATTACTTATATATACTTTTTAGTACCTAATTTATAAAATTACTACGAAAAAACTGTGTATCTCCTAATAAGTACCTAACCTACCCATTTTTAACCAAATGCTGATAAATAAATGTACCTACTTTAGTTATGTATATCGTCATTAAATGTAATTATTTCTAATAAGTAATTCTATGAATATTTATATACCGAGGTAGTATACGAAAATGGCTATTCCTAAACTTACTCGGAAAAACTTACGCGAGGCAAGGACGTACCTAATTATTTGCTTATTTACAATAAGAATTACAATGTACATAATTATAGACTAAAAATATTTACATTACAAAATATCGTTTAAAAAATCCTCCGCGTCATTGCCGACTGGTAAGGTTCCCAGAATGCTGGCTGTGTTGCCACGTTGGATGGCGATACTTATTCTTTGGGCTAGAAAATAGCTAGCCATCTGCTGAGATGCATCGATTAAGCGTTTAGCAATGTCTCTATAAAGGCGGCGATTATTTACTATATCTTATAAAATAAATTTAGCGACTGCTTTTATCTGTTTTTGAGGGCTTTGTGCTGTAAAGGGGTGAATAAACTAACTTAATCTTGTGGCGAATAAATCTGCATTTCACACTCGCGTGATTAGGACCGGTAGACACGTGACGTAAATTTTATATTAAACTCATCTTGTAAAACTTACTGTTTAATAAATAGTTTATTGCATATGGGCACGTTTATTTAGTTAGTGTATTGTTATAATGCACTTGTTTGCAAAGAAACTGCCGCTACATCGAATTTGATTGGCGTTACGATACGATGAAGTTACGGTGTCGCGCGGGAGTCGCGACGGGTCGAGGTGTGTCGAGGGGGGCTCAGGTCAATGACGTTCCTCGTCTGGGGCCCGGCACCCCCCGCGCAGCCCCGCGGTCACACCGGCCCGCCTGAACCAGTTCTACATGTAGCTTACCGACATTTCTATCTAGTTTACTTCGACTATCCACATACCTTAACTGCCAAAGCCTTTCCTTCCTTGTATTCACTACTAGGTACCGTTTCGATTAAGGAATACCATTTAAACTACAAACTAAAAGTAAAACTATAGGTATTGCATTAAAGTGTGGTAAATGACAAGTCAATTAATAAAACATGGCTGACATTGACATTGAATTTGTTAAAATTAACATAACTAAACCGTATCGCCGCAAAAGTATTGAGTTCTATGCTCACAAAAGGCACAACAATTTTAAAATATATGTCTTCAATATATAAAATATGTCTGATTTAGAAAACCAGCCAAGTGCATGCACACATAAGATAGGGTTCCCTAGTTCCCCATAAAAGCCTCTATAACTCCGAAACTAACAAAGTCTACCATCCGTTATAGTTTTCCTTTAAAGTTCAGTACATGATAACCATCACGAGTTTTAGGTTCTTCACGTTAGCCGTTTAGATTTTAGAGGGGGGGGAATCTGTTTTCGCAAATATATGCTCTTTAAAGCTGAATATCTCGCAAACGGATACTTAAATCAAAAAATTATTTTACAACCTCTCAATGTTTTTAAAAGACCTATCTAATGACACACGATGGGTTAGACGGGAGAAAAAAATATTATCCCCACTTTACGTTTGGCGAAGGTACACCAAAAAAACATATTTTTGCAAAATTTTCGTCGGCGTAGTAAATACGAGTATACATATCCATGCAAACTTTCAGGTTTCTAGCACCAGCCGTTTGGGAGGAGAGCCGACGACGGACGGACATGACAAAACTATAAGGGTTCCGAGACTTTTACTACGGAACCCTAAAAAAAGAATCACAGTTAGTCAGGATGATTATAATTTGGTTTGAATGGGTTCGGAGGTGGCCGCGCCGCTGGTGTCGTAACACTGGCTTTCGCAACCGATTTCGTAACAATCAATGTTGAAAATAGTCGAAAGTTACTTCAGAGTTTCAAATTTTTTTGTCCTCACGCACGGCTCACTATCCGGTTTGCGTTTTATAAATATTTTTACAGTTATTTTAATTGCTCATCAACAGCTAACTCAAATTTTCAAGGGTCATTAATTTAAAAATAATCTGGTTTTACCGTCCGATTCTTGATAAAAACAAGAAAGTCGTCTTCGCTGAATGCGAACTCAAACTTCTAGGAAGGATATAATTAATAATTTGTATTAAAATTATTTACTTAATTAAAGTTAGAAGTTAACTTTAAAAGTGCCGACTTTGACGTGACGTTTCAGAAAGCGATCGGAAATTCGGTTGCTGCTTTGTGCTTGGCATAAGAAGTTTTGCTACAAGAAATCTTGTTGAACCGTGTCTTCTATGAGTACCCACCTACCTTTACATAATACCTCAATGTACCTATATCGGTATTTTAGGCAGCCGGCAGATACCTACTTTCCTAATAGACCTAACCTAATATGCAGAATAAAATCAAAAAAACATCACAAAAAGTGAATGTGATCAGTGCTGTCCTGTGCTGTGCATTAATAATTATCTTTGTCAAATGCTTAACGAGACCGGAGAGGGATTTCCTTAATCAAAGTTATTCCGGTGCGAAGGAAAATTCAATACAGTCGGCTATTAAACGGTAGCATAAGGTACCTTACAATGCCAAGTATTGTTATGAAAGTAAGTATGTAGGTATGTACTAATAATAAAACTTTCTTCTATCTGTACGTTTGATACATACACATAACTTACTTATCGCTCTCTCTCTCTAAACCATTCATTTTCTAAATATCATTGTTACTAAAAAAAAGAATGATATTTAAAAAATGGATGATTATGATTTAGAATATCCAAAATCTGTGTCAATATAAGACGCATCAGATTGCTAGAATAGTATATAAATTAAGATAAAAATGAGTTTCGAACCGATACTTGCCAAGTCGAAATTGTCATTCAACACGTGCAGGCGCAGGATATGTTTACATTCCTAAGAACTTGTGAACGAAAAAACGAATGGTTACCTGCTTTCAACCCAAAGTTAAAGTTCATCATTAACCATAGTCAAACCGAATTGGGAGTGTAGTCCGGCAAGTTGTTTTTATCTGTCCACTAGGCTCTACTGTCAAAGATCCTTGGATAAAACTTTTTTTAAGCTCTTACGGCAATGGCCGGGCGTCTCTGGTTATCCAGAAGGTATTTCCAGTGGCGCCCGGCGGACTTTGTACACCTGTGTCAGCCTGTGTGGCCTGTTCGGAGGTTTGGTCGGGATGAAAATCCCGCGTCGTTGGGGTAGGGTACGATCTGCGTCGCACGATACGTGAGGTCACCATGCCTTTGATGAAGTTGACTTAAAAAAAAACAAGACCCCGCCATAAACTCAATTGCGACACCATCTTTGATTTTTACATACACACTGCTTTATTTAATTACGTTTTGTGCCATAATGAATTACATTTAACTACAATATTATCATAGTTATTACTTATATGTATAAATTGATTGCTCCTAATAGCAATAGTGTGTGTATTTTATAAACAACCATTGTTATATGTGGGAAATAGAGTGATTACATCACTGTTTAATCATCGTAATTTCTTTAAGACATCTTATTGCATTACAAATTTTGTACTTGAATAACATTCAATCGAGTAAAGTTTTAACGCTAGACGATGTTAACGTGAAGTGAATGGTTTTCACACGAAATCCCACCGTAGTTTTACGCAATAGCCCAATGGAGTAACTTATTTTAAACACCTCTAATTCTGCCCCTCCGTAATATCGTCGACTTGTTAAGTTTCCCAGAATGCTGGCAGAAGCCATACATAGTGTTGCCCTGATTTTTGCTACTACAAATTCTATAATTTATAAGGGGCTTGTGGTCTAGTGGTAACCGACAGTGTTAACACATTGCAAAGGTTAAGCTACATCTAGTCAGGCAGGTCTTAGGATGGGTGACCATTTCTTAACACAAGACCCTTCCGTGTGTCATACAAACATCTATGGCAGTCGTTAGAGGTAGTTGGAGCCCTAAAATCAAAAATACGACCGGTCTAACTACAGAACTTCAATATCGCCCATGAGTTGTGGAGGTCAGAAGGTAGTGGCTTCTTGGAAAATATCGAAGTTCAGCCGAATCGCAGTTAGACTGGAAAATCCGACCCCTACTGCGCTGGGAAAAGGCTCGGTGGATGATGACCAAACTCTATAATTTACTACGTCGCTCGCCGTCGTATAAATAAGGAAATAGGTATTTATAAAAAATGAAATAAAACAACGCTATGTTTACGTTATTTAAATGGCGCGTAATGAGGAATTTAGCAAGGAAATGCAATGATCGTAGTTATTATTGGCAAACCGCCAAGGTTGACGTATTTATAATTGTTTTAGACAAATTACCTACATATAAATTGGATATACTTACTTAGTTATTCAAAAACGACGGTAAAAAGAAACTTCGACATTTGTAAGCTGCCATTAAGTAGGTGGTATTTAAAATACAGGTGGCGCAAAAGTAATGATCCTATTTGGATCAGCTGCAACTTCTTTTTTAAATTAGAAAACTAGAATTTGTTTTTTAAATATGTATATTTGTGCCATAAAATTTAGTTTCATTATGATTTAAATATGATGTCTAATAAATATTGACCTCCAGAGTTGAAGCACATTTAAGCCCTATTTATGAAATTTTTCATAACTAGCCGTATCCTGTGTCTACTCTATCACTTCCTGTGATATGATTTCTTCGTGTTTATTTTCTTTTAAAGCTGCGAGAATCTGTGGCTTGTTTACATACACCCGAGATTTCAAATAACCCCAAAGAAAGAAGTCTGGACAGGTGAGATCGGGTGATCTAGCAGGCCAAAGCAATTGCCAAAATTGTGTTTTTATCATTGACTAGCTGATCGCCGCAGCTCCGCCCGCGTGATTTAGTTTACTCGTTCCCGGTTCTCAGTTTTTAAATAAATTTACATTTGATTACTACAAATTTTTTAATATCAGAATGACAGATGTCATAAAAAAAATATAAGGAATTTCTATAAGTGCCAGTGCTTTTGCGCCACCCTGTATTTACGACATGTTCACGTTAATTTCCGTAAAACAGTGAAATAAAGTTAGTCTATACATTTCATAAACTATGACACATTCACATAGGTACTTACTTGCATATTATTACAAGTTTAAAGAAAATAAACGTGTCGACATCACTATTGTACGATATTGAAAAAAAACACGTGGTTGTAAATGAGTGATCGTAGTATTACGTGCTGAGTGACCTTATCACTACTGATTGATACCCGCTACTCCGCCAGAATAGAGATTCTCGCTCCCAATTCCCGCGGGAACACAATCATTACAGGGCTAAAAAGTGGCCTATGTGTTATTCTTGAAAAGTTTTATTAAAATCCGTTCTGAAGTCGCGAGAAAGAGTCACAATAAACGTCCATCCAAATCGCGTTAAAAATATAACCTATACCTATTTAGTGAGTAAAGTGACAGGCGAAATGTGGGCGTCATGATGTCACCTCTGTCTACCCCTTCGGGATATAGAAGTGATTTTGTGTGTGATGCAATGAACTGATGATTATTAACTAATGTCGTAATATTTGTTTTATCTGATTTCATAAGACCTAAAACCATTCCAAGCCAGAAAAAAAAAAAAAACTACACAACTTTTCGTGCTTATATCAGATAGGCTATAAAGTTTTGTTGTTCTAATATTTAAAATATCAATGACTAATCAATATCGAGGAGTTGGTTTACAAAACTACAAAATGGCGGCGGTAGGTACCACGCGGATGTTCTGCGGGTCAACGGTTTTCCTTGGAGGGGTGTTCACCTTGCACGACCTCATTTACTCTGTATTGTATACGCGATCTGATATATTGACGTAGTACCTACTCTGTCACTCACACTAATTATAGCCCATATTTGGACACACAGCAATTTATTCTGGAGGTATTATTTTACCCTAGCAATAGCGACAAGTAATATGGAGTGTAGCAACACCAGAAGTATTGTATGAACAGACAAAGAAGAAAGCGTTGTGTTTTTAAATTATTGGCAGTATATAAGTATATGAAAGCATAAAAAGTAAGTATGCCTCCAGATTCGCAGGAGACCGAGTGATACCAATATAGTTTTTTTCTCTGGTAATGACAAAAAAAAACAAATATGTATAAATAAATAATAACTCGTCAGCGTAAACCAGATGTTTTAGTTTTCTACTCTCTCTGTAGATGTTTATAGAGGTAATAATCACACAATAGCTATTGTATCTACACTACACCTCCACATAGCTCAAATAGCAAATTTAAAAAAAAGAAAATCGACGCCATCTTTAAACGCAATTTTTTATCATGTCATAGAGAATCTTTATTTGAATGACTCTTGCAGCTTGCTCCATCTTTACTCAAACTCTGATTACGTCATGTTGATATTTCGAAAACTTTCCATTTTTAAATTTGAACAGACAAGTCTAGTAGGTTACGTATACTTCTTAACACGTTAAGGGCCGACCGTTTTATTTGCGATATGCACGTGTACGCCGGCGAATTTTGCACTATTTCGGAGACTTCTAACTTCTAAACTATAGGTCATACAGGCGTCATACTTAGCTTATTATTTCCTTTTTTATTTAAAAAGGTTAGGTTTCTTTTTGTAAATATGAAATAAAACAACAATTACATTATTTATGTTTGAAAAAAAAAATCTCAAAAACCTCCGTATTTCAAAAAAAGTGAAAATACTAATTTATATAGTTTAGTCATGTTTGGTGTGGTATTTTTTGAAACATGGATGTGCCTAGAGATCAGTGCAGATCTCACACTGTCCCTGACCCCAGTTCTTGCCTTGCCAATGTCTGCACAAATTTTGCACACTCGTAACGGATTTGCTTTTGTCGATGTCGCTAGAATCTGCTCAGTGAAATGACGCCACATTAGTCTCTCGGCTCTTAGAACATGTAACCTGATACTACTTGTTTCAGCTTCAGCGTCAAAGCAAGAGTGATTATCAATACAAACAGTATGAAAGTAGCGTCACGTGTATCCACGTGTTCGGCGTGTGAAGGACAATTCTATCGGCCCTATGATTGGCAATATGATCGGCACTTAACGTGTTTATAAAAAGTTTTTATAATAAGCCAAGCACGTACCTACCTACGTTCGAATGATACCTACCAAATCAACTTGTTATTGAGAGTATTTGTGATACTAGTAGTATCACTAAGTAAACCGTTTACTTTGCGAAACGAGTACCTACAACCAATGATTTTAAATACAATGGATTTCGGATCATCGCTCAAAAGTGTCCGAACTAAAAGAGAAACAAAACGCTAAAAGAGAAACAATCGCGCGCCAGTCTTGATTTTGACAACTGAACGACAACACGTTGCACAATGCCGTACTGTATTGTAAAAACGTGTAAAAACTACGAAAAAAAAGCAAATTGAAGACGGTGTATCATATTTTCAGTAAATAAGCTTTTGTTTTATTATTTGCAATTTATTATTTCACTTATAATACAGTATTTCGTCGATAATAAATTAAAAGACAAAAGTAAATATTGCAATCCAGTCCAATACCGAATTACCTATCTGTCTCTTTCGAACTCATCCCAAGCTCAGTAAAAAGAAAGAGACCATTTCATTTTCACTGAATAATGTACTAACAAAATGACCATTCAGATTTATTCGGATTACCGATAGCGATAAAACTATTTGGAACAAAGATTATAGTGGAGACGCCTTGGCTCTTTATGATTTTTTTTTCGTTATATGAACCAACATCTATTTCAGTTTTCCTCGGGATCCAGTACACTGTGCACAATGGAAAAATATTATTGCCCTAGCACGGCGAGAAGAATATTTTGATCCAAAAAATAACAATCTTGTTTGTTCGGCTCATTTTATGGACATAACAAAAAGAGGTCCGATCTTTATGAAACTTGTACAAGAATCCCTTGATTGAATGGAGGAGATAAGCCCAAAAATGTTTTTAATTTTCACAGGGTATCATTGTTTTGTCATAAATATAATTACACATGTCATTTTATTTCGTGTATGTACTGTTATTTTCTTTTTATTTGGATTCTCGGTAATGTATTCCCACGGGAATCGGGGCCGAGATAACTATATCTCGCGGGCGGAGTCACGGTGATCAGCTAGTAGCCAATAATTTCGTATCCCAAAAATTAACCATAAGATAAAAATAAATTAATGATGCGCAGTTTTAGCAACTAATTCAGTCACTTGAAACACGGCTATCTTGTAGTAGACGTAGCGACATAGCGTTATGAAAATAGTAATGAAAGCGGAAGAACTTTGACACCCGCAAGAAGTTTGGCATTTATAATATTATAATTAGTTAAATTCATTAATTCCCTTTTTGTTATTCATACACTACAGTTACTTATTATGAAACTGACTCGAAAAAAAAAATCTTTGTCAGTCGTTAATTAGTTTTTCAGCTTATTTCGTCTAACATAAACAAGTAATTACAATTTATAAGATTATGGAATTTATTGTAGTCTTACATTAATTATTACGCCTACGTAGGTACATATCATGGAATCCTTAAAAGACTTTAACAAAATAAACCTACTCCATTGTTTCTATGTTCACGTAGTTCAAGTATAAGCTGCATAAGGTGAATTAGTCAGGCGGACAGATAGAAGCTACGTAATGCGATAAATTAGTGCAAACAAAAGTGACCACTATTCCGTTGAATCAAGGTTTAAATTTTAATATGAAATTTGTTTATATCTATGTATGCCTATGTATAATGTATAGGTCGACTCGGGACATTATTTTCTTGCGATTTGTTCTAGATCCTATGTCCGTTGTATTATAAGGTCTTTGCCTACAACCTACAACTTAACCTGTAATTACCTACTATACGCTACCGTAGAGCTTCCGTTCATGTATTTACACAAGAAAATGGCCATTTTCGTCATGGCGACCGACGCCACGCAAAACTAAGTACAAGGTATAATAATAATAAATGTACACACCACGTCATCTAGTCTCAAACAAAACGCGTGATAAAATATAGATAACTTATACAAATATTTATACTTATTTTTAGATACTATAGATTCCTATACGTAGGCAACGAAAATACCCGAACTCGAGTACAAAATATTGGCCAGGACACAAAGTTTTGAACCTACGACTTTGGTCCACAGGCGTATAGGCATTATCCACTACGGCTATCGAAACACAATATACCGAAGGACTAGACAAGACAGAAACATTTATTACACTCACATTTCACCAAACACTAGGTGGTCGTTAGTCCCACTTAAAAATTACCGAAATGGAACCAAATGATTGTCGGAATGGGACCAAATTTAAATAGGACCACTTAAAAATCAGTAGCTTTCCATTAAAAAAAAAACAAATCGATTCACCTCGTCCAAAAATATGAGGTAACAAACGTTAAACCAAAAAAAACTACAATTGAATTGAGAACCTCCTTTCTTGAAAGCCGGTTGAAAATAGGATTTTTTTTTCCTAGTCCGTCAGTCAGCAGTTGCCTCGCGTGCATGTGTGGATAATTTGGGCCCTGTATATTACTTCGAGGGGTGCTTAGCAACTATCATACATAATGCCTTTGCTTTTTTTTAATGCTGGAAATTCGTCCTAGTGCTAACCAGAGCGAGGCTTGACAATGAAAGTAGGAGCGGCCGTGGAATTTAAAAAAAAGCTATGTAAGGACAAGTCAATGAACTTTGTAAAGAATTATAGTTCAATCATTATCAACTGCGAACTGTATAAATAGGTTTATTGTTTTTCAAAACTATATTTTCCTTATCGTGGAACGAATATTTCTAATCACATGAGAGCAATAGGTTGCCATGGCAACCTTACGAAATTAACAATTGTTGACCCAATTTGTGATGCACTATTTTGTTTTTTTTTTCTCTTCTCAACTCAACCCGAAACCGACCTGAATTCTTCCTATGACTAAAGATAGCTACCGAAACTAAAACTTGTGCTTTGCGTTGCGGTTTTTTGTCCATATCTATTTGTTTGTTGTGAAATCGCGTAACTAATAATGAGAGAACTGATTTTGATGAAATTCGTTACGATAAAATGTTGTCAACCTACTCTAGCATAGCATGGCACCGGAACAGTTTGTCGACCGGGGGACAACCGGGACCGATGGCTTAACGTGCTCTCCGAGGCACGGAGGGTCTCAATGTCTTAAGAAATGGTCACCCGTCCTAAGACTGGCTTGACTAGATGTTGCTTAACCTTTGCATTGTGTTAATATTGTCGGTTATCATAGACCACTAGCCCCCCATATTATATATGATGACCAAATTATTAAAAACATCTCATGTTTATCGACTGAAGTCTACACCTACACTGCGTTGGCTGTGCTGCAGAAATATGCAAATTATTTAACGCAACTTATTAAAAAAAATTGTCCTGTATCCATGATTTCACCTTAAAAAGTTTGTTGGCATTCCGTGACCCTGACAAATGAATTTATTTTCGAGAAAGACTAGTTTCGCAAATTGATTCAACCACCTTGGTTAAAGGTCACTTGCTATAAAAACATATTATGGTTCGTTGTTCTCTTTTATGGATTCTAGTATGAATCACGCCTGCTTCCCGTAAGGGGTAAGCAGAAACATTATAATAATATCCTCACATTTCACTTATCTACATATAAACCAGATATAAACCTAATCACTAAAAGAAAGTAATTACAAAATACAAATGTACCTAATCGTAATTAAGTGCAAGTTACTCACACCTGAATTCTATTTAAAAGCAACGGTAAAAAATAGGTCAAATTATATGAATAATAAGTTGAAGTTGCTAAAAATATTCAGATGCTAATACGAAATCGGTGTAGAGAACCGAGTTTGAATAAATAAAATATTGAATCGAGTAGGTCGTGCCGTGAGCGCGCGCATCGCAAGCAACCTTGCTAGCGATACGTGCGGCGCGGCGCAGCGCAGGTCAGATTTTTCGAAGGTCGATGACTTGTAGCTACTATTATCGAGATATTATTATTTGTAAAATGCACCCCTATTTCTACGATGCTATACTTCGGAATGCACACGCAGCTATACATGAAATTGTCCCCTGTTCACAATTTTTTATTGCAATAATAATATCATCTTGTCCCTAACCTGTTCGCTAGGGTTGGTTGGTGGTATTTGTATAATATCTACCTCAGCAAGTATTGTGTATAATTATTATCAATGACAAATTCATACGAACTTCCACCGAAATCGAAGTTTTGTTAAAACCGGGGTCAATTAAAGACTACCTACGTTCTGTACGTAGAATATTGCCTCCATTGATTTTATATACCCACAGAATAAGAAATTAAGATGAAAGTAAATCACCAGTCGTGTCACACAAGGGTAAAAGATCGTTTAGATAGATTATTGTGTAGAAAATACGATAGGACCCTTACACAGCTTGTGTAAACGAGGTTAACTACCTGCTAGCGCTGCGATCAGGAATTATGGGAAGAGTCCCTTATGTTAGAATTATAATGAAAAAAAAACACAGAAAAAAAATTAACTGTCAGTTGAACTCAGTTGCACGCAGTCACCATCACCAGTCAGTCGGTATAGTATCGCGAGTGAATGGTATCATGTAAAGAGTTAAAAATATTAAAAATGGTTATAAAAGCAGTATGTATGTCTATGTTTGTTTATACGTCAGCCTTCAGTTAAAGGCAATATGGCATAATAAAGTGTTGTTTTATACATACGGGTGTAACATAATAAAACTGAGAACTAAAACAACCTTGGGACATTAATTTCAGCCGCATTTTACCTCTACCGTACCTACCCAAACGTACCATAAATCATTATCAGCAAATCGGCTCTTTACTTAATTTTCGAATTATATGCTCTATTTTACTTACAACTAACTAACTGAAAATGAGAACTGCTCAGTTGCGCTAAATTCAATCAATAAGTGAGAGGGGTGTACAGTCTACAGACCATAGTATAGACGGTTTTATTGTGTCTTTCTATCTGTCTGGACATACCTACCACCACGACCACTTTGTAAACAAATCACGTAACAACTAATGAATAAAGCTTAAAGATACTGATGTAATTGCTAACTTATTTACGGCTTCCTATTAAAACTGGTCAAACGGATAGTTACGTAACGTTTCACTCCTAAACATCAAGAGAGATAAATTTTAGCGAGTAGGTATTTTCACATAAATGAAGTGGCTGGTGTCTGATACTTGACCAAGAGAGCGAAGCGTATACATTTCGAGATTGGACAATTTTGCTTTCGTCCATCTGTCTGTATATGTGTTCCGGGCTAGCAGCCACAGTTTTTATCCGATCTTTACAAAACTTGGCACAAGTGTTCCTTGAATATATAAATTTTTTCCATCGTGAGCTTTTTGGATTGGGGGGAAAATGGGGTAACTCCAATAACGTTTTAATGTTTTTCCGGGCTGGCAGCCCCATTTATTATCCGATCTCCACAAAACTTGACACAAGTTTTCTTTTACTAGAAACAATATTTTTTAGTGTGAGTTTTTTTATTATGGAGGGGAGGATGGGGAGCAAATCTAACGCGCTTTTCCTGTCAAGCGTTTTTCCACCAGCAGCGTGCGGATCTCGCCCGCAATGCGTGTCGATGTCAATGTCAAATTTCACACAATAATGAAATGCGTTTCATGTCGCGCGGGCCGCCCGCAGCCGGTTGCTATGCTAACGGGGCTAGTCGCGAACTGATTTGATATCGATACGCATTGCGGGCTAAATCCGCACTCAGACAGAGTCGTATTTGACACTGACATGTGGGGAGCATGCGTTAGGTGGCTAATTACTTATACTTACGTATATGTGCTCCACATAACCAATTTTTAATAAAAATAATAAGTATAGGTACTTACCTAGTTACCTAAGTATGCATTTTTCTGAGTTTCATGTTACGCTGCACCGGGTCATCGACATCTTTATTGTTAATACACTTGTCATGTAATTAAAGAAATACAATGTAACTAGATACTTGGATTATATTACGTAAATATGAATATGAGTAGGTTTAGTAGAATTTTACTACCTAGCTGGATATGTATACTGGGTTTATACGTTCGTCGTAGTTTTCCCACTTTCCATTCCACATTTTTTTTCAGTAAAAACGAATAAGCTTCCTTTATTATCTTCTCTTATAAATAAAAATAGAACGCCTTTCGTTTGTCTCGCTAAAACTCGACAATGGCTGGATCGATTTGGCTAATTTAGGTCTTGAACTATTTGTAGAAGTTCAGGGAAGGTTCAGGGAAGGTTCAGGGAAGTAAGGGGCAACTAGTATAATGTGGAATTCACAGAACGTTGAATATCACTTTTATAACTGAAAAAAAATATATTATGTAGGTAGTTACTTACTCAAAAATCTTCATTAGAATAAAGAATAGTTACAATTTTACTTACAACGTTGTTGCTAGAACCACCTACCGATATAGCTGATAGTTGAAAGTTTCTAGCACGATCTAGTAACGACATTACCTTCAAAATCAATGTAAATGAATATTTATTCAATTATAAATGTTGCAATAATATTTTGTAAAAAGTCTACAGTTGTCGTGGCAAGCGAAAAGCGCAAAACCGCTGACCTACTAACCCAATTGCGGCGTCCATGAGCGTGGCAAGGTCAGTCGGTTGTTCGTATATTATAATCATTTATACCGCTCGCTACTAAACTTGTATTATTTCGATGTTGTACCACGTACAATGTCAACAACAAACTAATGTAATTCAGGAGAAATTATCTCTCCAATTTTATGGAAATTCGTCGCGAAAATACTGATCTTATTGATTTGTTCTGTGAATATCTGTACTTGTTTCAAATCAATATTATTATCTAATTTATCTAACAAATAAATAATCCGAGAAGTCTTAGTCAGGTATCGAGAGAACGCTTCAGATAATACGATGATCTATAAAACTAGTACGGTGTCTTGCGCGGTGCTTCGCGCCGCACCACGCCATAGGTTTTGGCCTATAACTTTTGACCCCTTAGGGATAGGTCAAATTTTTTGGCTTGCCTCCAGATCGAGAGCTATCCATAGAGGGGTCAACCATCAATGGAGCATAAGCAGTTCTCGAGAGTTAAGGGGGGACAAAAATTACATTCCCCATTTCTACATAATTAGATGAGTGGATACAGTAGGTATGGCTGGCCTCCGATTTTCTTTGATTCTTATAAAGAATGGCTTTACTTTGTTCGTGTAGTCAAGAACGTTGATTGATAAATGTATAATCATTTCATACACATTTGATAACATGTATTAATGTTAGCTCGTTACTTAATGTATTGTAATTTTATACTATTGGAAAATAGTGACTGTGAGATTTATTGCCAGGTTCTTGCTCTCAGGCTCTACATATTGTTTTACGAATCTGACAGTAAATGTAACTTTAGAAGCAAATTTGACTTTAATTATAACCTTTAAAACTGACTAACTTTCAAAAGTGTTACCTTTTAACCCAAATGAATAAACGTATATTTCATTTCATGTTCATTTCCGTCTTACAAACTGCAATGATGATTTCATGGTCTCGCTCGCTCCCATAACAGACGCGGCCTTCGGTAGCGGCTTGTATGTTCTCTTACAAAGTCAACTAACAACTTAAGCTAAAATTACTGGTCGCAGTAATTAAGATGATATCACTTTAATATACTGCCTTGTAGATTCCAAGTTTATCTAAGTTTGTATGCGATTGTAAAGTCTGGTAAGATTGGCAAAGAAAAAAAAACTTTTCTTACATAACAACTCAGGGTAGAAAGCTGAGTATGAATCACTATCTCAATTTGGTTCTTTACAAACGACCTTTGACAGAAGATAGCTATATATATCAAGGTTATATTATGGTAATCTTCTAAGGTTTTATTAAGAGATGAGATAATAAATAAAAAGTTTTGCGATCATGGCTTTATTCACTGATCCGGAGGACTTTTCTTGCATCGGTAGGTATATTTTATAAGCAGTGAAGTATGCTTACTTTTTCTTATATAAGTAGTTTTACAATACCAGATACCACTTGAAAGGGATCAGTTGCTGGTTCCGAGTCCAGCCCAAGACTATAGTTTTTGTGATTCATATTGTAAAATTATATCGGTAGGTAATTTAGTAGGTATTGCTACAAGTACTTTCTTTTTGAATTTTGTGAATAATAAAAGCTAGTTTCCACTTAATTCGTTCGTCGATATTGAGAATAACTGCGAAGAAAGCTTTTCTTTCGAAGCCAACCTCTTTGAGCCATTCTGTTAAATCGCGAGAGAAATCAATATTAAATATTACAAGTTATCTCAACGAACTTTGTATCGCCTCAAAAAAAAAAAAAAAAAAAATAAAATTATAAAAAAAAATAATTTCATGCAAATGTATGTAAATTGAAAAACGCGACGGACGGACAGACAGACAGACAGACAAATTGTCGTATTAAATATATAGATTGAACCGTGAATGTGCTTGCATTTAAAATTTCTAACCCCCGACAGAAACACGGGTTATTTTGTTAACGACCGCTTTAACGTCAATTACCGGGCGTCATCGAGGCGCCCTCGCGGGGTTAACCCCAGGAAACAAGGGGTGTAATAAGTTTAACCTGGGTAAGTAGGTATCTACAGTCTGTCTATATGTGTTTGTTCGAAAGCTAATGTGATCTAGATAATTTCTAGCTGAAAAAAATGAAGATACATATATGTCCGAGTCCGAATGATCTGAACTTTGGTATACCTAAGCAGGGACTCTTTTTTTTTTTAATTTCTGCGATACCGCGGCCGCTCCTATCTCCAATGCCGCGGGCGTCTCTGGTACGCACCAGAAGGTATTTCCAGTGGCGCCCGGCGGTCTCTGGGCTCCTGTGTGGCCTCTGCGCTGGGGTTTAGTCGGATTTTATCCCGCGTGAGGCCGCGTGAGTGAACACCCGCAGCACGCCACCCTTCTAACCTGCTTATGTAAGGACGGCGGGTGGCTACACCGCCGTCCTCAGGCCCCGATCATGGAGGTCGTAGTATCTTTGATGAGCGTTGTTTTAATATGCATATGCAATAATAGGTATGCATAAGTACAAAAATATGTCTAGCTTCCTGTAGAAATGTACGAACATTTTATTTAGGTACCCACATAATACGACTACTTACAATCAACTCAAATACATTTTAAAGCCGATAAAATACCAATGTAACGCGACCTATTTATGTTATTATCAAAGCAATCAGTGACATTTCGGCTCGACATTCAAACCCATATAATTACTGTCACAATATAGATAATTAGGAGTAAATAGCATACGAATACATACAATTGATAAGGAAGTGTCATTGAACGTTATTTACATACAGTGAATAGTAATCTTATCATCGCATTACTGTTGATTAAAGTTAGTAGGTATGTAGGTAATGTACGATTACAAACAATTTTTTTTTGTAATTTGCCCATTTAAGGGACAGGTTAGAGTCCTAAGACTATACTGCCTATAAGTTAACAAATAAGTTTGTTTTACTCGTAATTTTTTTTTACGTTTCGCGGATATTTAAAAAGAGAGTTTATGGTATGGTTCTTTAGTGAGAGACGCTTTATGTGTGGAAATCTTTGTGTCTTCGAATTTTCCTAACACATCAATATGTGCCGGAGCTGCTGCTGCATCAGTAAAAAGTCTACTTAGATTTTTTTTCAAAATTGTCTATAAACTTTTCCAACCAATTCAGTAGCTTCAGAACCTATTCATTAGAAACAGAGAAACATTTTTGTTAGTATAGATTAGTCATACAGCAAATCCGTCTTACAGTTGACCGTCAATTTCGGCTAACGGCAACAAATACCGTCACACCTTCATAAGAAACACTTATCTACATACACAGCCCGTTATGCTGGTACAATAAATGTATAACATGCTAATTACCTGAGTACTGTATTTTTTATCAAGGCCAAATAAAGGAATACTATTTTATACTTAGTACAGACTGATGCCCCATTGCGTCGGTACCCAAGAACTGGGGCCGGCTATATTACGCCTATTTTAATAGCGGCTATTATTTACGTAAAATACCCAATAGATGTAGAATAGAATAGAATTATGATTTATTGTACACAAATACAATACAAAAAATATACTTACAAGAAACTTGTTATCAATTTAGTATGTACAAATGGTGGCCTTATTAGCAAGAGTGATCTCTTACAGGCAACCTTAGGATGGACATAAGTAGACAGAAGTGAAATAAAAAGCGGATAGTTATTGGCGTATGATTAAAAGAAAGATGCAGAGAGTTATTGAGCTGAGTAGACTGCATAGGTACACATGCAATGGACGTAGGTGCGGCCGCGACATCGGGCCGCGGATTTAAAAAAAATAAAAAAAAATAGGTACACATGGGGTGTAATGATTTGACAGACACCATAATTAACCTACTGTTCCATTTTTAAAGATCCCGATGGACTAGTAACTATACTTACATGATTCAATAATCCAATACAATTCAGAACTCTGCTTTAACACTGCCTGATTTCAAATTCTGTCAGATGCAATTATATTATTTTAATTAGTTATATATTACATCTGATCATGTTAGTAAAGTATGGACCTTCCGAGGTCTCTCCAAACAGGTCTTCACTTTAAGAAGTCAGATTTAACCTCTTTAAGTCTTTACAGCTACTAGAGGTTGATGCCACGTCAAATATTATCTTGTCAAAAAAAACGTGCGCTGGACAGTACAAATGAATATTTTGGTATAATTATTCGAATTATTGTGGTAGCTAATTAGGTGCCTATGCTGGAAAATTGTTGATTCAGTAAATATTATCAACAATTTTATTTTGTTAACTTGAACAAAATTCTTACCTACTATTGCTATTACTTCCGTTTGTGTAACTAGCACGTACCGGTTTTTCATTACGTAACTTTTCAATAATACATTTCAAACAAATATCTTATATCAAACTTGCCTAGTTTTAAAATAGAACGTAATGAAAGTTATATTTAAAAAAAATAAGCATAATAAATTATCATTATCAAAATTATCTACTTTTCAAATTGCACAATCTGTCAAAACAAGTGAAATATTGTTGCTAACCCGTATGACGATGATATGATGAACTTAATATGCGACCTCGTTACACTAAAAGGGGGTAACGGTATTCCGAATGAGTCTTAGCGTGCACGGCACGCTGAAACCCACGATCACTTCGAAAGTATTCGCTTGGAAACCGTCACTTTCTCTAGAACAGGTCTCAGATCTCAGTCTTTGCGCAACCGCGGTGGTACATACATGTGTACTTGTATCTTTAAACTTATTAGTGCAAATAAAAAAAGTAAAATAGGCACGTAGGAGGTATAACCGGTTCATCTCAATATTGAAGTGCTGAGTTTGAAGAAAATGTTCGCTTGATTTTATCGTGTTGGAATTATTGACCTTGTTGATTCTGCAACATGTCTATTTCGTAACAATCCACGTATTTTAAGCAAATCGAAATCGAATCTTTAATTTCGTCAACCTACACATTCTTTTATAGCAAGAATTTCTAGAATTGGTAAGATAGATTTTAATGTAATGTTCAAATATATACTAAACCAGATAGCTCAAATTCTAGGTGTTAACTACTAATGGCAATTAGCAGGTTATTAGTTAAACGTCTGGTACCTATTTAGAAAACCAGTTTTCCTTTCATTATATGTATAAATTATTACCTAACTGTTTAATTACTTTAATAAACTTCGATCTCTCTTGTTATATGTACTTACCCAAATATTTTTTCCTAATATTGTCATCACTTATCACAATTCTAGTGAAAGTTTTGCAATTTTTGCCACGAGTTATACAAATTGCCATCATTAAAAATAAATAAAATCTACTGAAGGCTAATAATGCGATGACTTGGCAAGGCTGAAATAAAAAAAATCGCTGCGGGCGTGAGAACGAGAGGGCTATAGAACTAAAGTGTTACCCCCACGAAGAACTTCTACGTAGCTATTTATTTATATTAATAAGTGGTGTGTAGCGGTGCTTAATGCTTCCTTGAGCTGACTTCTATATTATTTGGAGTCAAGAAAATTCTATTTAACAAGTTAGATTTATTCAATACATGCGATGCATGTGCCAAGTTGAAATCGGTTCTCCTTTTGGACCCTGATAAAGTGATGACATTCGATAGACAACGGTATGATATTATATAGTGTGTACGCAAAACAATTGTTATAAGAAGTATCGAACGTCAACTGTTCTAGGAATGCCTTTATACTTAATTAGTTATGAGATAAAATTAACACGACCGGTTAAGCTTGTTTTAGCTCTCGTTATCTTCTATATCTTCTAGTAATTTATTAGCTTGCTCTGGTATGTTTATGGACGAGTAATTTCAATTGAGCACTACTACATTCATAGCAGTTATGAATTGAAAGCACGATGTAGGCCCTATTGTATTCGAAAACTTCTTTAAAAACGAATTTAAAATTTCATACAACAATGAAATTTGGCAAATTAAATATTAAGAGTGGGAGCTGTCTAATTACTTACCTACAAATGATGAAGAGTCTACGGAACTAAAATGTGAAATTGTTCCTATAAAAATATAATATGCGACGGCATTATCATATACTAAACAAATCCTTATCTGAGATTTATCATTTCTTATCGGTGTAATTATCTTATTGATACGAGTTCCTAACGTTCCTAAACACTGATATTATTATGTCAATCTCTCAATCAACGAAAAGAATTTCTTCACCGATTTAGCAATTCGACAAGCATTGTTTTACACTTTGCAACTGCGCGGTGACCTTTCGTTCGGGCGCTTGACCATGAGTTTTAATCTGAAGTTTGCATAAATTCTACTTGATGGTTGAGTAGGCTTTGATTTTCTGGTTCCTCCATAGTGCACATCACCTATAAAACGTTGCTGTATGATGAAACTTGTCGATTTTAACGAGATTTCAATAACCATAACTGTCGCACTGCACAAACAGCCTTACAATCTTCTCACTTCGGTAGTTCTGGGTCTGACATTGCAGTAGTGTAGTGTGTGTTAAGCTAATAGGTCGACCAACCAGTCGACCAGACGCTTCCCCTCCCTCACTCTGTCCTCCGTCTGCCTGAGGAGGTCCCCTCCCCGACGCGGCCGCCCCTCCTCTCTTCTCTTGCACCACCAGCCAGCAGCCAGTCAGTGTTCGGATAGCGTAAGGATAGTACGTTATGCGATTCTTTTACTAGTAGAAAATTATTTACGTCATAGTTAATTTTGTGCTCTTTTTGAAACTAACACACTTGTGTGTAAGTAACACGTGTCTTATCGTTGCGTTTTTATTAAAAATATTATTTTATCCTTTGATTTATAACAGAAAATAATCGTTTAACTTACTACGGCTTTGTCTTGTTACAGGTATATACTTGGCACTGGGTGTGTGAACCCAGATACGGTGTGCGTGGTTTTATGTAATCTTATTAAATACTGTTTAATTTAATGAAGCAACTTAGTGGAGTTTGTGAATTATAGGCCCAGTGTGTGTACAGCGCTGTGTATTGAAACCCATTGATTGAAAGAAAGTGCAGTGTACACTCGAACCAGTTTTCTGATTGTTATGCTCAGTAAACAAGTGATTTGTGTCATAATTGGATTGTTATCTACTTGGATTCTCTGCAGCTAAATGGCTATTGTAAGTACCTATCCACTTATATTTGCTTTATCGTTCAATGCCACCATATGTTATAGAATTCCACCGAAATACAATAATGCACTATGCTCTGTAACATGTTTGCATTTTCAAACTAGAATTTCTTATCCATATTATCGTTTCGAAAATTATTATTTGTTATGTTAGATAGGTTGTTGGCCTCAGAAACGACAATCGTTTACCTGTCGTTAAGATTTATGTCCGACCGTTCTAAATCTTTGATTTTGGGTACCTACGAAAATCGTGATTCACAATTTTTTAATAAAAACTTTTGTATTGTCATGTAGGTATGTACGTTGACTAGTTTATACTTATACCAATAAAAAGTAGAAATTGATTTAACAAAAAAAATACAAACCCCTTGGTCCCGTCTGAGCAGGTTAACTTTTTTTGTCCACCAATTGATTGTGATTCGGAGCCCTTAGGCAGGTGCAATGTAGGTATATTCTATAAATTCTCACGTTACTTTGTTACCTATCTGTTAAATTTATTTGATATAATTTTAAAAACCTACCTAATCATTGTGAATTGTTGAGCAAAGAGACAAATTTATTGAGACGTCATGTCAAGATTGCGAATACGGGACGCCATCTTTATGATTTGCCTGACGCGCAGCTCGACCTCGTGAGCAAGTTCACTAAATTTAGAACACTGTTGACAATTTCATACTATGTATTCATTTACCCATGATGACCCATGTTTTTAATATAGAAAAATAGCATTAGAAATATTGTTTACAACCAGAGTTTATGTCATTTCATCCATTTACTATAAATTTTGTCCTACTTGGCTCATTATCTATTTAGTTATAGTAGGCATCTACTGACTACAGATAAATAATTACTTGATTTACCATGAAACTTAAATAGAGCTCACGGCCATTCGACCAATGAGGAAATAACGATAAATACAGTAATAAAATGCTTATAATTTTAAAACAATTCACGATGTAGGTAGGTATTTGTAAATATACCGATGTGGTTATTTTGTATTTAATAATATTGGAAACACGAGAAGCTACATACTTAGTTAAATTCATTTCAAATTTATTACAAGCGTTTGTTAGCGACTAGCAAGAGCCCGGCTCGTGAAGAAGTAGGTACAAAGCAGGTCAAGGCGCACTCGCGGGCGGTCCGTCCGTAGGTACCACGTTTCCTATTCGCTACAGCCGCTGACGACACTCGCCTACTACAAGGGACGGCAGTAGGCACACGTTATTAAACGATGTTTATTGATGAAACAACTTGTTTTGAATTATTATCTATTCAACTTAAAAACAAATTAAATAGCAATCTATCTTTTGTATATATATTTGTCTGTTTAAGGGACAGGCTAGAGTCCTAAGTCCATATTGACTATCAGTATAATATATCTAACCTATGGACCGTAGATTAGTTTGTAAGATCTATAGACTTGTGTATCTGAAAAAAAAAACGAACACTAAATTGGATTTATCTTTTAGAAACTTTCAACTTATTTATCTTTTGAAAGCAGAATCTTAATATCTATTGTACAACAATGAGTAATTTAAGTGTAGGTAGTTATTTTGTCAAAGCATTTACATAGTCTGATTAATTTATTTTTATTTATTAAAACAAAAATGTTTTTACAGATACCGAAGTAAATATTTTCACGAGGTGTTGACATGACATTAGAAATTGACAAAGACAAGCATTCTATGATGCAATCTAGTGTATGACGTTTTTTTTACGTAGGATCATGATATTCCATATTTAAATTTGTCATTAGAGATTGACTGACAATATTTTCTTAGTTTCGAGTAATGTTCTTCATTGAGTCCGATTTGCAAACGAGTGTTGTATACAAACAAAGCCACTTATTTAGCAGATAACAGTAGTTTGTACCAGTTAACGTACGACGAGCGCCGACCTACTTAGATACTGAATATCACTTACAGTTAACGATAACGTCTATCCACTTTCTCTGCGCGCTCCATTTTGTCAAACAATTCGTTTTGTTTTGTTTTGTGTATTAACAATAGGCATCGTGATCTTTTTTTAAATTTAGTAGTAGATAAGTTATCTAATGACGATTCTTATGCGCTAACTAAACGTAAGAAAGAGTAGGTAGTTTTTTAAATGTTTAAAAAACAAGAGGTTTATGTTTTAAGGTCATTAAAAGTACCAACTTTACTTTCTTTTTTAAAGTATGAGTACGCGAGACCAAGTTGTTGGCGGCTATAAGAAATAATTTTTGTTCGTCTCGCTCTCGATTCGTCCCCATAAAAAAATTACCACAATCAGTCAACTAAACGTCTAGAAACTTCATATTATATGTATTAGATGTATTATTTACAAATTTATCGTATATTAATATTTTTAATTATCATATTCATAAAAATAATCGAGACCCGTCATTCATTATCTTCAATAAATAAAGCAAGTTCAGTTCACCCCCCGCTCTATTGACCTCGGTGAACATTGACGATGTGATTGCTAAGAGGAAGTTGTATTGATTATGTCTGTGGATCGACAGGTTCACCACTGTTGCTTATTGCAGCGATGAACATGGCCACCAATGATATCGCAGGCAATGTCGATCACGTGACCTAATTAATACATTTTTGAAATTGAATGCGATGTCATTGGTTATCGACAAACTCTTCCGAGCTGTCATGACGGGAACTTACGTTCGACAAACGTTGGTTGGTGAGATAATAATATTTAATTAATTGTGTCGTGGATTCACTCATGAATTAATCGTTCTGTCGACGTTCGAAGCCGTTGAACAACTCTTGTTGGGTGGTTCATTATAGTTCATATATAGTTGAATTGAGAACCTCCTTTACTCGCACACAAAATGATCTCTGTAAACCCGATGTTGCAGACAGCCAGTTACTGTTGATCCCATCATCCCACGTAATAGGGGGAGGAACTTGGGGTACTTATTTTTGCTACAGTTTCGTCTGACAATGACATGGCCCCTGGAGATATTGATCGGGCTCCTACCCTAGCAAACAGACATTGTGGCAGTTCTTACCGGTTTAACGGTAGGTATTTTGCAAACAGTTTCTGCCAACGTGTGTCTCAGAGCTCGATTATCGAATGTAACATTGACTTTCACATTTGTGTGTCGTATCCGCTGATGTAACGTGGCCGGTTGGTGCGCCCGCTCACAGCCAACGCGATTAGGTAAACGTTGCGAACAGCTTTCACTCTACTTTCACCTCCATTTCCGCGTTGCCGGGAGCCGTTTATAGCCCACCTATTTGCATTGATTATTGTATATTGCAACATTTATTCAATGTTTTAACCGATTTACTAATTAGGTAACCTGAAATGAAATGAAATGATTTGTTTATTTGTATAGGTCATTACATGGCTCTTACAAACGTCAGTAAAAAATAAAATTGCTTCTATCATTACATGTACTGCGAGATTCGCAACGCAATAGGTAGAACCGAGAGATAGAACCTAGCAATAAAACTCACAGTCACTCTTTTTCAATAATTGACAGGTAAATTACACATTTTCTTAAGAATAAATGTGGACGAATGATTGGTATTACCTAATTTCAATAGTACGCATTTAAGTTCTTGAGAGTTTTATCGTCTTCCACTCAGTGTGGCATCTTTAACATTTTGAGGATTTATTTTATACTCAATTGCCTCTGCGCGGGGTGCAATTTTGGCTTTGGCGTCCATATGTTTGACCCGACCAAACACATGTTCACAATTTTTTTCTCGTTGTGTAGTTTTTTATTAGAGCAGTTCTAAATAATTAAAGTGGAAAAGAGGAAATACCACAATCGTATTATCAAACTGATCTTATTAGCAACTAGACCATTAAGATTTAAAATATAACTATGTATACCTCTACATAGAATGAGGAAATAATATGAGACTTGGTTTTACGGTTGAGAAATTAACGATTATGAAGAGAAACGTTTAATTCGCCATAAAGAGTAACAAACATCTATCAATACAAACTTCCCAGCTTAAAATATTTTTAGGACTTACAACGGACATAAAATCTCGTTAGACGTGCTAAAGGGTGCGATATTTCCTTTATCAGAGTAAATTAACCTTCCGACTTCTTGCGACTGTTTCAGAATAAGTATATATATACATTTATCGACAAACTTGTCACTGGGCACTGATAATTTCAGATTATTATGTTAAAGTACATTTACCAGTAAGATTCCAGAGCCATACAGTGCAAGGGCTATCTTGTTAGATAACAGGACTTCCTTTATCTTGCAAATACGTAGGTAAATAAATAATGTAAGTTCAAAACAAAAATATGGAGACGTCACACAAATTCTCGAAATTATTCTGATTCTTTGTAATGAATTCTTGAAAATCCACACCTGTGAATCATTTTCTGTCAATAACGTGAATTAATTTAATTCATGTTGAAACAGTCGCCCAAACGTATTTATAATAGGTAGGTAAGGTATGTACTCATCGTTCATTTTATTATACCTACGTAGACTGAAAGTTTAATATACACTTGCTATAAAATAGTAGATTTTATGACAAGGGAGTAAAATGATAATATGACAACATCGATGGCCCGATTTCGAATCCAGAGCGAAGCGAAGGATTCTAGAGTAGAATCCCGGGCGAGGCAGGGTTTCTAAAGTAGAATCATAACCGTAGCGAGAAAATATAATTTTACCTGAGATAAAATAATTTTACTCTCGAGGCATCAATATTACTTTTCAACTCCTATGAAAATACATGATTGTACTAGCGATGAAAAAAGCTAGCGCGTTTTGTTTTTTTTTCGGTTGTTCCAAATTCAAATCTCATTATTGCCGCTTAAAAGTCTGAACAAAAAAGAGCTACATACTTTAGGCGTTCTTATATAGGAACAAAACTCCACTTTTAGAATACAAGGGATGAAAAAAACATTAGGTAGAATAAACCAGAAGAAACTAACGATTTGAATATCGAAGCCTATTTGCCAACTTGCATAAAATTATTTCGAAGCAAGTTTTGAAGTAGTGCAGTGCAGTGACATTGGCCCGGTGACCGATTGCGAAATTGTCTTGCCCGACATTCGTTTGCAAAACTGTAGTATAGTGACTGTGCTATAGTATCTACCTATCTATTCTGTCCGTATGCCACTTTACCACCTCTAATAAATGATATCATCACGCTAAAATATTTTTTAATTCATGCTGGTATGAGTTATGCAATTGTGATATTAGAATGGTCATTTTTTTTTGTACACCGGTAACGTAACATTTAAAACCGGTCTTTTATGTACATAATATGTTTTTGTTCTGGTCTATGATCAGATCATAGAACTAGTTATATATTTTTTTTTACAGTGGTAGAATTTTCTCATTATACGACTATATTATACGTAATAACTCAAAATTAGATTGTATGCGTGTACATAACGTATTAATAGCATTAGTTACATACGGTTATCAAAATTAATGGTCGTTTTAATTCGATTTATAGGACAGCAGGTCAATTTTATTGAGATACAAATAGCTTTAACATACGAACAGGTTCGTGAGCTGTTTGCAAATTCTTAAGTTGCAACTATTGACCTACTGACACAGAAACGGTTGAAGGAAAACGACGTTGTTTGAGTGTTGAGTGTCACAATAGACTCACGATGTTACGTTCGAGATTACTTTCGTTTACAACATTATTAATTTATTATTCATAGTACCTATATAATTGATTTAATTAATCAAAATAACTAAATATTAACTATTAAATCAAATATTTCACCAATTAAGCGTCGCGCGTCGTTCAGACTACGCTATAATGTATCGCATCATAGCATATAGCAAACAATATCGCACATACTACTATACATATTTACTATGAACACGTTCACACTACGCTATACTATACAGTCACATATTAGGGAATATTACTAGTACAGCAAAATAATTTAAAATATTGTCTTTAATCGAAAACAACGTGTCAGTGACTTGTTTAGCAGTATTCACGTTCATCGGACAGATCTCACCAGACAGAACTCTCATTGGCGAATTCTCAAATCAGCCAATGAAAGTCCGCTCAGTCGCAAAAATATCAGTGGCAGATTCAGGAGTCGGCCAATAAGATCTGTCCGATGAATGTGAACAGTGCTTTCTAATCTAAGCGACGTGCAACCTTATTTACAAAGATGTAAATTGTTATTATTAAATTTAAACAAATTGTAAAGCGAATGAAGCGTGACGCTTAAAAAGCGCGCGAACTTACTTTTTTAGTCGTAACAACTTTTAAACAATACAGCCAACAAAAGGATGAACGCAATCTTTCAATATTGGTATGTGAATGTTGGAGACACTCCAACTCGTCGAGTCGAGCTCTACTTGTTACAACTCTTAAAATAGATCACAGTAGGTATTTTATCTCAACCTATTTTTGTTACTGCACAGCTGTTATATATTATAATTCGAATATCGTATCGAATCCCGATGGAAAAAATAACACCGGGTCTTTTTGCCTTTTCGTAATGAGGTCACTCACACCGGCGTTTTGTGTTTTAAATGTTATAACGTTATACGAATAAAATAATAATGGGAGTTGCGACGCGATGGTTTAAAACAAAATTAAATGAGGAAATAGTATAAATAGGTATAAATACTAGGTACATAACTCAACGCCTTTGCCTTGAATGTATGTAAAAAAGTAATATACATACTGACTCTAATTTAAATTTAAAAATAAACCAGTGCTTTTTTTTTTGTACCAGTTTTGTTTTGCCTTTTTATGTTGAATGCTGAAATTATATTCTAAATTTTGTGTTCTAAATTCAAATCAAGGAATTCCTTCTAATGAGGCTATAATAATACCTACGTTCTATAATAGTAGGGATTTAGTTTACGTTGTGCAAGTGCACCTCTGTCTACCTCCCTCAGGAGATATCCGCGGGATCATATTACGTACGTATGTCTGTAATGTATAATGAATTAAACGATAAGTACTATTGTTATCAGTGTTGACATTATTCGCGGGTTTTTACAAAAACAAAAATGTACTTACAAAGACTCCATGATATAATTAGCTACTTTGGGTTATTAGGCTATCTTTTACTGTAGAAAAATGATTGACAAAATTATACGCAGGCGCTCGTTACCTCGTAAAACGCCTGCCCTATGAGCATAGGGTTACCATAATCTCCGGTTTCGCCTGAGATCTCAGATGTTTTTAATGGAAATCAGACAATGATATTCCATATTTAAAAAAGGGCAGATATGCCCGAGATATAACCGTGTGAAGCCTCGAAAAATAGCTTATTGTTCGATGTTGTGTTCAAAACCTAGTACCAATTATCTCGTTCCGCGTGAACAGATTTTGAGTGTCAACTTATATAAAGGTAATTAAAATATTGTAAATTCGTTCAATGTGCACGAAAAAACATCGACGTTTTCGGTCACCTCGTTGAGCGCAATAATAAGCCTAAATTGAGAGGCAACAATGTAAGGATGTTGCGTTCTCATTTATATTGACAACTGCTTTAGATTATACTGTGAGGAGAGGCACACGAGCACCCAATACTACCTACTTAACGGACATTGAACTCGGAAAAATACCTATTAACTAATCTCACTGGATTGAATCCACATCAACTGAGCTAAGATGGTAACATTAACAATGGATGGAATGTATTGTTTGAATTTTTGGTTTTCGAATTTCATATATTAAAAAAAAACAAGCACAAAGCACATTCAAGATGGCGGCAAGTTATTCCTTTCGAACAATAAATTTATTAAATTGTCAGCTCTGCAATTGTCAGGAGAAATGCTTTTACATATATGTTATGATTTATTTCATAGAAAAAGTAAATTATGTTGTTTATTAAAACGGAGAGAAGAAGTAATTGGGCCTCTAGAGATCTCACGTACCGTGCAAAATAGCTTAATTAGACGTCGATCTCAAGTGCGAGGGTTGTAATTACTCAGTGGAATTGGCTCATTAGTGCTGGGAAAAGCATGTTTTTCTGCTACCAAGAATCTTTTTCAACTTTCTTATACAGACAAATACAGGAAGCGGAGGTAACTGAAACCGCTTGATGTTAGTCGGTCGACAGCCAACAACAATGCGGTTCTAATTATGGAGGGCGCTGGCGCACCCAAACGAAAAATAGAACAGAAAATGTGGGCCATCTAACGCTCTTCTCTCCCGCGCTTTTATGATATAACGCATTGAAATCTGCTTAGATTTTAAAACTGGCCAAGTGAGATTTAAGTATTTTTGTATGTGTTTTATAGCGGCTAACTATCACGGTTCATGAGATGCTGCCTGGTGACAGATGGACGGACGGATTTTACATTATTTCGCGGTCTAAATATGTAAATATTCCAGTATGTATACTAGAACCAAGTATGGTACGTTATGTACAATATGTATGCTATATAGGATATATGTAGGTACAACAGTATGTAACTAGTCGTCATAAGTCGTCTAGCATTGGTTTCGTCGCCTGCTGCGTCGCCTTTTTAGGTTATGAAGTTACAAGGCTTTACCTATGATGAGCGTTCGTACGCGTTTTTTAGTATAGATTACTTTGTAATAGATTTGACTGCTTCGGTGGCGTGGTCGGTAGTACATCGGCTTTCGACTCCGGAGTCTCGAGTTCGATTCCCGGGTCGAATCAAATATTTGTGTGATCCAAAAATGTTTGTTTCGGAGTTTGGGTGTTTTCTATGTATATTATGTATGTATTTAGAAATATATAAGTATGTATATCAGTTGTCTAGATCCCATAGCACAAGCTTATAGCTTAGTTTGGGCTAGGTGACGTTGTGTGAGAATGTCCAACAATATTACAATATTATTAGCAATCAATATCTATAATTGTCAACATCCAACAATGTTATATTATTATGTCTCCATAAACCTTAAATAGTCGATCGATTTACTCTGCCAATGATATCGCACAAAATTTCAGTCACGTGATCACAGTTTTCTTGTGTAGGTATGTACAAAACAGAGAAACTGAAAAAATCTGACATTTAGCACTCACAAAGAATCTGACAGCTGTCATTCGTTTCGAAAAGCAATTTGTATTAATTATGGGTGGAAAAAGCGACGGTGAAAAGTATGGGTGTAATTTCCTTGCCCCAATTATTCCCCCTTTACCCATATTTGCTAACCCGAGCCTCACGTTGGGGCAGGCCACGTTGCTTTATTACAGAAACGTGACGTGTGGGGTACACTTTAGATTAATAGCCAACGAAATTAGTTTCTGCCATTATTTTTACGACATTTTTATCGCGTCTGATATTAAAGCGTAACAATGCATATTTATGCAGCGATTATTCTTTTTTTTGCTATTAACACCTTGTATTTTTAAACTTAGTATGAAATTTTGTGGTAGGTACATACTTAGTTCGTTCGTTCGTTGATGAGTTCTAATTTGTACCTATAGCATTTCATTCCTTAGTATACTTAAGTGTATGTTTTTACTAGTAAGTAAGTACACCTACATAGCAAAATCGAAAGAATTTTCAGGCCGGATCTATAATTTTTGCAAATTATGTTCTGCCATTAAACTTAAACCATTTTAAATTAAATCACCCAATGCTCCTCTGCGCCAATATTTGACATTTTGTTATGAGCCACCTCTATCCTCCTCTTGCCTGGATCTCTTTTTTGGTCTGGCCACATTTCTCTCAACTTTACAAGTCCACCTTTTCATTAATTGAAAGAAGGAGTTTCATCTACTTTCTGGCCAAGGAGGTCTATGTTGCCAAACGCACTAAAACATCGACTCTTTTACTTTTAATAGTATTTCTGTATCTTGAAGATGCTTCTCTTATAGTTACGAGCAATTTTATGAACTGTAGTAATAATACTTATCTACATACATTTCATATTGTTACGTACAAAGTACCTAATGGCACGCAGATGGTGTACGTAATTCAACTCGACACCTACATAACAAATATACCACCAACATCTCATGATCTCATTCCTCATTATTTATAGAGCTTGCAAAATTGTTACCTACCAATAAAACATTATATACCTACCTATCTTAAAAGTATACAAAAACTACGCCGATATACGATTCACCTTGTTTTTAACGCGTCGCGGGTCAATGACCTGCCACAGCTGTATCGACGCGGTGTACGTAAATAGTGTTGAACACTCGAGTGTAATATCGAACGGAATATTACGGTTTCTAAAAACCGACAATGGTGTTGATATTTTGATCTATTATATTAAACATACTAACATATAATCACACCTATTTCCCCGAATGGGCAGTCAGAGGCATAAAACACCCACTTTTATTATACGAATGGGGGTCAGCCGGAATTTTGATGTTTTCCGTTGTAGGGTAGGTGCAGTAATTACAGGTGATGTTTGAATATCTTGAAGAGATACACTTCTGTTCATATCCTGTTCTATTAGAATAGCAATAAATTAAGTTATACCGCCAGCCCATATTTCAAGCCTTCCTAGTTATTCAAGTCATTTTTCCTTTTTTTTTCGCGGCAGTAATTTTAATACGCGGCAACAATATTCCTAACCTAACTTTGATAAATATGTTGATGTATTGAAGTGAATCGAAATTGCGTTAAATACTTTTTAAACTACTTTTAAACGTGTTACTGTTAGATACAGTAGGTATTGTTTGACGGATCGTATGCATTTGAATAGTTACATACAATGATTTTAAATACAATGGATTTCGGATCATCGCTCAAAAGTGTCCGAACTAAAAGAGAAACAAAACGCTAAAAGAGAAACAATCGCGCGCCAGTCTTGATTTTGACAACTGAACGACAACACGTTGCACAATGCCGTACTGTATTGTAAAAACGTGTAAAAACTACGAAAAAAAAGCAAATTGAAGACGGTGTATCATATTTTCAGTAAATAAGCTTTTGTTTTATTATTTGCAATTTATTATTTCACTTAAAATACAGTATTTCGTCGATAATAAATTAAAAGACAAAAGTAAATATTGCAATCCAGTCCAATACCGAAGTACCTATCTGTCTCTTTCGAATTCATCCCAAGCTCAGTAAAAAGAAAGAGACCATTTCATTTTCACTGAATAATGTACTAACAAAATGACCATTCAGATTTATTCGGATTACCGATAGCGATAAAACTATTTGGAACAAAGATTATAGTGGAGACGCCTTGGCTCTTTATGATTTTTTTTTCGTTATATGAACCAACATCTATTTCAGTTTTCCTCGGGATCCAGTACACTGTGCACAATGGAAAAATATTATTGCCCTAGCACGGCGAGAAGAATATTTTGATCCAAAAAATAACAATCTTGTTTGTTCGGCTCATTTTATGGACATAACAAAAAGAGGTCCGATCTTTATGAAACTTGTACAAGAATCCCTTGATTGAATGGAGGAGATAAGCCCAAAAATGTTTTTAATTTTCACAGGGTATCATTGTTTTGTCATAAATATAATTACACATGTCATTTTATTTCGTGTATGTACTGTTATTTTCTTTTTATTTGGATTCTCGGTAATGTATTCCCACGGGAATCGGGGCCGAGATAACTATATCTCGCGGGCGGAGTCACGGTGATCAGCTAGTAGCCAATAATTTCGTATCCCAAAAATTAACCATAAGATAAAAATAAATTAATGATGCGCAGTTTTAGCAACTAATTCAGTCACTTGAAACACGGCTATCTTGTAGTAGACGTAGCGACATAGCGTTATGAAAATAGTAATGAAAGCGGAAGAACTTTGACACCCGCAAGAAGTTTGGCATTTATAATATTATAATTAGTTAAATTCATTAATTCCCTTTTTGTTATTCATACACTACAGTTACTTATTATGAAACTGACTCGAAAAAAAAAATCTTTGTCAGTCGTTAATTAGTTTTTCAGCTTATTTCGTCTAACATAAACAAGTAATTACAATTTATAAGATTATGGAATTTATTGTAGTCTTACATTAATTATTACGCCTACGTAGGTACATATCATGGAATCCTTAAAAGACTTTAACAAAATAAACCTACTCCATTGTTTCTATGTTCACGTAGTTCAAGTATAAGCTGCATAAGGTGAATTAGTCAGGCGGAACGGACAGATAGAAGCTACGTAATGCGATAAATTAGTGCAAACAAAAGTGAACACTATTCCGTTGAATCAAGGTTTAAATTTTAATATGAAATTTGTTTATATCTATGTATGCCTATGTATAATGTATAGGTCGACTCGGGACATTATTTTCTTGCGATTTGTTCTAGATCCTATGTCCGTTGTATTATAAGGTCTTTGGTTACATACTTATTTTATATTCATCAATGATTTCGCCAATGTCAAGGTAATGCTCCAATTCCCGCACAGAAAAACTAGTTACTCTGAACTGAACTAGTTCGTGGTGTGGGACAAGCAAAACGTTGTTCGGTATTGCAATTGAGTGGTTGGGCCTGGATTTTTGCCCAGCGCCAGAAGTAACCTAAAAGGCAGCCTGCCACGCGCTCCGCAAAACTCCAAGGGTCTATTGATTTCATTTTGTATGTAAGACCTACCTATATTAACTATTCGTACTTATTATCTAGTATTAGATACTTATTTATAGATATATATGATACCTACTGTTATTTTCTAGTTTGAATGTTATCAAATTATAAAAGCTGCATATATGTTGTGGCGCTAAGTTCAGTCCGGGACGTATTATTTATTTGATATAGGTAGTATATATTTGATATAGGTCTTTCTCTACTAACTGGAAAGTTGTCTATTGACAGTTGTCCCAACCCTACTTTTCTAGAAAATTAAAAATATTATTTTAAGTCGATAGATAGTTATATAATATAAATACATATAAACAAGAAACCATTGTAATTTTCCCTTACTTTTCGAATTATAGACAATTTTTTTTAATACAGGTAGTTAAGTACTAGGTACGTATTATTTTATATTCCAAAATCCATAATAATAGAAAACAAAAGACCTGAATTAGCGTGACAGGCCAATGCAAGAAAGAGTCTTTCGGCAAGCAGTAGGTTAGTGCAGACTATCAAGAATATTAATAAAATACACGGACGTCAAATAAAACAGTCCTCTGTCACGTTGAACAGTCCACTGTGTTATATTCTGTGTTAAATGTCCAGAGGACTGTTGCACAGAGGACTGTTTTTTTGTAAAAATGTCATATCAGTTTAAATATTACTTCATAACACAGAAACAGCTATAAATTATCACACAGCAATTTGTTTTGTTAAATAAATATAATTATAACACGTAAAACACCGTAAAATAAACTTACCAGAGGAATATTCACTCAACACTACAGAGACGTGGCTCCCACACATACGTGGAGTAGTCACTGCGCAAAATGGCGGCGACTTGTTTAGCATGGCGACCGAGTAAACTTCACACTGTTAACGTTCCGTTTCACGCGAAATGTAACCCCAATAGTGTTTAATATTTTTGTGGCGCGATATTCAAATTGTGACAGAGGACTGTTCAAAAATTTATGGACAATTCGAACACTAGTTTTTAGTACTAAAAAAATCTCTAAAATTATATTAATGTGTTGGTAAAATTTTAATACTAAGAATACAATATTTGTGATAATAAATAAATTTAAACGGGTAAAACGGGAACCCTATTACTAAGACTCCGTTGTCTATCTGTCCGTCCGTCTGTCTCCACACTGTATCTCATGAACCGTGATAGGTATGATAATGCCGCTGTAACAACAGATACTAAAAACAGAATATAATAAATATTTAAGGAGTATCTGTCGTTTATATGTATGGGTGTCTCTCCCATACAATATCCGGATTTTTTTACCATTTTGGTACAGAACGGTTTGCGCGAGTTAGATTCGCACTTAGGCCGGGTTTTTTATGAGTAGTTATACTCGTCATAGAGTTAATAACACAACAATTAGGCTCGCCCATGGCTTCAACCAGACACGTGGGTTTGTCCGACGTACTGTGGGAGTATACAACTCTTCTGATCTATCTCTTCAGATTATAAACTTAAGACTAACGGGTCTTTTACGCGATAATTGAGATAGGTCGAAACGTCGGGTAATAAAGAGGTATATGTATATACATATACCTCTTTATTACCCGACGTTTCGGCCTTGTTACAAGAGCCTTTATTATTGAGCTTTATAATGTGTACAAAAGTTTAAATAAGTATCTATCTCTTCAGGTCAAAGAAGTGTGTTGAATACCTACCTACTTAAAAAGAACACGTTAAAAATTTACACAAAAACTGACTTCGAATTACCGAAATGGGACCAAATAATTGTCGGTATAGGACCAAATTGTAATGGGACTTGGAAAGTAGCAGCTTTCAATTTTAAATACAAAAATTAAAATCGGTTCGCAGACAAAAGATATGAGGTAAGAATCATACAAAAAACATGCAGTCAAATTGAGAACCTTCTTTTTGGAATTCGGTAAAAATATGGAGCAATATTTTTGAGCTGTAGCGAGCCTATTACTACACTCGAGGGTTTTCACTTGACGGAATACTCCTCCTGAACGGCTGAACCGATGTTCCTCAAACTTTGCATGGTGGCTGTGACCATGCTTGTGAGTGCATATATCTGAAATCAGAAACATCGAAGTTACCACGGAGGAATAATCACCGAAAAACCGGTTCCAGGCGGACTTAAACAGTTATACCGAGAGAATTACCAATTATAATGCGCGCGCCATACATATGACCTAAAAAGAGGTCAAATAGACCATCAGTTGAAAAACCGGAAATCAGATTTTTTTTTTTTTTATGGGGCTACATTTTTACCGTGACATTTACAAAATAACCCTTATTTAAAATTAAAATAAAATTCTCAACATCTATCAAAATCACTGAAAACGGCCTTACCTATTATGATAATTTCCACTATTTCGTTACTCTATTTGGAAAAAAACTGTGTAATCTTGAGAAAAAAGTATAAATAATACATTCACCATTAAAGTTTTGTACTAAATCAACCCAAAAAATCATAATCTAAGCACAAACATCATTAATTTACTTAGCGGGAAATGTTCCCCGTTACGCATACATTTTAGTACAAAGCACAGTCTCCCGGAATGCGATATATTTTTGAATGCGCGCTTGCAAAAAATTCAGTGCCCTCCTAGTATTTAAGGTGACTGCACGTCCGATCGTAGTCCGCGTTGAGCTGCATAGTTACGCGATAATTCTATTGTTTGGGCAAGCATAAGGGTGGGTTGCGAGTGTCGGCGGTGTAGCGGATCTAATAATAAACACAAATCACGACTGGTATTATCAGGTGCAAGGCCAGCTACACATCACGGAAAAAAGTGAATGCATTTTTCTAGCTTGGACCAGCATCGACATGAAAATTTCGATAATAAAAAAAGATGATGACTTCTGGAAAAATAACATGGAAGATAAATTAAAAAAGTTTTATATAGATTGTATAGTGCCTGAAATAATAGATTCCAGGCTAGACAGAAAAATGGAGGTTAGAGAGTCATTTATTTAATAGAGGCGATTAAAAAAAGAGAGGTCGCACGCGTCGCAAAAAAACGGCCGAGCGAAAAGGGATGTACCGAAACAATTCTCGCTAATACAAAACAAATAATTAAATAAAATTTGTATAAATCACTGTGTTTATTTTAATCTGTATTTATCCTTTTTAAATAAATTAGTTATAATTATGAAACTCACATTTCATGAAATAACATTCTTACATTTCGCCATAAGAGCTAGTAGTTAACATTTTTTTTTTTTTTTTTTTTTTTATATTTGGTTCGCCAAATTGACGCCGCCCGCCTGGTGGTAAGTCGTGACGACGTCTAGCGATTGTGGGCCACTCTCACAGCACACATTACTATTGAGAGTGGCCCTCAACTTGACGACCTACTGATGTGCCTCTTCACGCTCCGCTTAAAGAACCCAGGATTATATGTGGGAGGAAACACGTGCACAGGCAGGGCGTTCCAGGCCACTATCGTTCGGCAGAGAAACGAACGTTTAAAACGTTCGGTTCTCGCGAACATGCTATCCACTGTGTGGGGGTGGCATCTCTGCCCGGCACGAGTCGTTCGGGATCGGAAGGAAGAGGGTGGGATCAGATTGAAGAGCTCTTCAGAACACTCGCCGTGGTAAATACGGTAGAATGCGGCCAAGGAAGCTATTGTTCGGCGCTGAGCTAGCGGCTCAAGGCTTCCCGTTACCTCCGGACAACCTATAATACGGATAGCCCGTCGCTGCATAGCGTCGAGAGCGTCCAGCAGATACTTCGCGGAGCCGTCCCAGAGGTGAGAGCAGTATTCGACGCAGGGTCTAATCTGCGTCTTGTACAGCAGACACCTCTGGTCCGGTGTAAAGAATCTCTTTACCTTATTCAGTATTCCTAGTTTCCGCGAAGCTAGCCCTATACATCTTTCGATGTAGTTTTTATTATTGAGCTCTCGACGAACGTCTATGCCAAGGATATCAAGGTTGTCCTTCATTGGTAATAATGCATTCTGAAGAGAGGGTAGGGGAAGGAAAGGGGATTTCTTCGCAGTAAATGCACACGCCTGTGTTTTGCGGGCATTGAACTCGACCAGGTTCTCGGTACCCCATTGAGAGATATTGTCGAGGTTACGGTCGAGATCAGCCACGAGTCGTCGTCTCTCCTCCTCAATCTCAGATCGCCCCCCCGTCGGACGAACCGAGTAACTCCCATGCAGTGTGCTGTCATCTGCATAGCAATGAATGTTCCCGAGGGATAGCATATCATTGATATGCAGAAGAAAGAGAGTTGGTGATAGTACGGACCCCTGCGGTACCCCGGCATTCACTTGCAAGAAGCGAGAAGCCTGGCCATCGCAGAGGACCCGCACTCGGCGCTCGTTTAAAAAGCTGGCAATCCAGCTGCACAGTTGAGGAGGTAGACCATATGCCGGAAGCTTGGAAAGGAGCGAAGCATGCCAGACCCTATCGAAGGCTTTGGCGATGTCCAGGCTAATAGCCAAGGACTCGCCGTGCCTTTCCATAGCCCCACCCCAGACATGCGTTACGAATGCCAGAAGATCACCCGCTGATCGCTTTGGCCTGAAGCCGTATTGTCGATCATTGATTAACGAGTGATCCTCTAGGAATTGCATGAGCTGCTTATTTATAAGGAGCTCAAGCACCTTGCAAATGACTGAGGTGACAGCTATGGGTCGATAGTTGCCTGGATCGGACCGATCCCCTTTCTTGGGGATCGGTTGTACGTTCGCCTCCTTCCAGACCTCCGGCACGAGCCCTGAAGAGTATGACAGGCGGTACAGACGCGTTAATACTGGAGACAACTCAGCTGCACATTTTCGTAGCACCACCGCCGGAATGCCGTCAGGGCCACTGGCTTTCCGCGTGTCGAGTGACCGCAGCACTGCCCGTACATCACATTGCCTGATAACAATATCAGGCATTGTGTGGCCACAGTTGGCGATGGCGGGGGGCTGCAGGCCACGGTCGTCGACCCGGGAATTAGCCGCAAAGAGGTCTGCGAGCATATCCGCTTTCTCTTGGGCTTTGTGAGCCAGTGTTCCATCTGGGTAACGCAGCGGTGGCAGCGAGGGCTGACAAAAGTTAGATTGCACGGCTTTGGCCAGTTGCCAGAATCCACGGCTGCCCGTGGGATGGGAAGTGAGCTCCTGACCAAGCCGCGCGACGCGCTGGGCATCCGCTCTCTTAAAGGCCCTCTTACTCGACTTTGTGGCCCGGTTGTACGCTGCTTTGAGGTGGCCCACGTTTGGGTCACGCACAGCCCGGGCCCTGATCCAGGCGCGATATGCCGACTGTTTTTGTCGAACAGCTTTGGCACAATCTCGCCCGAACCAGGGACGGGCTCTGCGGATACTGGCGACATCAGTGAAAGGGATGTAATAATCCATCCCTAAACTGATCTCGCCAGCAATAGCAGAAGCACTATCCGAAGGAGCCTTTCCTACAAAGCAGCGCTGGCTCCAGGGGACGGACGCATAATAATCGCGTAGACCGTCCCAATCCGCTGACGAGTAGTGCCATAGTCGTCGTGACGTTTGTACAGGACGTGCAGGAGGTGACACCTTCATGCCAGCGTGAACAACACAGTGGTCGGAACTACCCAGTGGGGCTCCTACCGAAACACTGTACTGGGCTGGGCGACTCGTCAGCAGTAGATCCAGCAGAGCGGGCGCGTGATCTGACCTGTCTGGTATCCGGGTGATCCCGCATACCATCTGGGTCAGACCGTGGGAGAGAGCGAACGCATGAGCGGCTCTACCCGCATGATCAGTCTTGAGGGACCCCAGCCATTCAATGTGATGGCCATTGAAGTCCCCCAGAAATACTAGGTCAGCGTTCGGGAACCGCACCTGCGCTTCATCAGCCGTCTCGCTGAGGTACTGGAAGAGCTTTGTCGTCTCAGAATCCCCTGTGTGGGATCGGTAGACGCACACGTAGATCTGGCTCATAGAGCCATGGTCTACGTGCAGCCAAAGGACGGAATTGGAGGGGTTCTCTAGGCAGCGCAACCGGCGGCAGCAAACATCCGCCCTAACGAACACGCACACCCCGGCTTTGTCTCGAAATTGTTCCTCGATGACATAGCCGGGGTAACACAGGTAAGACGTGTCGTCAGGGCGGCGTATTTGTGTCTCCGTGAGGAACATCACAGCGGGCCGTGCCGTCTCAAGGTGGTATGTCACATGTCATGGTCACATAATGACATAAATACCCGAAAAGAGTACACTTGGACCATACCCATATGTCACTGGTAAATCACAATGACCCGCGCGCTTTGCGATGCGACAAGCTATAGTTAAGTTCATTGCGTGTTTTATGTGAGATTTTAAAGATCTTATAAAGACGAAGGTTCAATGAATTGTGAAATGTTTTATGTGAGATTTTAAAGATCTTATAAAGACGAAGGTTCAATGAATATCTACATAATCGAAAAACCGAAAGTAAATAGATTCGTTTCTAGGGAAATATACTATTAGAATGCGATGCGTCTGTGTGCAAGTAGATATCAATGTAGGAGTTCTCTCACGAGTTCTCATGCTTGCGGATTACAGTCTTAAACACGCGTTCATTGAGTCGAGACTGTTTTGCCCGCCGTGCGAGTGACACCATCGTAAGAATGCGCTAGGGTTGTGATTCTATGACCTATGATGATTATTGTAATAAAACGAATGTTACGAATCAACCATATTTTTATTAGTCAATCCAATATGTTTTAGTTTTAAATAATGATTTATATTTTTTATGGATCAATAAATAAAAAATTCACGTTTGTTGTATAGGTTGTACCCTAAAATATTTATTTTATTCTGGTTTTTAGTATTTGTTGTTATAGCGGCAACATAAATACATTATTTACTGTTTCACGGTTCAAGGTATACTAATTATCACGGTTCATGAAATACAGCCTGGTGACAGACGGACGGACAGACAGACAGACAGACGGACAGTGAACTCTTAGTAATAGTGTTCTCAATTTCCCCTTTGGGTACGGAGCCTTAAAAAGAAAATAAATAATATCTATGGATAGGTCATCAAAAATGATATTGAGGTTTCTAATATCATTTTTTTTCTAAACTGAATAGTTTGCGCGAGAGACCCTTCCAAAGTGGTAAAATGTGCCCCCCCCCCCACCTCTAACTTCTAAAATAAGAGAATGATAAAACAATATATATATATGTTGTACATTACCATGCAAACTTCTACCGAAAATTGATTTGAACGAGATCTAGTAAGTAGTTTTTTTTAATACGCCATAAATCGTAAAAATTAAAATATTATGTTACTTGCTGCTACGGAACCCTTCATGGGCGAGTCCGACTCGCACTTGGCCGCTTTTTTTGTTAGCCAAACATAACGTAATCCCGGTGCACGAAAAACAAAAGGAAATGTAAGTAAATGAAACCCAAGTTAAAAATGCATTTTGTTATTATTAAAATAGTGCATACCATTTGCATAGCGCTCAGGCGGGTGTTCGACAGCCCTCTGCCAGTTTGTACTCTCGAAGGTACGCCGAGCGGTAGGTATATAGCGCGCGGCCTTGAGTGAGTGAGAGTGACGGAGGCCTGCTTCAGCTCAATTTTGCACCGCGACCCGCCCGTGCCGCCGCCCGTGCTCACCTAGTTTGAGCGAAGAGCGAAGCGAGCCGGAGGCGAGCGTAGCTCCTATTACTTCACTCATGTTGGCGGGTGGGTTTTCACTTGACGGAATACTCCTCCTGAACGGCTGAACCGATCTTCCTCAAACTTTGCATGGTGGCAGTGACCATGCGTCGACTCCACGATCAATATTATTATTTCCTTTATTTAACTTAATTACATATTTAATACATTTTTAAATAAATCTATAAAAAATACAAATATATTTAAAAATATAAAAAATAGTGACCCACCGGCATCGGGTACAAGGACCAAGCTACCGGTGGTTAGGGCTCCAGAGAGAGGAATTTCCTCACGATGCGTGCCGTATCGAGCAACACTGCCTTCTGCATCAGGCCCTTAATCCAACCGTCTAACGAGAGCCTCTGTAGGTGTTGGTCGAGGCTCTTGGCGATCAGTCCATGCACGGAAACGACTATCGGTACAATAACAGCTGAGCTTACAGGCCACATGTCGACAATCTCGTGGGCCAAATCCAAGTACTTTACTTGTTTGTCTTTTTCGGCTTTCACGAGATTGCCGTCATGCGGAATAGTAATATCAACTATTATTGCACGGCGCTCTAACCGATCTACAATCACTATGTCAGGCCTATTTGCAACAATAGTCCTGTCAGTGATAATAGATCGGTCCCAGTACAATGTGATATGATCATTTTCGAGAACTGGGTCGGGCACATACTTGTAATACGGTACTTCTGAATCCACGAGTTTGTATTTCAGAGCAAGTTGTTGATGGACAATCCTAGCTACTTGGTTATGCCTATGCAAATACTCGCCGTTAGCCAAACTAGAACAACCAGAGATAATATGCCTAAGGGACTCTCCAGGACGGTGGCACGCCCGACATATGTCAACCGTACCATCCTTCAGAATATACCTCCGGTAATTTTTAGTCATGACAACTTCGTCCATAATTGCAAAGACAAACCCTTCGGTTTCTCCAAATAGATTACCGAATCGTAGCCAGGATACTGATGATTTTAAATCAATATCAGGTCCATGTAGGGCCTGAAAGAAACGTCCATGTAACTCTTTACCCTTCCATACATCCATGCGGTCATTGGTACTTAGTATTATAGGATTGCGCCAGTTCTCTTTAGCCAAACCGAGCGGGGTAAATCCGTTGTCTACTGCAGCAACATCACGATGCAAATCCTCGTCCACCCGCAGGAAGTATTCCCTAAGATTGCACACCTCACGGTTGTGAAGGGTCTTAGCATTAAGAAAGCCTCGGCCCCCACACTTCCGTGGTATGTACAATCTCATTACAGATGAACGCGGATGATGCATTCGGTATGTAGTGAGTAGCGTAGCAGAGGACCCGCACTCGGCGCTCGTTTAAAAAGCTGGCAATCCAGCTGCACAGTTGAGGAGGTAGACCATATGCCGGAAGCTTGGAAAGGAGCGAAGCATGCCAGACCCTATCGAAGGCTTTGGCGATGTCCAGGCTAATAGCCAAGGACTCGCCGTGCCTTTCCATAGCCCCACCCCAGACATGCGTTACGAATGCCAGAAGATCACCCGCTGATCGCTTTGGCCTGAAGCCGTATTGTCGATCATTGATTAACGAGTGATCCTCTAGGAATTGCATGAGCTGCTTATTTATAAGGAGCTCAAGCACCTTGCAAATGACTGAGGTGACAGCTATGGGTCGATAGTTGCCTGGATCGGACCGATCCCCTTTCTTGGGGATCGGTTGTACGTTCGCCTCCTTCCAGACCTCCGGCACGAGCCCTGAAGAGTATGACAGGCGGTACAGACGCGTTAATACTGGAGACAACTCAGCTGCACATTTTCGTAGCACCACCGCCGGAATGCCGTCAGGGCCACTGGCTTTCCGCGTGTCGAGTGACCGCAGCACTGCCCGTACATCACATTGCCTGATAACAATATCAGGCATTGTGTGGCCACAGTTGGCGATGGCGGGGGGCTGCAGGCCACGGTCGTCGACCCGGGAATTAGCCGCAAAGAGGTCTGCGAGCATATCCGCTTTCTCTTGGGCTTTGTGAGCCAGTGTTCCATCTGGGTAACGCAGCGGTGGCAGCGAGGGCTGACAAAAGTTAGATTGCACGGCTTTGGCCAGTTGCCAGAATCCACGGCTGCCCGTGGGATGGGAAGTGAGCTCCTGACCAAGCCGCGCGACGCGCTGGGCATCCGCTCTCTTAAAGGCCCTCTTACTCGACTTTGTGGCCCGGTTGTACGCTGCTTTGAGGTGGCCCACGTTTGGGTCACGCACAGCCCGGGCCCTGATCCAGGCGCGATATGCCGACTGTTTTTGTCGAACAGCTTTGGCACAATCTCGCCCGAACCAGGGACGGGCTCTGCGGATACTGGCGACATCAGTGAAAGGGATGTAATAATCCATCCCTAAACTGATCTCGCCAGCAATAGCAGAAGCACTATCCGAAGGAGCCTTTCCTACAAAGCAGCGCTGGCTCCAGGGGACGGACGCATAATAATCGCGTAGACCGTCCCAATCCGCTGACGAGTAGTGCCATAGTCGTCGTGACGTTTGTACAGGACGTGCAGGAGGTGACACCTTCATGCCAGCGTGAACAACACAGTGGTCGGAACTACCCAGTGGGGCTCCTACCGAAACACTGTACTGGGCTGGGCGACTCGTCAGCAGTAGATCCAGCAGAGCGGGCGCGTGATCTGACCTGTCTGGTATCCGGGTGATCCCGCATACCATCTGGGTCAGACCGTGGGAGAGAGCGAACGCATGAGCGGCTCTACCCGCATGATCAGTCTTGAGGGACCCCAGCCATTCAATGTGATGGCCATTGAAGTCCCCCAGAAATACTAGGTCAGCGTTCGGGAACCGCACCTGCGCTTCATCAGCCGTCTCGCTGAGGTACTGGAAGAGCTTTGTCGTCTCAGAATCCCCTGTGTGGGATCGGTAGACGCACACGTAGATCTGGCTCATAGAGCCATGGTCTACGTGCAGCCAAAGGACGGAATTGGAGGGGTTCTCTAGGCAGCGCAACCGGCGGCAGCAAACATCCGCCCTAACGAACACGCACACCCCGGCTTTGTCTCGAAATTGTTCCTCGATGACATAGCCGGGGTAACACAGGTAAGACGTGTCGTCAGGGCGGCGTATTTGTGTCTCCGTGAGGAACATCACAGCGGGCCGTGCCGTCTCAAGGTGGTATGTCACATGTCATGGTCACATAATGACATAAATACCCGAAAAGAGTACACTTGGACCATACCCATATGTCACTGGTAAATCACAATGACCCGCGCGCTTTGCGATGCGACAAGCTATAGTTAAGTTCATTGCGTGTTTTATGTGAGATTTTAAAGATCTTATAAAGACGAAGGTTCAATGAATTGTGAAATGTTTTATGTGAGATTTTAAAGATCTTATAAAGACGAAGGTTCAATGAATATCTACATAATCGAAAAACCGAAAGTAAATAGATTCGTTTCTAGGGAAATATACTATTAGAATGCGATGCGTCTGTGTGCAAGTAGATATCAATGTAGGAGTTCTCTCACGAGTTCTCATGCTTGCGGATTACAGTCTTAAACACGCGTTCATTGAGTCGAGACTGTTTTGCCCGCCGTGCGAGTGACACCATCGTAAGAATGCGCTAGGGTTGTGATTCTATGACCTATGATGATTATTGTAATAAAACGAATGTTACGAATCAACCATATTTTTATTAGTCAATCCAATATGTTTTAGTTTTAAATAATGATTTATATTTTTTATGGATCAATAAATAAAAAATTCACGTTTGTTGTATAGGTTGTACCCTAAAATATTTATTTTATTCTGGTTTTTAGTATTTGTTGTTATAGCGGCAACATAAATACATTATTTACTGTTTCACGGTTCAAGGTATACTAATTATCACGGTTCATGAAATACAGCCTGGTGACAGACGGACGGACAGACAGACAGACAGACGGACAGTGAACTCTTAGTAATAGTGTTCTCAATTTCCCCTTTGGGTACGGAGCCTTAAAAAGAAAATAAATAATATCTATGGATAGGTCATCAAAAATGATATTGAGGTTTCTAATATCATTTTTTTTCTAAACTGAATAGTTTGCGCGAGAGACCCTTCCAAAGTGGTAAAATGTGCCCCCCCCCCCACCTCTAACTTCTAAAATAAGAGAATGATAAAACAATATATATATATGTTGTACATTACCATGCAAACTTCTACCGAAAATTGATTTGAACGAGATCTAGTAAGTAGTTTTTTTTAATACGCCATAAATCGTAAAAATTAAAATATTATGTTACTTGCTGCTACGGAACCCTTCATGGGCGAGTCCGACTCGCACTTGGCCGCTTTTTTTGTTAGCCAAACATAACGTAATCCCGGTGCACGAAAAACAAAAGGAAATGTAAGTAAATGAAACCCAAGTTAAAAATGCATTTTGTTATTATTAAAATAGTGCATACCATTTGCATAGCGCTCAGGCGGGTGTTCGACAGCCCTCTGCCAGTTTGTACTCTCGAAGGTACGCCGAGCGGTAGGTATATAGCGCGCGGCCTTGAGTGAGTGAGAGTGACGGAGGCCTGCTTCAGCTCAATTTTGCACCGCGACCCGCCCGTGCCGCCGCCCGTGCTCACCTAGTTTGAGCGAAGAGCGAAGCGAGCCGGAGGCGAGCGTAGCTCCTATTACTTCACTCATGTTGGCGGGTGGGTTTTCACTTGACGGAATACTCCTCCTGAACGGCTGAACCGATCTTCCTCAAACTTTGCATGGTGGCAGTGACCATGCGTCGACTCCACGATCAATATTATTATTTCCTTTATTTAACTTAATTACATATTTAATACATTTTTAAATAAATCTATAAAAAATACAAATATATTTAAAAATATAAAAAATAGTGACCCACCGGCATCGGGTACAAGGACCAAGCTACCGGTGGTTAGGGCTCCAGAGAGAGGAATTTCCTCACGATGCGTGCCGTATCGAGCAACACTGCCTTCTGCATCAGGCCCTTAATCCAACCGTCTAACGAGAGCCTCTGTAGGTGTTGGTCGAGGCTCTTGGCGATCAGTCCATGCACGGAAACGACTATCGGTACAATAACAGCTGAGCTTACAGGCCACATGTCGACAATCTCGTGGGCCAAATCCAAGTACTTTACTTGTTTGTCTTTTTCGGCTTTCACGAGATTGCCGTCATGCGGAATAGTAATATCAACTATTATTGCACGGCGCTCTAACCGATCTACAATCACTATGTCAGGCCTATTTGCAACAATAGTCCTGTCAGTGATAATAGATCGGTCCCAGTACAATGTGATATGATCATTTTCGAGAACTGGGTCGGGCACATACTTGTAATACGGTACTTCTGAATCCACGAGTTTGTATTTCAGAGCAAGTTGTTGATGGACAATCCTAGCTACTTGGTTATGCCTATGCAAATACTCGCCGTTAGCCAAACTAGAACAACCAGAGATAATATGCCTAAGGGACTCTCCAGGACGGTGGCACGCCCGACATATGTCAACCGTACCATCCTTCAGAATATACCTCCGGTAATTTTTAGTCATGACAACTTCGTCCATAATTGCAAAGACAAACCCTTCGGTTTCTCCAAATAGATTACCGAATCGTAGCCAGGATACTGATGATTTTAAATCAATATCAGGTCCATGTAGGGCCTGAAAGAAACGTCCATGTAACTCTTTACCCTTCCATACATCCATGCGGTCATTGGTACTTAGTATTATAGGATTGCGCCAGTTCTCTTTAGCCAAACCGAGCGGGGTAAATCCGTTGTCTACTGCAGCAACATCACGATGCAAATCCTCGTCCACCCGCAGGAAGTATTCCCTAAGATTGCACACCTCACGGTTGTGAAGGGTCTTAGCATTAAGAAAGCCTCGGCCCCCACACTTCCGTGGTATGTACAATCTCATTACAGATGAACGCGGATGATGCATTCGGTATGTAGTGAGTAGCGTACGGACTTTTCTATCCAAGGCGTCAAGTTCTGTCTGAGTCCATCTGAGTATACCAAACGAGTACACTAAAACTGGCATGACCCAACTATTGTAGGCTCGCACCTTGTTACCGCCCGATAAAAGACTCTTAAGAACTTTTTTCAGGCGGCCAAAGAAGCGTTCCCTCAATAATTGTTTCATGTCAGTCTCTGATATGCCTAACGCTTGTGACATACCCAGATATTTATAAGTATCGGTTGCCGAAAGGGACCGAAGTTGAGTGGAATCCGAAAGTTGTATTCTTTCGGAATCCACTATCCCACCCTTCTTCACATGCATGCTTGCACATTTGTCTACGCCAAATTCCATTCTGATAGAATTACTAAAGGTTTCCGTTACCTTTAGTAATTCCATCAGTTGGTGACTGTTTGGGGCAAGTAATTTTAAATCATCCATGTAAAGAAGGTGAGACAAAACCTGGCCATCTTTCCGCAACCGGTACCCTAGACCTGAATTCTCCAGCAAAGCGCTGAGAGGATTCAGGGCCAGACAAAACCATAAAGGACTCAGACTATCGCCCTGAAATATACCACGCTCGATCTTTATCGGTCCATCATTACCACAAGTCTGTCGGCATCCTGAATAGCACAAGACGGTCTTCCATTGCCCCATGCATGTCCCTAAGAAGGTACATAGAGTTGCATCAATCTTATACAACTCCAGCACCCTCCTAAGCCATGAATGAGGCACAGAGTCATAGGCCTTCTTGTAATCTATCCAGCATGTCGCCAGATCCTTGCGATTACGGCGTACCTGTTGGCTAATAACCATATCCATAATTAGGAGCTCTTTAGTGCCACGAGCCCCACTTCTACATCCATTTTGAGAGATTGACATGATGTTGTTGTCAGTTATGTGGCGCGTTATTTTTTGTCTCAAAATAGATGTGAGAAGCTTATAGACCGTTGGTAGGCATGTAATTGGTCTATAATTTTTAGGCTCTATGGCACTACCAGATTTGTATAAGAGATGGGTCATACCAGTAGTTAGAAAATCGGGAAGCGATCCTGATTCCAAACATGATTGGAATTGAGCTGCCAACCGTCCGTGTGAACTACGGAACCATTTTATCCAAAAATTGTGCAGTCCGTCTGGTCCTGCTGATTTCCAGTTCGGTAACAGACGGACTGCGTTGGTGACATCACTATCTATGAATTTTAATGGTTCCATAGTTTGTATCGGTTCACACAGACGATTAACATCCCGCATCCAACCATCCTCTGTGTGGCTGACAGGAGCCGACCAGATGCCACTCCAGAATGCAATGGTGGCATCATCATCTGGCCGGCGCTCGTCAATCACACTTGAATCAGATCGCTCCCAATCTCTGTAGACCCATCTCTCATCTTTTTGGAACATGCAGTTTTGGGAATACCGGTCCACTCTTTTTTTATATCTTTTTATACGATTTGCCCACGCATAGACTTTTTGCTTCAGGTAGTCAATGCGCTCTGTGACCCGAAAAGCAAATTCTTGGGATTTAATATTAGTCCCCAAGAATGCCCGGTTCACAAAGCGCATCACTCTAGGGCGAGTATTGCCCGACCTGAAGCAAATAAGTTTCCCAATGAGTGCCCTGGTCTCGGCAATACGACGTTCAATCCTACACTGCCAGGCTGGTGTAACAAATTTCGGTCGAGTAGCTTTATCATTTGATAAAAGCTTAATATTTGCTACTCGACATGCCGCAACAGCCCCACAGTACAGAATCGAATGTGTATCACCGAGATTTTCACTACTGTTAAAATAGTCTGACAGTAGTGAATCCAGAGCACACATTAGGGCTATATTTTTCTTATGCGTAGGCAAACGCGGTAGACGAGGTCTTTTGGTAGGTGTTACGTTTCGATATTCCCTCAGTGCACATTCCAAAGCGCTCCCTAATTGTACATTGCAATGAGTACTTACATCTGTAACCCCGGTATCCAATAAATCATCATCAGTGGGACGTTGTGTGGAAACAGTAGGAACATGTGTACCTGATGATGTAGGTATTGTGATACCAGGATTACCCTGTAAATCTGAGCGAAGCCTCTCAAGCACGGCATCATCCAACATATGACCACGTTGTATAACCCGCACTTGATCCGACAGACGTTGCGTTGATACGTTAACAGTTGGTTCGAGCTCCTGAAACAGAGACAGCATTCGTACACGATACGCAGTGAGATTAATTCCTCCCTCTGTAGCCGCATAATATGCCCGCATGACGTTCTCGTTCATGGAAGAAGTCCATCGCATGCGGTGCACATTACCACCGGCAGCGGGGTCCCTAATCGAAGCCGGAGGGCGTCGGGGTCCCAAGCAGGTCGGTGGCCGGCCTCTCCCCTGCCGACGTACAGGTGGAGGCGACGTCGGTGGAGAGAAATACTCGTCGCTGCTAGAGCTCGACGCCTCACCAGTAGCCAAAGTTTCCGGCAAATGGGAGGCGGAGCTATGCGACGAGTCCGGGGTTGGTAATTGTGCAGTTTGTCTCTCTCTGGCTCTAGCTCTTGTGAGCATATTTATCCTTTACCATCATCCATCCATTTCTTGATATTGTTTGTATTTGATTAATATTTTCTTAGAGTGACATATGCCAAACATCTGCAATTTGGTAATTTTTCTTTATCTTGATAATATATAGTTTGTATATGTAATTTATAAATTTATTGCAAATCTTGCTATGCAATATATAATTATAGTATAAATTTAGACTGTAAAATTAAATAAAAATATTAAAATAATTTTAAGATGAAAAATGACGTTCGATGATATTAAGGGTTGCCAGGTATTATATATATATTATATATAATATTATTATTATTATTATAAATTTATTATTTTAATAAAAAAGTGCGAGAACAAAAGTTGAAGAAAATAAAATTACACCCATTACGATTTTTGTTGATAAACTTGATAATATAACTCAGCAAGCAAATATTTATCGTAGCGTAAAAATGATAATGACCAAACTTGTGTGAAATTAAATTTCCAACAACTTTGGAAACTGCCATTATTGCTCTAAAGTTGAAAATTATCGAGTTATTTCAGAAAAACGAAAAAATTTAACTTTAAAACAAGATGGCGGCGAATCCTTTACCGGGATTAGTTAGAAAATCGAGATTTATACTTCCACCCCCCCACCCCTCACCCCCATTCCCCGACTTTTAAAAAAAATCGCTCCCCGGATTTTTTTCTATTTCTGCCCCGACAGGACTAATAACCGCAAAAAACACGTTTATTATATGATTCCCCTTAAATATTTAAAATACTTACACTGTTTTTAGTATTTGTTGTTATAGAGGCAATAGAAATACATCATCTGTGAAAATTTCAACCTAACTATCACGGTTCATGAGATACAGCCCTCATAAGTCTCAGTAATAGGGTTCCCGTTTTACCCTTTAAGTACGGAACCCTAAATGATTAATCTACACAAAAATGTATTAGTAAGTTACAAGTTATTTTAGGTAAATATTATTGTAACAATCGTATTAAATTATTTGACAATATCGTTGAACAATTTCGCTCTTTGATTACGCACGCCGCCGCCCGTACTCACGGACAATGAACTCAAAACCCTTTCGATAAACCTCGCAGCGGGCAGTAACCTTACTTTTTAATTCCTATTGCGTGCGTAAATTCACAACGGTGAAGATTATCTGAGGCCACGTGGTAAGGTTTCCTATTACTTTTTATTTTAATCGATACCATGATTCGCATTGCACCTGCCAATTGGGCTGGTTATTTGACGAAGGTTGCCAACACCCTAAATAATATTCATCCAGTCTAAGGTAGCTACGCATTATTTGTAGTTACATAATAATACACACGACTTTACGAGACAATAAATTGTTAACTAGAATAAACAGTATAGAAATCTTTGACGTATTAATTAATCTAAGATGACGCGTTAATCTAAGATAAAATGCTCTCCCGTTACGTGCTTCGAGACTGATAAGGGATATTTGGCGGCATTACCAATAATCTCTTCAGTCTTGACAAAGTCCCTGATTAATACCAAATGTTGTTACTTAGTTTATATGCCATAAAACTCCGCAATTCATATTCCAAATATGTAAGATGTAAGGACCTTAGTCTCTCAGACGTCTTGAGGCTGGCAATTCCCGTCTTCGTACCTATATCATCATACTATCCAATTCAATAAATCAATTAAGCGAGAAAACAAAACCGAATTATTTACACCTCACATTGTATACGTTTATTAAACTTTGAACCGTTGTATTATAATCGTGGACTGTTTACATAATAAAACTCTACAGTGCACAAAACAAAACACGTCATTCGAAATCCGAACGGAGCCTATTTTGTTTTTTTATTCAATAGAATCGATTTAAAAGTCAATTCGAATGATGTGCGGAATCGTTTGTCAACGGATATGAGATGTGGGTCAATGTCCATTAGGTGCATTCGTTCGTCATGCCTGCTGTTATATCGATCGAGTGTGACGTACTTATGTTCCTAATACGAACTGCTGATAAAATACTCTACTGAATTTGGATTTGTAGAGCATCTTATCAATGTAGATCGAGAGATATTGAATTACGAATCTACTTTTAAAAGCTACGTGGTCTTCAGTTTAATGTGAATATAAATAGTTAACACAGACCTTGGTTTTATTTGAATATATTTTTTATTATTAGAGGGAGTAATAAGTGTGGCGGGCGACCTTGAACTTTAACCTAGCCGTTAACCTTAAAATTTGGTCGTGAATCCCTTAACCTCTGCACCGACAAACGTACTTATCCTTTTTATGAGAGCAACTCGTGTATTATTAGAGTCGCGTCTTGGTTCTTGTAAATAATGAATATTAGTGTGTATAATATATTATTAAATGAAAATAAAACTAAATGTGTAAGATTCACCTTACCTAATGTAAGACTTGTTAAAACCAGTGTTAAGGTTATGGATGATATAATAGAATTGGTCGATGACACTGTCTTTCTGGGCATAACGTTAGACTCCAAATTGCAATGGGGGCCTCATATCGGGAAAATTTCGGCCAGGCTTAGTTCAGCAGCCTATGCTGTCAAAAAGATCCGACAACTTACAGACATTAAAACGGCGCGTCTTGTCTACTTCAGCTACTTCCACAGTATCATGACATATGGCATACTACTGTGGGGTAACGCTGCCGATATTGAATGCATCTTTGTGTTGCAGAAGAGGGCTATCCGGACTATCTATGGAATGGGGTCTCGGGAGTCATTAAGAGATAAGTTTAAGCATATTAACATCCTTACAGTTTCACAGTATATTTATGAAATTTTATTGTATACCCACAAGAACAAAAGCAAATTTGTGAAAAATAGTGATAATCATAATCTAAACTTAAGAAATAAGGATAAACTGGCTGTTCCTAAATTTAGGCTTCATAAAGTGAGTAATTCTTTTGCGGGGAACTTTATTCGAATGTACATTGACAACCGAAATAGCAAATTTATCTGTTAATAAATTTAAAAAACTAATAAAACGTAAATTGTGCCATAAAGCTTATTATAGTATTAATGATTTCTTAGATGACAAGGCTGCCTGGTTGTAACACGAATTGCTCGTTTCTAAATAACTCTGTATTAGATTTAAGATGAAACATTTTGGAAAAAAGCCGAACTGAGTTTCTTGAGGGCTCTTCTCAGTCTCGTTGCAATTTGGAACCCTCGGTAGAGTCACACCAACTTTTGACGAATCTAAATAATTTTCTAAAAATTTCAAAGATAATAAACGTTATTTTATTTTATTTATTTTGTTGTAATAAAGCGAATCTGTTGTAAGATAGTTTGAGTTCTCGTATCAGAATTATTAGACTATATCCACTAATTACGTTTCCGTCGAAAGCGGGGACGCTTCAGATGTTTTATGAACGTTTTGAGATGTAATAATTTGCAACTTGAATATTTCAAAATTCGGATATTTTGAGATTTGAGAATGTTTTGAAACCTATTGTTATTTTGCAACTTGAGTGTTGTGAACCTAAACGGTATTTTCTTGTTCCAGATAGAGCCAAAAGTGAAGCCAGAGACATGAGCACGCACATAGATTGCCACTCACACCCAGCAGGGTAGATTAATAAACGTAAGTTTTTACGATTTTTGTTAAACTGTAGTGAGTAGGACATTATATTATGTTCATGGTAAACCTAATTAACGCACATCCTCACGTATGTCTACAAGTAGGTAAGTGAATCACTTACCGAGATCTGCTAAGTAGGTACAGATCTCTATTCATTCAGAGCGAGAGAAATACACATAGTTGGTAGAAAAGTGAGGAATCTTAGTAGAAATCAGTAATTAAGCCGTGGTTGAAAAAAAAAAGAAACTTTATTCTCACGCTGCGCCTTCGTATTAAGGAAGTGAGTACTTACATCACTACCCCACCAGTACTACAAGTACTGCTGTAGTAACTATTCTATGCCTCGTTTGCTAGTGTTGTACCTATAGAAATAGTAAATTACATGTAGGTAGCTGAACAAAGTTGCCGATTTCTACCAAAAACCACCGAGAGTAATAACCTAATATCTTTCCGCCGTGTGGTGGCCGGCAGAATAGAATAGCCCCAACCCATATCCTCCCGTGGATGTCGTACGAGGCGACTAAGGGAGTGTGTGGAAAGTACTGACCCCCTGTAACTTTTCCACACACAGAAGCGGATGTCCCACCTAACCTAACCTAATCAACCAAACCTAAACAACGACCTCTGTCCTTGCATCAACACAATCTCGCAAACCTCTAACCTAACCAAGAAACTCCTTCCTACTCATCATGACCCCACGAACTCCCCACCAACATAATCTCGCAAACCCTCAACCACCTTATTTATAACTGCCCCAGATACACTTAACTCACTCCTCCACCACATCACCTATATCGTAAATCAACTAAAACACTCTAACGGCACATAACATCTAAACACTTCACTAACTAAACAATCAACTTGCAAACGGTTCCAGGAGAAGGCGTATACCATAAGCGCCACTCCTGAAACTAAAACCAAATTGACTCACCACAAAAAAAAAAAAAAAAATATCTGCCTACAATCTCATTCTACGAGTACGACGCCCCCTCCGTTTGGTTTTTGTTTTCCTATTCTTGTCTCCTATTAGTAGGTACAGATCCCGGTATGGAAAGTGATGTAATAAAAATATGTAGATAGTTTGTGACCTGAAAAAGGTAACTACTTTTTAAACGATAAATTAATTTAAAACAATACAACTTTTTTGCAGGCGTACTTTAGTATTCTAAACTACGCCAAACACCTCTATATATCTATATATCTCAGCTATAGTATAGAATAGGGCTGGAATACCTAGTTTGTAATTAGGTACTTGGCTAAAGGTACTACATACAAAAAAAACACAAGTTCTTTGGCCCACATTGAAAGTAGTGAGCTATTGTTGTAAAGTATCTTTGTGTAACACCATGTAATGTATTTGTCCGCGTTCACGTAACAGAATACTTAAAAGTGTTCTACGTATAATCTATACATAGTATAAAACAAAGTCGCTTTTCCTGTCTGTCTGTCCCTATGTATGCTTAGATCTTTAAAACTACGCAACGGATTTTGATGCGGTTTTTTTTAATAGATAGAGTGATTCAACAGAAAGGTTTTAATGTATAATACATGTATAACATACTAGAGTAATACCGATTATTTTAGAGGTTTCTAATGTAATGTCGTAAATAAACACATTTTTTGCGCTTTCATTGCAAACGCTGACGAAACCCTACGAGACAGATCAAAATAATGTTTTGTTTTTTTTGTATTTTGTACACCATAGAAAGGTCTACAAAAAAGTCCGAGATAGCATATATCTATCTCTTAAGGATAACTCCCAGTAACCATTTTTATCTTTTATAAATGACAAAAAAATAATGTGTCATTTGCCAAGCAATTTTTACCAATGCAGTATTATTCCTTATCTAATTGAATACTTAACATACGTTGTGTATTTAATGTAGACCAAAATTGCCATTCAAACCATATAATTTGGACGAATGACTTAAGAGATATCTCGTGATGGAAAAAAATACGAGCGCGGCGACGCAGCCGGGCTGTGGCCAATGACGGCAGTGAACACACAGAGATTTTAAGCAATACAGCATAAATCCTTATCCAATTAAGTACCTTAAATACATTTTGCTTTTAATATAGATCAATATGGCCCTTTACAGCATGTAATTTAAATGAATATTTTCGAAGATATTACAGATTAATAGGTTATATCATAGGCTTTTTCATTAAAAAATCATTTTCATTCATTCAATTCATTCGACATTTTTTTCGAAATTCATAGTAGGTACCTTGGTTGGATAGGAATTAGAATAAAACAATAGAATTATAGCCAAAAAGCGGTTTAAAGTAATGTAGGTATTTAAGTTCAAAAAAGAACTGAATAGGATACGTATAAAGTCATATCTGAAAGACGTCGTCGTTCAAACATAGATCGTAGTACAGGGAATGACCAGAGAGCACGTTCAGCTAGAGACGAAGATTCGTCAAGGGAATGTGAGGCTCGGCTCAGCCAGCTTCGGGCTAGATATAGAGCTGAAGGAGTAAGAGAATCCTCAGTTGAGCGTGAGGCTCACTGCAGCCAAGATCGGGAAAGTCATAGTGTTCGGAGAGCCAGAGAATCGTGTGCCGAGCTTGAGGCTCGCCTCAGCCAGGATAGGGGTAGGCATCGATTACAGAGAGCCAGAACTAATTCGTGGGTAAAATAAAGAAAATTCTGCCATGAATTACGATCCATCGATTCCTTACAAGGACGATCGATAGTATCAATTGATATTGATACCATGTCAGTAGTGATTGAACATTGTTTGGCATTGAAATTCAAAGACGAATCTAATTCCACAATTCTAATACCACAGATAAAGACAATCATTCTACCACTGATAAAGACAATCATTCAACCAATGCAAAGCATACAAATATTTGCATTGAGATATTTGAATTTTAAGACTGACATGCTACATAGTCTACATTGCACCCGTGCGAAGCATGGGCGGGTCGCTAGTCGTATATAAACAGAACGCATTGGCGCGAAACTAGTCATTTTCAATAAAAAAAAACTCAACTGTCAACATATCAGTTTATGCAATATTTTGAAATGGTAGATGGTATTGATATAATATGGATGGTACATAGATACATACAACCATTAACATAATCATATCTTTAGATAATATTAAAGATGTATATATTGTTTTATCATTATGTGAAAATGAGAAATGAAATGAAATCGTTTATTAGCTAGAAACCTGGTTGACATAGGTTTTCTAATCAGTCGTAAGGTTCTTCATGTTTCACCGGATGGTTCACGGCATGCAAATCTTTAAGTTTGAACACATGTTCACAAATTAATTTAATATAATTTAATGTCTTCTTAAAACTAAATCAATATAAAAATGTCAAACTAAATCAATAAAATAATGTCAAATAATACTTATAAAACAATGTAAACAATATAATATTATTCCCTATCTATATATTTAATACGACAATTTGTCTGTCCGTCCGTCGCGTTTTTCATTTATAATTAATAATACATACATTTGTATGAAATATTAAAATATTTTTTTTTTTTTTTTATATTTGAGGCGATACAAAGTTAAACCCTTTATTATCTTAAATTTAATAAAGTACCAATGTCCTATTGTTTCTTTAATTTTTATATTCCCAGAAATCTTTCATTAAATAAAAGCATTTTAAGCCATTCGTTAATGCGTCTTCTGAACAAATTCCCTGGCAATTCCCTCAATACTTTGGGTAACTTATTATATACTCTGATTGCCATGATACTGCAATTATTCTGGTGAAGGGTGCTGGTAGACTTTGGTGCAACGAGTTTAGTTACATCTCTAGAGATTTAGGACTTCTGGTCACACACTTTAGAGAACAGGTATTGATGCTTTCTGACAAATAGTGCTAACTCCAGGATATACAGACACACCACAGTAAGGATCTTATTCTTTCTAAACAGAGGTTTACAAGATATCCAGAAGCGGCACCACATATAGCCCTAAAACATTTTTTTTGGGATATTAGCGCCCTGTTATGTCAGTACCCCATAACAATACTCCATATCTAAGCACACTCCCAAGGTAGGCAGAGGTGTGCAAACACACCCACATCTCGCCAGCTATGTTAGGTCCCATGTAATAGGGGGCGAGCCTATTGCCATTTACCGGGCACAAGTTCCAGACTCTGGGATAATTATCTGGATAAAATTCTAAAGATAATTATACATTATCCACCAGACCCGGGAATCGAACCCGAGACCTCGAGTGTGGCAGTCCGTACATAGTACCATTGTGCCACCGAGGTAGTCGTATGTCATTATTATATGTTTCTAGATTTCGTTCCTCCGAGATTACTACTGAAATATCGTCTGCAAAAAGTACACATTTATGCTGTATAGCTTTCGGGATGTCATTAATATAAATAAGAAAGAGCAGCGGTTCCAAGATACGAGGGTGGATTGAAAAGTAATCGGCCTAACCAAGAAAATAAATACATAATAAATGAAATATATTTTAATTTTTCAACGTAATCACCATCAAGTTCAATGCACTTTTGCCATCTTCCCTTCCAAGCATTTAGCCCGTTGAAAAAAAATTATTCTTCCAGTCAAAATATGCGTCTACTGCTGCTTTGACCTCAAAATACTTCTCATGAAGTGTGACATTTTTTTAAAACATTCTTTCTTCGAAACTATTGATAAGAACTGCAGGCGAATTTAGGTTGTACATTGTATTCTCTAGCCATGGTTTAAAAAATAAAAAAACCATAAAGTTATTAATATTTAAAGGCACCTGATGTGGACAAATACTGTTTATAACTCACAATAATAAGCAAGGGTATGGATTTACATTGTAAAATAAAGAAAACTAGCTTGCTCATTTCTGCCGTGGTATAACCAAAACGCCGTTATGTAACATTTTGACGATTTTTACTTTTTTAAACTATCTTAATCAGAAAAAAAATCTCTATCGATCTGTATTTACAGTATTTACCTAACTAGAAAAGCTACTGAAATAATAAACGTAAGAAAGCCGTTATATGATTTTATTTTACTTGTGTATTATTCAAAAATGCCGTAAAGTGACTGTGTTAATCTATATAGCCGCTAAAGTTCAATAAAATCAAATATTAACAAAAAAAAACTTAAAATTGTTTCGCTAGATTGCGGTTAACGGATTTTAATTCACTTTAATGTGATTAAAGTACTTTTACTGCTTTATAGTTACTCAAGTTTTTGAATAGAAATTTAAGCTATATTGAGCTATAATGCCGTTCACTGAAAAAGTTAGACATAAATGTATTTAACGATGCTTAACGGCTTTATAGCTTAACTTTATTGTAAAAACATTTCGACTTCATTCATCGTTATGCGCCAGTTAGCGATGTTTCACATATTGAGTAAAATCAAAGTGGTAACAACAGTGAGACTATATTGCCGTTATCCGAAATTAATACGCTAAATGGCCGCTATATGATCTCGCGGGGGGTGATGATCGGGGCGGTCGGGGATGATCCTGTGAGTTTTTGCAGTGCCGCACATACGCTGGTTCGCGAGGTTCCCGCCAATTTTGGAATTATGGCGAATCGTCAGTATAAGTAAGTTTTTTATTGTTTTAGTTTACCGTATTTTATGTATGATAATTATTTTATACAATTTATAGTTATATTCACACGAGGTAATTTATATAGCACTACAGAGCAGTTATTTTCTTCTTAGGATCTCAAAGATCAAAAATAATTTTAAAAATGGCTATAAGCCCAGATATTGAGCCTGAAACAAATCTAATCTTGGAGACACCGATTGTAACCAACTGTTTAAACTATTTTGATAATATATACACTAGACCTTACTCAATGACCAGCAGCGTCTTTGCAACATTTTGTGAAACTCAAACTACGAACAACTGTCATCATTTAAGTATAGATATAAATAATTTAAAACAGGCTTTGTCAACAGCATGTATTCAACCCAGTCAAACTTTACAGCTGTTTGAGTCAAGTACTCCTGCGGAAGCAAATTTGATGTGTGATGAATTAATACCGCCAAGAACTCCATGCAGTTATAAGGTTTTCAATAAAGTATGCCATGATTCGCCTGCCGCCGACCAACTTGATTTTGTTTCCGATGACTCCGCACGAGACAAAGATTACTGTCCATCTAATGATTCATTCGGTATTTCATCAGAAGAAGAACGTCTGTACCGCCTGTCTTACTCCACAGGAATCGTGCCGGAGTTCTGGAAGGAGGCGAACGTACAACCGATCCCCAAGAAAGGGGATCGGTCTGATCCAGGCAACTATCGACCCATAGCTGTCACCTCAATCATCTGCAAGGTGTTTGAGCTGATCATCAACAAGCAGCTCATGCGATACCTCGAAGATCTCTCGCTAATTAATGATCGGCAATACAGCTTCAGGCCAAAACGATCAACGGGTGATTTTCTGGCATTCGTAACGCATGTATGGGGTGAGGCTATGGAAAGGCACGGCGAGTCCTTGGCGATTAGCCTGGATATCACCAAAGCCTTCGATAGAGTCTGGCATGCTTCGCTCCTTTCCAAGCTTCCGGAATATGGTCTACCTCCTCAACTGTGCAGCTGGATGCCAGCTTTCTGAACGAACGCCGAATGCGGGTCCTCTGCGATGGCCAGGCTTCTCGCTTTTTGCAAGTGAATGCCGGGGTGCCGCAGGGGTCCGTGCTGTCACCAACACTCTTCCTTCTGCATATCAATGATATGCTATCCCTCGGGAACATTCATTGTTATGCAGATGACAGCACGTTGCACGGGAGCTACTGGCCTCGTCCGGCGGCAGGGCGATCGGAGATTGAGGAGGATAGACAACAACTCGTGGCTGATCTCGACAGGAACCTCGACTGTATCTCCCAATGGGGTACCAAGTACCTGATCGAGTTCAATGCCCGCAAAACACAGGCGTGTGCATTATAGCGAAGAAATCCCCTTTCCTTCCCCTACCCTCTCTTCAGAATGCATTATTACCAATGAAGGACAACCTTGACATCCACAACCTTGACATCCTTGGCATAGACGTTCGTCGGAGGTCAATAATAAAAACTACATCGAAAGATGTATAGGGCTAGCTTCGCGGAAACTAGGAATACTGAATAAGGTAAACGATTCTTTACACCGCACCAGAGGTGTCTGCTGTACAAGACGCAGATTAGACCCTGCGTCGAATACTGCTCTCACCTCTGGGACGGCTCCGCGAAGTATTTGCTGCTTTCGACGCTCTCGACGCTATGCAGCGACGGGCTATCCGTATTATAGATTGTCCGTAGGTAACGGGAAGCATTGAGCCGCTAGCTCAGCGCCGAACAATAGCTTCCTTGGCCGCATTCTACCGTATTTACCACGGCGAGTGTTCTGAAGAGCTCTTCAATCTGATCCCACCCTCTTCCTTCCGATCCCGAACAACGCGTGCCGGGCAGAGATGCCACAACCACACAGTGGATAGCATGTACGCGAGAACCGAACGTTTTAAACGTTCGTTTAAAAACGGAACGCCCTGCCTGTGCACGTGTTTCCTCACACATATAACCCTGGGTTCTTTAAGCGGAGCGTGAAGAGGCACATCAGTAGGTCGTCAAGTTGAGGGCCACTCTCTATAGTATTGTGCGCTGTGAGAGTGGCCCACAATCGCTAGACGTCGTCACGACTTACCACCATGCGGGCGGCGTCAATTTGGCGAACCCAATATAAAAAAATATATTAACGTTTTATAATGTAAATTACTAACATTTGAATATTTGAATGGTCCTATTATGCTAGTTGTAAGTAAAAATTATAATTATGCTCATTTTTATACCACTAAGTGGTAACAAGCAAACCATTTTAAGGTCACTGAAGAAGAATTAACTGAAATCTGTATCAAAATAAAAAACTAGTTGTTCTGTTATAGTATATTTACATTTGACCAAAGAAATAAAAAAGAAACAATTCTAGAAAATCACCACGTGTAAAGACTGACTTTGGTCAATAAAACAACGATTTTAATAAAAAAAAATGTTTTATTTTTATTCATAACTACGGTTTCATAAATTTTAGCCGTTAAGATTTAGGGTTCTTTTACTTAACTGCGTTTAAGTTTAACAATGCTTCAAGTTTCTTAATAATATGCCTACGATAATATACATAAAAGCGGTAAAATGACATTAGCTGCATTTAAGTCTAACATATAGCAAGTTCACAGCTCTTTTTATTTAGCTAAAACGACTCAATGTGTTGTAACGGCGTTTTAGTCAATTATTAATGTAGTTTTTTAAAGAATATTATTGGACATTGTTATTTCTTATTAGTTTTACACTAAAATGCCGTTACGCTATGCTTAACGGCGTTTTAGCCTATACCCTCTGACCTCTTTGCATTAGAGATGTTAAACTAAAACGCATAAAACGTTTTTTATATAAAAATATATTCTAAGTACTAAAATTCATAGATGGCATTTAAAAGTACTCCAGTTTACCTATCTTTTGATATTTTTAATTTGTAGTTATGATTTGTCATTAATGAGTTACATCAATTTAAAGATTTTCTCACGTTTTTCGCGCTTATTTAAAAAGGTGGTTTCGGTAGATAACGGCATTCTAGTTATACCACGGCAGATTTATCCAGTCGTTTAGTCCACTAAAAATATATAGGTTATCGTAGATATCGATTCTTATACTATCCTAGTTCGTTATATCTATAATACTTTTGGTCTGATGTTTGTAAAACTTTGTTCAAAGTCGCCCCTCTGTCGAACACATATTTATATTTACACAAGAAAACAAAGTTGGCTTGGAACCTTATCTTCAGTTTTGTCAACAAAAATAGATAAGACTGTTTAAACTTACCCTCTTAACAAAAATTTTGACCTATGAGAATTGTTGACGTGGTAACACAAACTAAAAGTTCAAAATAAGATATTATTCTCAATGGAATAGTTTTTCGATCCCAATTCTCATAGGAACACGTTACATTTATAAAAAGTCCTATGTGTTAATTCAGGAAACGGTCTATCTATGTGTTAATTTTCATCGAAATCTGACTAACGGTTTACGAGTAATATAGTAACAAACATTCACGAACGCACTCTTCCTATGTTGTTATTCGGTATTACTTACTACAATGTTACTTTGACTTAGAATATCATGGCACAGAATAGGGAATAGAACTTACATAGTCATGCTATAAAAAACCAAAGTAATTTATTGTATTTGTTAGGAATATAAAAAGTATATTTTACTACAACCAAAGGGAAGTTAAACTCTTTGGTGAGAGATGTACTTTGATCAATCTGTCGTAACCGTATTTTTTATCTATAACCTTATTATCACGAGCGACGACAATCGGAATTACGAAAAAGATAAACTTATCGCTATGATAAGGATGAGTTTTTATCTTTTCTTACTGGCTATGTAAATGCTGCAGGCATTTCGTAAATTCAGTTATTTAATAAAACGCCAGAAATATTAATACTAACGGAATCCACCTTAATTATTACATATTTATATACAACGACCTTTAACAAAGTTACATACTAAATACCTTATTTGTGCTCACACGATAATTACTAAACTGCCTTAGGTATGTGATACCTAAGGCTGTAAACTGTGAAACGGTGTTTGATTGCTTTGATTAATTTTATTTTCATAGACGGATAGCTGTTGATAGGGATAGGTACTAACTATAAAACTTTCGCGTTTCAATATCTATATTTTCTCTTCAACATAGCGGAATTTAAATGGAATTAGAACGTATCTAATACGTAAGAGGAAAGTGGGGGGATGTTTATTGATTTTACGACTATAAATAGACGAAGTTAACGAAAAACGACAAAAATACCTGCTAATAAAATAAGTTTGGTTTGGTAAACAATATCCAATATCTCTTGTAGGTATATCTAGTTGTATTCATGTTATCTGAGATTATACATATACAGGTATAAACAAGATATATATACCTACGTAAGCATGAGCTGTGTCATTGACCTCGTATCGCAGACGATTGTTTAAATGACATTGACTTCGCAATAATAGGTACAATAAATTCTACACCCCTCGCCAAACTTGATGACCTTTCGAAACTTGGGCTCCGGTTGGTGTTTGACATTTGAATAAATAAGTTTATAGGTTTGTTATTTTTCTATTTCATAACAAGATTTTTTTTTTATTTTAATTATTTTCGTTCTCATGATTCACCGAGTCTTTTCCCAACTTAGTTGGGTTCGGCTTTCCAGTCTAACTGTGATTCGACTGAACTTCGATATTTTCCTTGAAGCGACTGCCATCTGACCTTCACAACCCATGGGCGATATCGAAGTTCTGTAGTTAGACCGGTCGGATTTTTAAGGGCTCCAATTACCCCTAACGACTGCCATAGATCTTTGTATATGACAACAGGGACCGACGGCACGTGCTCTCCGAGGCACGGAGGGGTCTCAGTGTCTTAAGAAATGGTCACCCATCCTAAGACCGGGCTGACTAGATGTTGCTTAACCTTTGCAATGTATTAATATTGTCGGTTACCACTAGACCACGAGCCCCTCTATTATTTTCGTTCTATGTCAGAAAAAAAAAATTTCAACTGTTCCGCGCGAACAGTACAATACCTACTTATATTTTTTTTATCATCTCAGCCACTTGAGGTCCACTGCTGGGCAGAGGCTTCCTCCAAAGACGGGGGAAATTAAGCCTTCATATACCACGCTGGCCAGACGGGTTGGTATAGGGTATTGTGTCAAGTTTTCCTTCTCTAAATCTATATTTTTCTGCCGAGTGTTAACTATAATTATCACAGTGGCCCAAAAGTTTGGTGGTAAAAATACTTTAGTTAGCTGCTTTGGGACGAAGTTTAATTAATGTTTCTTGTAGTCCTCAAGAGATTTCTCAACACTAATGTACCTACTCAGTAAGTAATTATAGTAACGTTTTTTTGGGACTTTTCTGTAATTAATGAAACTTTCTTAGCAGTGTTATTTTTAGACGCATTTCGTAAGGCTTTTGGTGACTTTGACGTCAATAATATTTTTAACTCTAAGCTGACATTTTAGCTTGGCAGGAATGTACAATATTCTCAATGAATGAAAGTTTATTTAAATAATATGTGTGTAATAGATTAGAACAAGGGAACAGTTTGGAGGAAGTTTTTACCCAGCTGTAGGACAATACAGGCTTTGGGGAGTTGGATTGGCGCTCAAAAGGTTCCGCACCAAAAAGCCAAAAAAAATCACGTTTGTTGTATGGGAGCCCCTTAATATTTATTTTTGTTGTTAAAGAAATACATCATCTGTGAAAATTTCAACTGTCTAACTATTGCGACTAATGAGATACAGCCCAAGACAGACGGACGGACGGCGAAGTCTCAGTAATAGGGTTTACCCTTTGGGTACGGAACCCTTAAAAGAGAAAGTTGCGCGGTACAGTAAAAGTAGGGTACTATATTTGCATACATCGAGTGTCGAGTGTCAAATATAATATCACATTGAACCAAAAGTTTGTTGGCATATAAATACTTTAGGTGCTTTGGGACTCTGTTCAATTAATATTTCTTGTAGCCTTCAAGAGATTTCTCAACATTACTCACTAGTAATTATAAAACGTTTTTCTGGAAACTTCCTTAGAAGAGTTATTTTTAACAACATTTTGGCTTTCGGTGACCGACGATAAGATTTGTTTTACTTTCTTTAAAACAATATTTCTGTAATAGATTAGAACAAGCACAAATTGTTTCAAATAATAAATGAAAATGAAGCATGTCATTGCATCGACGTACAAATAATACAGACGAGAGCTATGTGTTTTTGGGTGCAAAGGGGCTCTACCAACATCTATAGGGCCCCAGCGACCTCACCTGCTAGTGGCGCACCTGCTGATAAACGGACGAGGCTCGTTAATTTACGGTACCTATGGAGTGGCTTCGGCCCCTACGTGGGTACCAGGTGGTACAACAGTGTTGGTCCGGGGGGGTACCACCGTGCAGCTGTGCTAAAGCCCCCCAAGTAACCCAGCCCAGGCTGGGTTGCGTTAGGGGTTCAGCAGCTGCACCGCCGGGCCCGGGGCGATGTATGGTGCAGCAGGCATGGGACCAGTGGGGGCGAAACGGAGTCTAGTGTGGGTGGTGTGGGTCGATTCGCCGGCCAGGGAGACCCTTAGCAACGGCGTTGCCGCGGCCGCCCGCAACACAGTCATGGGGCCCGCCTGGGGCCAACCACCCCAGGAGGCTGCCCCACATGTTGCGCATAATCCTGATGTGGGATCGCCGCTCCGGGTGGTAACCGGTGTGGGGTAGCGGCGGCCTTGCATCAGGGGGGTTTGGGAGCCCTTCCGTCCGGCGGGTCGGCTCCGACCTAACCACACGGTTCTAGACAAAGCTAGCCCCTGCGCTTTGTCACTTACTGCTGCACCAAATGTCGCCCTGTCTTCACGCTTCTTCTTCAAAATCTACAATGGCAGTGCAACAAAAAAGAAATAAACGTTACACAGCGGCCCTAGGAAACCCCACAACTTCACATTTCGAGGTGGAGTTCACTAACGTCCGTGGACTCCATGCGAACCTCGATACCGTCCACCACCACCTTGAGACGGCACGGCCCGCTGTGATGTTCCTCACGGAGACACAAATACGCCGCCCTGACGACACGTCTTACCTGTGTTACCCCGGCTATGTCATCGAGGAACAATTTCGAGACAAAGCCGGGGTGTGCGTGTTCGTTAGGGCGGATGTTTGCTGCCACCGGTTGCGCTGCCTAGAGAACCCCTCCAATTCCGTCCTTTGGCTGCACGTAGACCATGGCTCTATGAGCCAGATCTACGTGTGCGTCTACCGATCCCACACAGGGGATTCTGAGACAACAAAGCTCTTCCAGTACCTCAGCGAGACGGCTGATGAAGCGCAGGTGCGGTTCCCGAACGCTGACCTAGTGTTTCTGGGGGACTTCAATGGCCATCACATTGAATGGCTGGGGTCCCTCAAGACTGATCATGCGGGTAGAGCCGCCCATGCGTTTGCTCTCTCCCACGGTCTGACCCAGATGGTATGCGGGATCACCCGGATACCAGACAGGTCAGATCACGCGCCCGCTCTGCTGGATCTACTGCTGACGAGTCGCCCAGCCCAGTACAGTGTTTCGGTAGGAGCCCCACTGGGTAGTTCCGACCACTGTGTTGTTCACGCTGGCATGAAGGTGTCACCTCCTGCACGTCCTGTGCAAACGTCACGACGACTATGGCACTACTCGTCAGCGGATTGGGACAGTCTACGCGATTATTTTGCGTCCGTCCCCTGGAGCCAGCGCTGCTTTGTAGGAAAGGCTCCTTCGGATAGTGCTTCTGCTATTGCTGGCGAGATCAGTTTAGGGATGGATTATTACATCCCTTTCACTGATGTCGCCAGTATCCGCAGAGCCCGTCCCTGGTTCGGGCGAGATTGTGCCAAAGCTGTTCGACAAAAACAGTCGGCATATCGCGCCTGGATCAGGGCCCGGGCTGTGCGCGACCCAAACGTGGGCCACCTCAAAGCAGCGTACAACCGGGCCACAAAGTCGAGTAAGAGGGCCTTTAAGAGAGCGGATGCCCAGCGCGTCGCGCGGCTTGGTCAGGAGCTCACTTCCCATCCCACGGGCAGCCGTGGATTCTGGCAACTGGCCAAAGCCGTGCAATCTAACTTTTGTCAGCCCTCGCTGCCACCGCTGCGTTACCCAGATGGAACACTGGCTCACAAAGCCCAAGAGAAAGCGGATATGCTCGCAGACCTCTTTGCGGCTAATTCCCGGGTCGACGACCGTGGCCTGCAGCCCCCCGCCATCGCCAACTGTGGCCACACAATGCCTGATATTGTTATCAGGCAATGTGATGTACGGGCAGTGCTGCGGTCACTCGACACGCGGAAAGCCAGTGGCCCTGACGGCATTCCGGCGGTGGTGCTACGAAAATGTGCAGCTGAGTTGTCTCCAGTATTAACGCGTCTGTACCGCCTGTCATACTCTTCAGGGCTCGTGCCGGAGGTCTGGAAGGAGGCGAACGTACAACCGATCCCCAAGAAAGGGGATCGGTCCGATCCAGGCAACTATCGACCCATAGCTGTCACCTCAGTCATTTGCAAGGTGCTTGAGCTCCTTATAAATAAGCAGCTCATGCAATTCCTAGAGGATCACTCGCTAATCAATGATCGACAATACGGCTTCAGGCCAAAGCGATCAACGGGTGATCTTCTGGCATTCGTAACGCATGTCTGGGGTGGGGCTATGGAAAGGCACGGCGAGTCCTTGGCTATTAGCCTGGACATCGCCAAAGCCTTCGATAGGGTCTGGCATGCTTCGCTCCTTTCCAAGCTTCCGGCATATGGTCTACCTCCTCAACTGTGCAGCTGGATTGCCAGCTTTTTAAACGAGCGCCGAGTGCGGGTCCTCTGCGATGGCCAGGCTTCTCACTTCTTGCAAGTGAATGCCGGGGTACCGCAGGGGTCCGTACTATCACCAACTCTCTTTCTTCTGCATATCAATGATATGCTATCCCTCGGGAACATTCATTGCTATGCAGATGACAGCACACTGCACGGGAGTTACTCGGTTCGTCCGACGGCGGGGCGATCTGAGATTGAGGAGGAGAGACGACGACTCGTGGCTGATCTCGACCGTAACCTCGACAGTATCTCTCAATGGGGTACCGAGAACCTGGTCGAGTTCAATGCCCGCAAAACACAGGCGTGTGCATTTACTGCGAAGAAATCCCCTTTCCTTCCCCTACCCTCTCTTCAGAATGCATTATTACCAATGAAGGACAACCTTGATATCCTTGGCATAGACGTTCGTCGAGAGCTCAATAATAAAAACTACATCGAAAGATGTATAGGGCTAGCTTCGCGGAAACTAGGAATACTGAATAAGGTAAAGAGATTCTTTACACCGGACCAGAGGTGTCTGCTGTACAAGACGCAGATTAGACCCTGCGTCGAATACTGCTCTCACCTCTGGGACGGCTCCGCGAAGTATCTGCTGGACGCTCTCGACGCTATGCAGCGACGGGCTATCCGTATTATTGGTTGTCCGGAGGTAACGGGAAGCCTTGAGCCGCTAGCTCAGCGCCGAACAATAGCTTCCTTGGCCGCATTCTACCGTATTTACCACGGCGAGTGTTCTGAAGAGCTCTTCAATCTGATCCCACCCTCTTCCTTCCGATCCAGAACGACTCGTGCCGGGCAGAGATGCCACCCCCACACAATGGATAGCATGTTCGCGAGAACCGAACGTTTTAAACGTTCGTTTCTCTGCCGAACGATAGTGGCCTGGAACGCCCTGCCTGTGCACGTGTTTCCTCCCACATATAATCCTGGGTTCTTTAAGCGGAGCGTGAAGAGGCACATCAGTAGGTCGTCAAGTTGAGGGCCACTCTCAATAGTAATGTGTGCTGTGAGAGTGGCCCACAATCGCTAGACGTCGTCACGACTTACCACCAGGCGGGCGGCGTCAATTTGGCGAACCAAATATAAAAAAAAAAAAAAAAAAAAAAAAAAAACAGGTTGTCTGGGGGCAAACGATAGAGGCGTGCTTGGAACGCGCCCGCCCGGGAAATGTTCCTGTACTACGCTCGCATTTATAAACGTTTGAATTCCGAATTATGTATGTTTTTATAAACAATAGAGTTGTTTATGTAGCGTATGTAGAGAGAAATTGGCGCGTAACATGACAGTATTTTTATGAAATAGACATTGGTTTGACTACTTAGTAGCCTTTCCGCCACGGATTTTGGATAATTTGTAAAGTAAACGAGAGCACGAGAGGAAACTGAGGATTCGCAGTCGTCAACCAACACTAAATTAAAATAGGTACCTCTTTAAAAATACTTCACGAATATAAACTTCGTCAATCTATATTAGTCCATCAAGTTTCGTAACGAGGCAACCGGTTTAAGAGGCCATCAAGGTTATCCGTTGACAGGCCTAATTTTTATTATATTTTTTAAAATACATAAATTAATCTTAAGAATTTAAAATAACGGTGCCAATGTTTATTGTACTATGGCATTGGCAACTGGCAACCTCTTTTGACTATTGAGTCACAGAGGTAGGAAAAGGAGGAGACTTTGGGTTTGAAGTAGATCACAGAGATGACAATACGTTCGTTCTGTATTACCACCAACCAACATGGCACCAACATAATGATTGGATGAGTTTGGAACTTCCAAAACGCGTTTATTTCTACAAGGTGTGTAGTCGGTCCACAGGAGGGTATCTATCGTCCAGAGTCCACAGGAGGTAAATAGGTATCTATCGCTTGCATTGACATTTTCTATATCCATTCTGCAGACCTAATAAACAAATACAAAATAAATCAGAACAATGGCTCAACTTAAATAAATTAACGAGTCTTGACCTCGATGAAAAAAAAACACTAAGAAGTTGGTAAGAAGCGAGGTTTTTGACATTCAATCAAACGAAGGTCAGTAATTAACATTAAGCAAAAATTATGCGGAAGTTGTGGCTGTGTGCGTTATACACTTATACCTATCGCGAAAATAATATGCGAGATATACGCGTATGTGCTTGTTGGGACGAAGTGCGTTCATTCAAGGGCAGCCGCAGGGTAACGACCCAACACAGCATTTACAAGTTCTGCGTTCAATACCGATATTCTCGTATAGATCTAACTATACTCGGATGATGCAAGATGCCTGAACCTAATGAGGTTTCACCTATATCTATGACGACCACCTAAAGCGACACACACAACACACATGATTGCCACACGTAAATATAAATCATAAGGCGCTTATTAAACAGAATTCATTCTCGTTTTACATCTATAATCTTCTTGATGATTCTTGAATAAATCACCGGTCATTTATCTCTCTAAAACTCGAGAATGGCTGGACCGATTTGTCTAATTTTAGTTTTGAAATATTCCTAGAAGTTTAGGGAAGGTTAAATACTCTTAATTTTCAGTCGACACGAAGTTCGCTGGGGCAGCTAGTAATTAATAAAGAAATCAATTATATTATGTAATTTTGTGAAAAATACATTTTAACTCTGTTGTTCCAGGTTGTATACGGAGGATTCAGAGTATGGACATCAATAATGTACTGCTCGAGGGAACGCGCCAGTACTTCATGGGGCTGCCGAAGCAGGCGCAAGCGGAAGGCTCCGGTCAACCGTTATGGCCTGCAGGAGCACCCCCCGAAGAAGGGACACCTGCTCAATCAGGGGCACCCGCCCCTTCCTCGCGACCACCTTCTGCAGCGGCAGCACCACCTTCCGTCCCAACTTCGACGCCAATTGCTGTTTTGCCGCGACCACCGTCGGAGCCCATAGAACCAGAACCACATATCATTCATAAAGCCACTGTAATGCGGGAAGCGGCTGAGAAACGGCGAGAGCAACCTGACACGGAGGATGATGAACCGGTCGACACACATTCACCACCCTCGCACATAATACACAAGCCGCCAAGAGCACTACCATCACCAGCACCTGCGCCTCGAACACCGTGTCCATCCCCGGCACGGCCTCCTTCGAACGCACCTCAGCCTCCTCCTCCGGTGGCTCCAGAACCTCAGTTAGAGGCACCACCGCAGTTCCGACCAGTGGTACATCGTGTACAAACACCAACTGCAAGACAGCCAGATAATTACGCTCCAGGCCGTCCGCCAGATCCGTATCCAACATCGCGGCCACCGGAACCGTATGTGCGTTACCATTATGATACGAACGTAACAGAAAGTACCAGGAGCTCCATCGGATCAATAGCATCACCACAATCTTCGACACACTCGCGTCACAGTCCAGCGGCACAAACTTATGCCAGATTATCGGGATCAATGCAACAGCTGTCTGCGTCACGATTGCGTGATATTGCTGCGCAAAGTCCACCCACACAGCGCTACCCTATGCAGCCGACGCATCCGCCACCACCACCCAATGATCGTGTTCCACCAATACATCACCCACAAACGGCAGCGCCGCCTCAGGGTCATCCACCCGATAGTCGGACATCACACATTTTTACAACTTTACAAACTCGTCGAGAACCCTCTCCATATCATTCTAACCGGGTATCGTCCCATTACGATAGACACACAGCGGTGCTTCAACGGAAATATGACCACCAACAGTCGTACCCAAGTTATCGGCCTTCACCGACAGCGCAACCTGTTCAAAACCATCGCGGGGATACGCATCAAATCCAATATAAACATACTCCTATGGAAGTTGCTCATTATCCACAAAGATCTCAAGAGCGTTCTCCAGCGCTAATACCGCCACACCCACAAGATACCTCCCGTTTACCATTGCGCCCTGACTATACTAATGTTAATAGATCTATAGATCCTCGAAGTAGTTATCATTATCCTACTGCTTCAACCTCTGCGTCTCGTTATACACCGAGTGCATCAGTTCCTGTTCAAAATACATTATCGTCAAGATCTGGATATCGCCCAGCAGCTACACCTAAAAGCAACTATGATTATTCTCCGACCACACCGCATCAATCGTCCCCAGTGCGACCGTCAGTAAAATCTGGCTACCCTAATCAAACACGCATGACCGTATCTGTAACATCAATACTACATGAAATGAATCAAACCAAACAAAAACAGGATATAACGAGTGGAACATCACAAGTAAGTCAAAGTAAACAGAAACGTGAATCACCCCTGGATTTATCCGTAAAAACGGTTAAAAATTCTGCCGATTCCTCAACAACGCAAGACGATATGGTGGATTCAGCAACTGTAGTTAGCAAAGTGGTGGCTGTTCCTCGCCCTGCTGCTTACAGTAATCATCATGTACATTTACCTACAAACAGTTATGCGTCGCATAAAGTCGACTTTGCTCCTAACTTTATTCAATACGGCGAGAGAGCTAATCATGGATACGTACTTCCCACACAATCGGGTAATGCAACGGTCAGATATAATGGTGCTTTAGATGGACGGCGATCAGTACCAGAAGGATATGTAGTTGATTCTGCTAACCATTATCAAGAGCGTAATAAATATCCTGTTCCTACTAGAACTGATGTTGTTCACAAAATAGATCTCACACAACCTCTCAACGATCAACGTCGCGCTGAAAACCGAGTACGCGATGATCGGCATTTCATTATAGAGGAACGAAAACGTTCCACTGGTCCTATTGTTAGTAACATACCAGATAAAATTCCACGTAATGAGACTTGGCCCTCAAACAGTCGAATAGAAAATTCTGCAAGGGAACAACGAGAACTCATGAAACAACCTGTGTACAGTTACAAACAATTTGAAGCAGTTTATCAAAACGATCAAAAGAGACCGTCCTTGTCCGGTGTTCATCGAGAACATGCACATGCAAATCATAAATATCCTAGTCATTCTTATCATCCCGATATGGTAGCGCGTGAAACTCACGAGTATCACGCCTACTATCATGACAGGCATCTAACTGTAAATAGCCGTAGTCACGTAATTCAAAAAATTCCGAGCCATACTAACTCCCATCATTATGCGCCACCACGTGTACCTACAGATAAAAAGGTGTGTGTCAGAAGTATACTAAGAAGTAGTCTAGAGACTAAACAAATTGGGTTTGGAGAGCCCTCTAAGTCAAGCAAATGTAGTAAATCACCAGATTTAATTGTTATAGATGACGATGACGTCACAGATCTAACAAAAGACAACGAAACTGAGACACGTATTAAAAGTACTGTGAAATCGCAAATGATAATAACTCCAAACTTACACCAACATATTCAAATGCCTAAAGCCGTGGATTCATTTTCAAGAGATTCTGATTATAGCAACAGTCCTGATTCAAAACAATCTCCTGAAAATGATGTTGCATCCCGAATAAGAACTAAAGCAGAGCTCAAAGTAATGCCACCATCTCAAGATAACATTCCTAAACCTGCACCTAAAGTAATTACACCTCCAGAAAATGAAAAATTAAAATTACTACCTAGAAAGACTCATCTATTCAATCAAATAAGACAAGATAATCTCAGGTTAGAATCTGTTAATAAGAACGAATTACAATCTGAACCCTGTGTTCCAGAAGTTAAAACAGAGCCAATGAATATTGAAGAAATAGAAAAAGATGCTGAAATATCGATTAAAACTGAGAGTATTTTAGAAAATTTAGAACCCAATGCAATGGATATTCCAAGCGATTCTGCTTTTGAAGATTTAGATTGGGCCAGTGCTTGTGATAGTTTTATGGAGCAATTAAAATCAGGATGTCACAAAAAGAGACCTCTGAGGAAACGTCTTGATACTACTGAAAATGAAAATGGAGGCAAACCAGACTTAACGTCTGAAATTATGAACACAGTTGTTACTAATGCTGAAGTTGTTGTTGAACCTAATATTATACCAAATGAAACAACCATAACTGAAAGTAGCCCTCCTCTAGAACTGAACACTGAAAGTAATAGTAAGTTAGAACAATCAGTAGAACCGATGTCTGATCTTATACCACCAGTAGCTATTAAACAAGAACCCATAGACGAGGAAGAAATAAACGCAAATGAAAATATACTCGAACAGATGCAGGAAGCCTATGAGACAGTTTCAAAACCAGAAGTAAAAACTAACAACACCGAAAAAGCCAAATCAAATGACAAGAAAGACAAATCATCCAATAAATCTACTAAAACTCGATTAAAAGCTAAAGTCAAGATTGAGAAAACTGAAACTTCTACACCAGCAGTATCCAAAAAGGATGTAAAAGAAAAGTCAGTCATAAAAACTGTAATTAAAAAGGAATGTGAATCGACAGATGACGACGAGCCACTAATAAAGAGTAAAATACTAAAAGAAAAAGAAAAAAGTGAACGTCTTAAATGTCAATTATTGAAAGATTTAACTGAAAAGTCCGCTTATGTTAAACTTGAATGTTGTAATGTGGACGTTAACAAAAATACTAGAAAATCATTAGATTCATCTTTGAAAGAGAAAGAGGAAAAACAAGTTAAAGGCAAACCAACAAGGCAGGCTACACGATCTAAAAGTAAATTGTCTAGTGATACTAGTAAAAATGACAAGCAAGATGATAACATTAGTTCTGACAGTGATGAAGATGTTACTGTAGCAAGTCGCCTAAGAGTGCGTAAAAGTTTAAAAACTGAAGATAACAAGATTGCTCCCGTACAAAGAACACCGGTAAAATCAACTCCAAAGAAACAAGACAATAGTAGCGCCAGTAATAGTTCAACTCCGGTGCGAAAACCAATATTTGGAGATAATTCATACTTCCATCCTGGCTGGGAAGAGGAACTTTATAAGTATAAGCGTTCCCTTCGCATGCCTAGTAGACTTATAGCTATACCAAGGGGTCGGTCTGGTGGCCCATTTGTTCGAGGTTCAGGAGCTTTATTCTCCCGAGGTTCTACTTCTCTTCCTGATCTGGATCCAGCGCCTTTGTCTCCGGCTCCATCTTCAGCACCGTCAGCTGCTACAGATGACTTATTTGCTAGACGCCCCGATAAACTAACCCTTGACAGTGATCTAGATTCAAATTCAAGTTATTCTGGTCCTAAAAAGTTGCATTATGATTCTGAAGCATCCACATCTACAGTATTTTCATCGAAAATTAAGAAAAAGGGCAGTTCTATTGTTGATGTATTAATTCAAAAGTACGGTGAAAAAAAAGATTCGAAAAAGGAAAAAAAGGGAAAAGAAAAAGAGGAGAAAACGCCTAAAGTAGTAACTAAAAAGACAACTAATGAATTGCTGCCGACTCCTAGTTTAGGATTAGTCAAAAATGGTAATAAAGGGAGTTACAATGTTAAGAAAGAAAAATTTATGGAAGATACATTTTATTTAGGTGCATTTAGAAAAGAGACTGTGACAGCTTTTCGAAATTCGTTTATAAAAGACACAGATGGTCTGATTGGTGCAACTGAGGAATTCTCACCTGTAGTTTTAAAATCCAGAACCAGAACTGAGAGTAAAGTGCTGAAACAGAGAGCGACAATCAAAGAGGTTTTTGGTGATGAGCGGCCGGCCTCGGCGCCGCCAACTTCTTGTCGGGGCGAAGAAGTTCCCGAAGAAAAGGATGAAAAAGTTGTAGAAATAAAGAAAGAGCCTGCTGAAACCAACAAACCTAAATTTAAACCAAAAAAAGTTCTGAAAGACAAACTAAAAAGAAGGTCAAGTTCAATTCGAGATGGTCTTAGAAGTACTAAATCTTTAAAAAGGAATGACGCGAAGGGTCGACTGCTTCGTTTAAAGAAAAGAAACAGTTTATTGAAATCACTGAACAGCAAGAGAATTAAAGAAATGACGAACAAACACAAAAGTGAGAATACTTCCCCAGATGATAAAGACAAAAGCAAAGTAGAAGGTAGTTCTTTGGGGCCCACGGAGGTGAATACGAAAAGGCGCTTCAAACGAATAATAGGACGACGAAAATTTAGTTCTGGTTTTGATTATATTAAGAAAAAGAAAAAAATAATTCGCAGAGACGGTGCAATTCCTAAAATACGTAGACCAGCCGTTAAACCAAGCCCTGAATCAGTCCATGATATCCAGAAAGAAATAAAAGGATGGTTTATAAACAAAAGTATTGGCGAAACCCATTTACATCGCGCTGCGAGGCTTGGATACACGGTAAATATTTATATCATGCTAATTTAAACTTAGATTTATCTATAGTTACTAATATTATTCAAAGTTGTAAAATTTAACCGTACGTAATGAAAATCTTTGAAACTACTAAACCGATACAGATAATTATTCACTAATACTCGTATCATTATCCTTGAGTGCTATAGGCTACCTTTTATCCCAAAAACGTGTTCCTTCGGGAATAAGAAACGAGAAAACTACCACGAGATATCCGCACCATCAGCTGGTATTTAAATACAACTTGTATTTTTGACACAGCCAATTCACTTTCTATTTCTTTTTATAGGATTGTGTTGCTTACTGCTTGGAAAAGCTGCAGTCAGACCCTTCAGCCAAAGACAACGCGGGCTTCACGCCTCTCCACGTAGCGTCTGCTAAAGGGCATGTCAGAATAGCGAAACTGCTTCTACAATACGGCGCCAACGTCTCTGCAGCTGCACAAGGAGGAATTAGGTAAACTTGAGAATTTATTTCACACATGTTCAACACACATTCTCAGACATCCAGGCCCAATCGGATAACACTACAAAACTCACACATTACAATCGAAATAACACATTAACATTTTCACAAGCGCATATTATGAATTATGTACCTATCTGTTTTATTGTAACTTATGTTACATAGGTATATATTCTTTGGCAGAGGAGAACACCTAATATTATGACGACTCCCTCCGTTGTTGTTCTGTGTTTTAGATGTATTGGATTTAAATGGATGGTTAAAATGTTAGTTCCTAATGTAGTATTGAGAGTTTACTTTTCCTTCAACAAATAATTTACTTGTATTAATTATAAAAATAAAATGATGAATATAAATTTTCCAGACCATTGCACGAAGCCTGTGAAAATTGCCGCGTGGAAGTGATTCGATTGCTCCTTTCGTACGGTGCGGATCCATTGCTTGGCACATACTCGGGTCAAACCCCTGAAGAATTGGCTGAGGGGTCAGCTGCAAACCTACTGCGATTGCACATAGCCGATGTCCAGGGATACGCCATTGAACCATGGCGTTTCCCGCCACCTACGGAAATTATAGGTAAGAAATGAATTTTCATTGTTAGATGCATGGAAGAATATAAGTTTCATAGTTTTAGCCCGGAAAGAAAGAAAGAAAGCTACGGCTTCCCGAGTGGTCCTTTTTTAATTTGGTAATTTAATTCCGGTAATTTAAAGTCGGTTTTTGTGTCATTTGACGTGTTTTTTTTTAAATCAAACCTGTCAATTTCAGATCGTGATGAGATGGGTTGTGACGCGCTCTCGTCCCCCCCGCCCGCGTCCCCGCCCCCTCCCCCCGACGCCACCATAGAGCTCCAGTGCACGGAGGCGCCACTGCCGCCCTTCTACAGCCTCAGGACTCCCGCGGGACAGCCGGCAGACGGACTCTGGTGCTTGCTACAGGATATTACCAATATGCTACAGGTAAATATACAATTTATAGGTATTGTATACTGTGTTTTTATATCTCTCTTACTAGCTGATTACCGCGGCGCCGCCCGCATGTTACCTATAGTTTTTCCGAGATAAAAAGTAACGGACGTAAAAACTAAGTAACTAACGGATTTGTTAATTTTTTCAGATCAAATCAAAGGAAAGCCTATTGAAACAAATCCACTGCGGGTCTGGATCACCGAAGGAGTTACTCAGAGAGATCCGTACTCAAGAGTTCCTCGAGCGGGCTCAATGCCATCAGCTCCTTTGCGCCGGGGAAAAAGTCAACGTGAGGGCATCCAAAGTGGCTCTTGTTAGGGTCACGGACAAACTGAGACAACTCCTCAAGATAGAGACGGTGTTAGTTAGCTGACATTAGGACATACCGGTCTTAGTACCAACTGGTCGCTTTAAAAGTGAACAAAATTGTGATGTGTTTATACGTCACGAAATGACCGTAAACTACCGAAGCACTTGTAGGAATGCAATTAAAAAGTTACGGTTCTTTGTATATAAAAAAAAAATTGTATTGATGTCAAGGACGATCTTACGAAGAAATCGTCATAGAAATGACAAAATAATTATTTTGGGACGCTTTCAAATAAAAAGTGATATTATGGAATTGTAATAGTGACGTGATAATACGTCAATTACTATTTAGGATTGGAGATGGCTCAATGACGAGATCTTAATACCCAGATTGACTGATTTATTGTAAAGTAACACGTATCTCATTTAAGAACAATATTTATATAAAATATTCGTTTCGTGAGACTGTAATTTTAGGCAGATGTATTCACGAATACACCCATATCCTAGCCTTTGAAATATTGTATACAAATAATGAACAAATTGTGTAAATATTGTAAATAGTAAACATAGACGCATATAGACATCGCTTTAAATGTTTGATATTTTCATGGGTGCTATTTAACATTGGTGTATGGTATTGGGTAGGTAGGAAAAAAATAACGAAAAAAAAGCACGCTGCGGCGGCGTTTATAGTGTATTAATAATTAATATTAGATTTTAATAAAGAGACGTAGTTACCACATTGTTAAAATTAAATATAAGTCGATAGCATAATCTTATACTGTGTGTGCAATAGTATAGGTCGTTGTTTGTGAGGTTTGGGAGTGAAGGTATCAAGCGACAGGGTTGGATAGGCCTTACCACGCAATGTTGATTGATTGCCTTACAAACAGAGCAGGCTGATGAATTCGCTATTTATAGAAATTAACTTACATTAGTCTCCTTACGTCCTCTTGTTCAAATACATAAATTATGACATCAATTTGGTCGGTGGTCAAATGTTTATTATCAAAATATATATCTGGACTGGGTGAAAGGATTTGGATTTTTTTTGTCAAATTTTTAACGTGTATTTTATAAAAATTCAGTTTTAAAAGACGTTTTGTTGGTCAACAATAATATTGTACAAAAGCACTTAATAATTAGATATATGAATATGTTCAGTTTGAACAACCATTTAGTGAAATAATCCTGCCATCCAGTTTGTTAGGATATAGTCTCACATGGCGGGAACAAGTGCAATTGCTATGCAAAAGTAAGTTCCTTATATAATTGAATATATAATATCCGATGCGCTCCAACTCTTTCTGGAATATTCCAGGCAATATACAATTTAGTTATCAAATACATCACTTTATTAACTTTATATCTGTTATTATCCTGTAATATGTTGAGATTATGCTAGTAATTTCTTTATGATTTTTATTTAAATTTATATATTGACATTTCGTCTTTGTTATGTTTGCTACAATTGTCATCCATTGAACATTATTTTTTATTAATATTGTAATATATTTTACTTTAATTATTAAATTGAGTTATGTTTTTATTTATATATTATAGCCCTGAATAAATTAGGAAAATTTATTAAATCATATCGCAAAATTATTGAAAAATGTAAATAAGATTAAATATTGTTTACAAAAATTATTTTCTAACTTATTCTGGAGCGGCATATGTCTGTGTTAAATAGTGCCAATGAAAATAAATAATGATAGTAAATGTAAAAAAATCATCGGCAGTTATTTAATGCAGTGTATACTTCTGTATAATATTTTCAGAATGTGTATTATAATAGTGGTTTTATATACAGTTTTCAAGGCCATAATCCGCCCGATCTATTTATTTCTTTGTATTAAACACGAAACGAAGAAGTACATTATTAATCTGTGATGAAATATTATTAGGGAGAATATTCTTGCGCGCGGAAAATTGATGCAAAAAAATGATTTTTGAATTTGTAAAATTAACGATTTATAAATAATTGTATACTTTTCTGAATGGTATCGAAATTGTGTATATTTCATCTGTTTTAGGTATACCTACAGTATAAGTATTACTATAATTATAGACTCATATTTCTTGTTGATACCATGGAAAATTAAACCGTGAACATGACTGAATGTCTTTTTATTGCCCCTTTTTAAATACATTATAAGTTGTCTGGAACAGTCTTTTTCTTTTTTTTTATAATTGTGGTTCCATCGTGCGTCGATGATTTTGCCAATGTCAAGGTAATGCTTGATAGTCCAGCACAGAACTAGTTATTCCAAACTAGCTTCAGGTGCAGGACAAGATAAGAAACGTTCGGTATAATTGAGCGTCTGGAACTCGATTTTTGCGGAGTGCCAGAGGTAACCTAAAAAGCCACCAGGCACGCGCTCAGCAAAAATCGAACTCGCTGGAATTGTACTGTCTTTCAAGTGATGTCTCTTCTTTATTCTGTACGTGTGTATGTCCTGAACTCCTCCAAAACGGCTAGACCGATGTTGATGAAATTTTTTGCGTGTGTTCAAGGGAATTCGAGAATGGTTTAGATTCACCATTTGGTTCGTATTTGTTTTTGCAGGACTTCGTCTGTCGGGTCCGCTAGTAAATTTATAAATTCCTTGTGTAAAATAAAAAGTTATTGTATTGTATCATATATATCGCATCATAACGTCTATATCCACGAACGGGTAAGCAGAGGCCGTTACCAAAATTTTAACAGCCAGGAGAGAAGTAAGATATCATTTCTTAATAATCATTTCTTATTCTAATCATTTCTTAATGTAATCTCTGCAGTCCAAGCACTCGTGCAGTCTTATTTTGGAAAATGGTGGTGGCACACAATGACGCAGGAAACAATATTAACCAACGCCTGCAGACGTTCATTGGCATTGTTTTAATTTCTGAAGTTAAGTCATGTCTAAATTGAGTCTAAACAGCCTGGATATTGCGGTACGTATTTAATTTGGTTTAAAACAACCGTCACGATTTTAAATATCTCAAATATCTGATTCAAACAGCCGTTTTCAAACCGTGTATTCGATGCATAAAACTGTGAAGTTGTAGGGTATTAGCAAGCACATAGCCTGGTTACAGTTACCTCGCTAGAATACGATGGCGCTAGACCTCCCTCCCCCCCTTGAACATTTTTAACTTCACGTTTTGAAGTCACTAGTCACTCTTTTCTGCACAGTCAGCACACCGTACCCAAAGCGCCAATTTGATGAAGCGAGCTTGCTACTCATTCTATGCGTGCGAGGCGAGGGGTACAGAATATAATAATATATTGTATTGCTACAGCGTGTGACAGGGTTAGGTTGTACATGGAAGTAAAGTAGGTATTTTATGTATTCAGTACTGAGCAAAAGATAACTAAAATTACTATATTGTAGCAAGCTACTTTCATAAAATATCCAATTCCAAACTAAGAATGTTATAAATGAATGAAGGAGAAATTAATAACTACGGTTTTTTTTCGAGTTCGATAACACTTACAGCATCGAGCTTTCTTACCGACTTTCGGACATCACTACGACTTTGATTGGGATTGGGTGATTGGATTGAGCGCTGTACTAAGAGTACTTTTTTAGGTTTTTAATTTGGCAACACTAAACACTGTATTTTTTATTCTGTGGCTAAAGAGAATATAAGCACCAATAAGCACTACGTTTATCTGTGGCTGCCACAGAGTACATTGTTGTATTTTTGGTTGTATTTGGGCGAGGTTTTGGGTGTATCTATTTACATTTATTCAATTTCTAATTGGAAACTAATTTCATTAACACCTATACTAGTCAAGTTGTTCCATTCGGTACTCATACGTTATCAAGCAATTATTGTACTAAATAGCAAAATTATGTAAATAAATTAAAGACTTCGTGTCAGGAAATGAAGCTATTATTGTTGTTAGTCGCTGTGGCGAGTCGTGTGAGAGCTCAAATTTCGGATCCCAGTGGTGCGTATAATCCTAATTATCCCCAACAGCAGTATCAAAGTAGCAATCAGAATGGGTCCTCATATAGACCGAATTCTCAAGTCCCGTACGGCAGCTTTCCGGTGAGCCAAAACCTTAACGAGTACAATCCTGGACAAAGTTCTTTTTACTCAGACAGTTTTAACACAAATAATTATGGAGATACCGATAATGAAGTAGATCCTCAAAACACGGCGTCATACTACGCAGGTTTAGATTATGAGGAAAGATACAAATGTCCTCCTAATTGGATACGATATAGAGAGTCATGTTACCGCTTCACAAAATCTCCGAACCGTCCTAGAAACGAGGCTCGGAAGATTTGTTTAGCGTACGAAGCGGATTTAGCAGCTGTAAATAACCCTGAAGAACATGGCTTTATTATAACAAGACTAATGAGCTTAGATCCTCAAAAAGGGTCGTGGTATATTGGTGCACATCAACAATCAACTGGATATTGGTCTAATGATGTTGATGGATCTCAGTTAACAGGCCTAGAAAATGCATTCTTTAATGACCATACATCAGTATATACTAGCTTTAACATTTTACCCCGAGATTATCTAGTCTACAGGTTTTCACATAAAGATGGACGTTGGGGATTATATCCAGTGGAAGGTACACAATATTATCACTTTATTTGTGAAGGTCAAACACAAAGACTTCATCATCTTATTGAAGAAGAAAGATCATTCACTTATGGTTTGCAAACTTATGATCCAGAGAGAATACCAAGAGGTCCATATTTTACAAAGGAGCCTGAAGACACTATTTATGATCCACTAAGAAATTATCATGTACAAATTACTTGTATCGCTGGTGGATACCCAGCACCCATATATAAATGGTACAGAGAGGATTATCAAGTAGATAGTCCTGTATATACTCCAATAGATCCATTAGTTGAGACTAGATTTGTTGTGAGTGGTGGCACACTTTTGATTTATAACCCCGATACTGAAAAAGACAATGCCAAATATCACTGTACAGCTACAAATAAATTTGGTACAGTGCGTTCCAGGTCTGTGTTATTATCATTTGGTTATATTAGGGAGTTCAATCAGAAGAGACCTATTGAAAGTGGTAATCAGTACTGGGGCAAAGTTACATATTGTGACCCGCCATCTTACTATCCTGGAGTAAACTTTTTATGGGCTCGCAGTTATTTTCCAAATCTTGTTGAGGAAGATAAGAGAGTATTTGTTTCCTACGATGGAGGTCTTTACTTTTCTGCGTTAGAAACTATAGATAGAGGAAATTACAGTTGTAATGTAATGAGCAAGGTCTCAGATCAAGGTAGAAATGGTCCTTTCTTTCCGCTCTTGGTATATCCTCATTCTGACTACCAGCAACTTAAATTTCCCAACAATTTTCCTAAAGTATTTCCTGAAGCCCCAGTTGTTGGGCATGAAATTCGACTAGAGTGTGTCACATTTGGATATCCTGTACCTTCCTATAATTGGACCAGGAGAAATGGTGCCATGCCGAGGAAAGCCCGACTGAGTAACTTTGACCGTGTTTTAACTATTCCTCATGTCGGAGTAGAAGATGAGGGTGAATACATCTGTGATGTACACAATGATAGAGCCCGTGTATCTAATAGTGTCTTCTTAAAAGTACAAGCTGAACCAAACTTTACTATACCCTTAGCTAATAAGCATGTTGACAATAATGGAGAATTGCATTGGAATTGTGAAGCTTTTGGTATTCCTGACGTAAACTATACTTGGTGGAAAAATGGAAAACAACTTTCAATGGATACCTTAGAAGCTGCAGACAACGGTCGGTATATTATCCAGGATAATGTATTAATCATAAAATATTTAGATCCAGTTAGAGACCCTGGTATGTATCAATGTGAGGCCAAAAATCAATTAAAAGCAGCTTATTCTACTGGCCAGTTACGGGTTCTATCACTAAAGCCATCATTTAAGAAGCGGCCAATGGAATCTGAAACTTATGGGTCGGAAGGTGGTAATGTTACATTGAGGTGCAATCCAGAAGCAGCACCTAAACCTACCTTTACATGGAAGAAAGACAATATTATAATTGGTGCTGGAGGGAAACGATTTATTACAGACAGCGGGAATCTTATAATCAGACAGTTATCAAGAGATGATGAGGGTATCTATACATGTGTAGCTAAAAATCAATATGGAACAGATGAGAGTAGAGGGCGGCTGATTGTCTTACGGACGCCTCGTTTCATTGATCCATTACCTCCGCGTATTACAACACAAGTTAATCAAGTGGTATTCTTACATTGTAACGCCGAAGTAGACCCCATCTTAGATACTGCATACCTCTGGAACCATAATGGACTTCGTATGAAACAAGCAGCTGATTTATACGCCGATAAGAGAATCATAATAGATGGAGGCCAACTGACAATACTCAACGTGAGTTTGTCCGATGTAGGAGATTACGAGTGTATTGTTAAATCCGCGATTGGCCGCATATCATCTCATACCCTGTTACGTATAGAAGGACCACCAGGACCTCCAGGTGGAGTACAAACGCTGAATATACAACGCTCATCTGTGACTTTAGAATGGACTGATAGTAATTCTAATGGTCGTCCAATCGTCGGTTACATAGTCACTGGTCGAACGCACTGGAATTCAACATGGTATGTTATCAGCGAAAATGTTGCCAATGTTATTGAAGTTGATCGATACAACGGCCGAAAACGTTCTACAATAATGACACCTCTGATGCCGTGGTCAATCTATGAGTTCAGAGTCCAAGCGGTGAACCTTTTAGGACCTGGACAGCCATCGGCGCCTAGTCCTCAGTTCTCCACTCCTTCTGATAAACCCTTTAACGCACCAGCAAATGTTGGAGGAGGAGGTGGAAAGACTGGTGATCTTACGATCAGTTGGACGCCTTTACCACCTTCGAAGCAAAATGGTCGAGGTGTATACTACAAAATATTCTGGCGTCGTCGTGATACCGAAGTGGAGTTCCAATCGTTGTCTCTCAAGAAATATGGCAATATTGGAAACCATGTGGTGCATATTTCGCCGACCTACTTTTACACGCAATATGATGTAAAGGTGCAGTCTTTCAACGAAGTTGGCCCCGGTCCAGAAAGTGATGTCGTAACTATATTCTCTGCTGAAGACATGCCTCAAGTGGCTCCACAGCAGCTGTACGCAATGTCATATAACTCAACATCTCTGAACGTTACCTGGAATCCGATCGATCAGTCTCGGGAGAGATTACGCGGCAAGTTGATCGGCCATCGTTTGAAATACTGGAAGCAAGCCAACAAGGAGCAAGAATGTATTTATTACTTGTCAAGGACGACACGTAATTGGGCACTCATCGTTGGATTGCAGCCTGATACTTATTACTACGTGAAGGTAAGTCTATTGTACCATTCAAATATAATTTTCATCTCTGAACCTTAAGACTAAATACGAGTCCGCACGTCGGAAACCAGTGTTTCTGATTTGACACCATTACGAACTTCAGTTTCCTCTACGGCCTCTACGACGTCTACACGTTCCTGGAGACATCCTTCAAGGGACATTATTGTAGACAACGAGACACAGTAAGGTTTAAAGGTCAGTAAGAGGTCAACGCTTCAATCTCGCCGATGATATGATAACTCGCAGGGGTGAAGTTCATGAGAATTCGGCACATTCTTTTCAAGCTATAAATGATTATAGCTATAAATGATTTTGTTTTTTTTTTGTTTAATATTGGTCTATACTTTTAGGCAATGGCATTCAACTCAGCCGGTGAAGGTCCCGAGAGCGAACGATTTTTGGAGCGTACATTCCGCAAGGCACCTCAAAAACCACCAGCGTCCGTCAACGTATGGGCTTACAACCCGACCACGGTTCGTGTCGTATGGCGTTACGTGCAGCCTACGGATGAGGAAGAGCCTTTGATTGGTTATAAGGTAAGACTATAAATAAAATACACAGGACCCACAACTATATATCCTTTTCCCGTTCTTTTGGTAGATTTGCGGCCGTTTCTTTGAATATCTTCGTATATTGGCACATCGGGATTGTTGATTGAACAAGCATATTATATGTGTAGGCCTTCCTCAAGCAAACAAAATCCAAAATTCTTTGTAGGCTCTGTACGGGAATGTGTACCAGGCACCATAAAATTATCAAAAATCACTCTACAATCCGAACTAAATTCCAATAATAAGATAAATATTGTTTATATTCAGGTACGAGTATGGGAGATCGACCAAGACATGAGCACAGCGAACGACACAATAGTCAAAGTCGAGCAAAAACTAGAAGCCTATGTCACAAACTTGACACCAGGCAAGTCATACAATTTGCGGGTACTTGCATATTCCAACGGTGGTGACGGTAGAATGTCATCACCCGCTATCACTTTCCAAATGGGTGACTATCACACTGACGCTCTAGGTTATTCCGCTAGGAGTTCAGCCTACAAACATGTTCATACGAATCTCATATTAATTATATCATATTTATCTCTTTATGTGATATTGTGATGATGATTATTTTTTATTTCTTTTACACATGTGTAATTATAATATTTTACTATTTTACATTCCTTTGTATGTTAGGTTGTGATACTGGATCCGGCCATTGCAAACGCTCAGATTTTTTATATTTGGATATTTCTTGCAAATTACTTGGCAATTATGTTATAGTAGGTTTTAGTTTCTTTTTGTGCAGTTATTTTTAAGTGAAGATTCTTAGCATTTCTATGTTAGGTCGACATTCGTTCGACACCTATTTGTCAATCACTCTAGGAAGCTTTAAATATTAAAAGTAATGATTTTTTTTCTGAGAATTTTTGGCATGGCTTCAAAGGCCTTTGTGCCAGAAGTAATGATTAAATCTTTAAAATGTTGCCATAAGCATTAATTACGATTCAATATCAAAATAGTTTAAATGGAGAATATGGCGACACTGGTATGTCAAGAAAGTAAAAAGGCGAATTTGTATTATAAAACGCCAAGTTACATACGGATCAACTGTCAATATACACCAGGTATTTATTGTAGTTGCACCATTGTCGGCGCCATTTTGTTGGCACGTCTATGTACGGATTTTGGCGGTTGTTTTTATTTCATTTTACGATATTATTTTCAAACATAATTTTACGTTTTCATATTCAGCCTAGAATCGGACGAGGGTAGGCCTATGATGTAGACTCAAGTGGGGTTATATTGATATGTAGATATTATACTCTAAAAGCTCTGTCAATTTTGTTATTGACAATAATTATTTGGTAATACAATCTTGATATAACTAGTGTAAGTTCAATTTAAGAAGTGAGCCCATATCACATAGCATAGTGTAGGACTAGGAGGTAAGGACAATATTTTGTAATGACAATTTGTATGTAAGTCTAACAATCCGAGCCATATTTATTTTTAATATTATTTATACATTATATCAAATGTTCAATATGTACATGTTTTATATTTATTATTTATATATTTTGAAGAAGCCCATTCAGTGTCGGTATAATAATAAAAAATGCGATAAGAATTAGCACGATCTCGCCTACTGCACATTAATTACAGCTGAATGAATCTCGATATTTTTTAAAACATTGTTGTAGGTAGTGTTATAAATATTAAATATTATGAAATTATGAATGCCTTATAAATGTTGTCATTGTAATATTGATAATAAATATGTATTTGTTTCGAATAAAATTTTAATATAATACACGTGTTTATTTGTCCACGATTATGCGGGGGATATCTCGACGAATGCGAGGATTGAGACAATTTCGCGCTTCGCCTGGTAGCATCCACACCTGCACTACACTATCAGTGGTTACAGACGTAGACGGCATATTTGCCCGAGTTGCCGTACTCTCAATCATTGAAATCACCGCAGAGTATAGAAGTGGTACAACGATAATATCGCCGCGATTGTTGTTCCTAGCGACCAATGGCGTAGGTACGAGGGTTGGTCAATGTCCCGTGATTTTTTGTATTTCCCGCCTCTTTATTGAAATGGAAACTGCTCCTGTCAACAGGTAATTGTCAGTTAACTTCTGTCAAAATTTGAATAAGCTACGACATTTCGTTTGTTTGACAGTTGATTAGCAGACTAGAGCGCTTTTTGAGAAGAAATGGAAAAAAGTGAATTTAGTGTGAACGACTTCTACGCGATCGAGCCGCGGGGAACAGCTAGTATAAAATATATAAATAAAATAATAGAGTAATTAATATAATAATAATTTTAATAATGATTTAATAATTTTAATTTAACATTTTAATAAAACAATGTTAATTAATTGAAGGAATGTTTATTGTGTAAGTACATATTTAGAAGTCGCTATACCAAATTTCATCTCAATCGCCTCCAGCCGTTTAGGCGTGAAAGCGTAACGGACAGACAGACAGAGTTACTTTCACATTTATAATATTAGTAGGGATTAGTGTTTATCACGTTAACATACAATATAAATACTCCTCCAGACTAATAACAATGACACTCATAAGTAACATTGCTGTGATAATATGCGTAGGCGTACTCGATGCAGTGATGCCAGGGTGCAAAGGGGCTCAACATCTTTAGGGCCCCTGCGACCTCACCTGCTAGTGGCGCAACTGCTGATCAACGGACGAGGCTCGTTAATTTATGGGTACCTATGGAGTGGCTTCTGCCCCTACATGGGTACTAGGTGGTACAACAGTGTTGGTCCGGGGGGTACCACCGTGCAGCTGTGCTAAAGCCCCCAAAGTAACCCAGCCAAGCTGAGTTGCGTTAGGGGTTCAGCAGCTGCACCGCCGGGCCCGGGGCGATGTATGGTGCCGCAAGCATGGGACCAGTGGGGGCGAAACGGAGTCTAGTGTGGGTGGTGTGGGTCGATTCGCCGGCCATGGAGACCCTTAGCAACGGCGTTGCCGCGGCTACCCGCAACACAGTTATGGGGCCCGCCTGGGGACCAACCACCCCAGGAGGCTGCCCCACATGTTGCGCATAATCCTGATGTGGGATCGCCGCTCCGGGTGGTAACCGGTGTGGGGTAGCGGCGGCCTTGCATCAGGGGGGTTGGGAGCCCTTCCGTCCGGCGAGTCGGCTCCGACCTTAACCACACGGTTCTAGACAAAGCTAGCCCCTGCGCTTTGTCACTTACTGCTGCACCAGATATCGCCCTGTCTTCACGCTTCTTCGTCTTCAAAATCTACAATGGCAGTGCAACAAAAAAAAAGTAAACGCTACACAGCGGCCCTAGGAAACCCCACGACTTCACTTTTCAGGTGGAGTTCACTAACGTCTGTGGACTCCATGCGAACCTCGATGCCGTCACCATCACCTTGAGACGGCACGGCCCGCTGTTGATGTTCCTCACGGAGACAAATACGCCGCCCTGACGACACGTCTTACCTGTGTTACCCCGGCTATGTCATCGAGGAACAATTTCGAGACAAAGCCGGTGGTGTGCGTGTTCGTTAGGGCGGATGTTTGCTGCCGCCGGTTGCGCTGCCTAGAGAACCCCTCCAATTCTGTCCTTTGGCTGCACGTAGACCATGGCTCTATGAGCCAGATCTATGTGTGCGTCTACCGTTCCCACACAGGGGATTCTGAGACAACAAAGCTCTTCCAGTACCTCAGCGAGACGGCTGATGAAGCGCAGGTGCGGTTCCCGAACGCTGACCTAGTATTTCTGGGGGACTTCAATGGCCATCACATTGAATGGCTGGGGTCCCTCAAGACTGATCATGCGGGTAGGGCCGCCCATGCGTTCGCTCTCTCCCACGGTCTTGACCCAGATGGTATGCGGGATCACCCGGATACCAGACAGGGCAGATCACGCGCCCGCTCTGCTGGATTTACTGCTGACGAGTCGCCCAGCCCAGTACAGTGTTTCGTTTGAGCCCCCATTGGGTAGTTCCGACCACTGTGTTGTTCACGCTGGCATGAGGTATCACCTCCAGCACGTGCTGTACAAATGTCACGACGACTATGGCACTACTCGTCAGCGGATTGGGACGGTCAACGCGATTACTATGCGTCCGTCCCCTGGAGCCAGCGCTGCTTTGTAGGAAAGGCTCCCTCGGATAGCGCTTCTGCGATTGCTGGCGTGATCAGTTTAGGGATGGAATATTACATCCCTTTCACTGATGTCGCCAGTATCCGCAGAGCCTGTCCTGGTTCGGGCGAGATTGTGCAAAGCTGTTCGACAAAAACAGTCGGCATATCGCGCCTGGATCAGTGCCCGGGCTGTGCGCGACCCAAACTTGGGCCACCTCAAAGCAGCGTACAACCGGGCTACAAAATCCATCAAGAGGGCCTTTAAGAGAGCGGATGCCCAGCGCATCGCGCGGCTTGGTCAAGAGCTCACTTCCCATCCCACGGGCAGCCGTGGATACTGGCAACTGGCCAAGGC